>JAMJEX010000008.1:1800000-2127814 GCA_024713705.1 Morchella sp. 2018-W38C | reverse complement strand
AGGCTCTCGCTGCCAACAGGTTGTGCAGAGTGCTCTACAAGCGATTAGTCACCGCATGCAAAGTGCTCGCTTAGCAGAGTGCTCGTCAGTGATTGTAAGCCTTCTTTCGCACCTCCAGCAGAGCAAGGCTGACTTTGGCGTCATACATCTCCAGCGGAATACTGCAAACACAAACACGAGCATGCAACGAGAGAAACAGCAATCATGCCACCAGCGATGCTCCGTTCTGCCCTCTCAGCATTCGCTCATCCTCAGTTAGCACTTTCATGAAAGCTATTCAGATCGAGAAACCGTTCTAGCGGAAAATTCAATACCAATATCGACTACGAGCTCAAACGATACACGCTGTCCGACTCGGCTTCATAGCGCACAGAGCCCGACACCAACAAGAACAGAAACTCCAACCCAACATTGGAATCAATCGACACCAATGTTGGGAGTCCATTCTACCGTCAGGCGTTTCGAGTGTGCCTAGAGCATTCATCTCGTCATTCAATTGAATCAAACCACCAGAGTAGAATCTTGAGTGTGCCTAGAGCATTCATCTCGTCATCTATTGGAGCAAACATTGAGGGCGGCTTGGAGCACCATATGCAGCGCCGGTCGAACACTCGAGAGTGCTTTCGTATAATGGGGGTGCTCCCGCGAGCTCTGGAATAGCTGATTCTATTCGGTATAAAACACCCTTCTCCTCCTTCCAGATCGTGAGAGATTCCTAACCATCCATCTTCCAGCGCTACCTCTTCCATACCCCTCATACCCCTCAAAGCTTTCAAGATATCTCTTGGGCGCATTCATTCAAGTTTTACGGTTCAAGTTTCCAAGTTTCAAGTTCGAGCTTTCAAGCTGCACATCTAGCAATCATATATAAGATGGTATATCCTCCTTAATTCTATTGCTCTCAGAACCATACTCATCAAATATTCTATATTCACTATAGTCACCTTCACCCCGCCCTCAGAGCACTCCACAGAGCTCACAGAAGAAGCGAGATCGCGATCCAGACACCGGCGATTCAGATAGCAAAAAAGGAAAAGAAGGAAAAGAAGGAGAAGAAGGGAAGAAGAAGCAGGAGATAGAGGAGCAGGAGATAGAGGAGCAGAAGGAGCTGGAGATTTTGCAGAAGAAGGCAGGAGCTACAGAGGAAGGCACAGGAGAAAGAGAAGAAGGCGAGAAGCAGAAAGAGAAGTCCTCACCTTCGCTGCCTCAGAAAGAGCAGGAAGGTACCCAGCCTATCCCAATAGAGATAGGAGAGAGACCCCCGGCCAAGAGTCGCCGAAGGTTCGAGAGCACCTTCAAAGAAATAGTACCGCTTCCGCCACTGCCGTAATTTTTTTCCCAAAGGGGGGAGAAAGAAGGCGATAGAGAAGCGAGAAGCGAGAAGGAGACATAGCGAGAAGGGCAACCTGAAGTCGAGACAGAGAACGTGCTCTGCAGCAGGCACAGACACAGGCCCAGCAGGCCCGCAGCACCCAAGCCCACACGTTCTGCAGCAGGCACAGCAGCAGGCCCAGCAGGGCCCAGCAGCACCCAAGCCCACAAAGCTGCAAAGGCACAGCAGCAGCAGGCCCAGCAGGCCCAGCAGCACCCAAGCCCAAACAGCGCCAGAAGGCACAGCAGCAGCAGGCCCAGCAGGCCCAGCAACACCCAAGCCCAAACAGCGCCAGAAGGCACAGCAGCAGGCCCAGCAGGCCCAGCAACACCCAAAAACAGCAGCAGGCCCAGCAGCAGCAGGCCCAGCAGCAAGCCCAAAGCCCTCGAAGAGAACGTAACAGTTCGACAAGTCTCCAGCTTTTCCCCAGAGTTAGGCAGCTGCCGCCACTACCACCGCTGCCCCTGTCCGTCAAACCGAAGCTCTCAGTTCGTGCCCTGCTCCAAAAGCAGTCGCCAGTGCTTCACAGAGCTCAATTCCGACGCCCCCGTCGGATACCAATACCCAGTTCCCCTCCACCGGCAGAGCAGAGGCAAAGGCGGCGCCGAGATCCTGCCCCAGAAACTCCCCCGCGTGCTCGGTTAGCGTACGCCAGTCCTCCAGAAGCTGCCTCGGTGCTGCAGAAGCATCGCCCCAATCTCTCAAAACACTCACACACAATGACTCAGGCGAACAAAGCAAAGATGACTTTAGGTTTGATCAACCTGCCTAAAGTGTACACTAACGCCCGCAACAGCCTCAAAGCGAGATGCACAACACCGCTGGGTCAACAAAACCGCTCGAGCAGCAGCTGCTCGATGCTCTATGCCTCCATTTGTTGAGCTTGCGCCTCTCAGCGTTTCTTGCCTATGTGAACGGAAGCAATACCGAACCCGCAGAGCACTCGCCGACGCTTTGAAGTGGCTCATTGCCGATGTTGGGCAGAAGGAAAAGCTATCGAGGGGGGGAATCGCGAAGTTTAGAGAAGTTGCTGACGAGAGCGATGACGATGATGACGACGGACGCCCGCGCCTAAGAAGCGTGAACGGGACCCAGTGTCCGCCGAACTCGAGCAGACCTTCCATAATGGTCACGGTAGACCCGGATGCTCTGGGAGCATTCTCCGTAGTTGCCCCGCCTGCATCTATGACTGAACCATCGACGTAAATCAGAATTCGCTCATTGGTATTCTGACAAAGATAACGCTTCCAGAGCTCTGCAACTTGATCCTGAAGCACACCCCACCCGACAGAGCAATCAGGAGTATCTGGGGAGCACTCGAGAACGCTCCACCGCATCCAATCCTCCTGTCCGCCGCAGGAGGTCCAGATCACTGATTCGAAGAGGTCGAGGTTGGTTGAAGAATAGTACTGGCAGGCCTCGGAGGATACTCGCGGTGCTCCACAGAGCGGGCGCGGTGCTAATTTGGGTGGTGCTGAAACACCGCCGCTATCACGAGCATTCCTCATATCGAGGAAGACGACACACCATGATCGATATTCCCAGCAGAGGACTCTGACTACGACGAGGGTAATCATCGTGTTAATGCTAAAGGACTGAGGGTATATTTGCCCAGAACTGATGCCAGTAATCAAAGGCTAATCCAGACTCTTGTTAGACGTCGATAGACAGCAGGATGCTATCGACGACTTAGACCCCAAATACCTGAGGAAGTATCCTCTGGTGTAGGGGTTGCTGACGCAAACTTTGCACAGGAGTAATCTGGACGCTGCCGGGATAGCAGCCAAGAGAGCTGCTGACGACCCTGCTGCTGCTGCTGGAGGCGGTGGTGGTGGTGGCGTGGTGGTAACCTCCGGCGTGGTGGTGGTGGTGGTGGTGGTGGTAATCCTCCGGGCGGTGGTGGTGGTGGTGGTGGTGGTGGTAGTCCTCCTGGGGGCGGTGGTGGTGGTGGTGGTGGTGATGGTGGCAACCTCCTCCGGCGGACCTCCTCCTCCTCCTCCTCCTCCTCCTCCTCCTCCTCGGGCGGACCTCCTGGCGGTGGTGGTGGTGGTGGACCTTCTGGAGGCGGTGGTGGTGGCGGTGGTGGTGATGGCGGCATCATTAGTTTTTTTAGTATAATCTCGCCTTCTTTCTGCTCAATCTAACGCTTACCTCTGAATAGCGGTATGTATTGTTTTCTGAGCACTTGCGAAAGTGCTACTGGCGCCATTAGTTTCCTTTGGTATAATCTTCGCTTTCTTTCTTAACAATCGCCACCTCTGAATAGCGGTATGTCTTGTTTTCTGAGCGCTGGCGAGTGCTCCTGGGATTGGGTTCGGTGCTATTATGAATAGATGGGATCATCGTTTTAGATTTATTAGATTAGATTAGATTAGATCAGATTAGATTATTTCATTTCTTAATTGAATTACAGTCAAGCCAAACTCCTAGATTGCTCTCAGAGCACTCGGTATCGCTTCTGAAAGTGCAGTAAAACGAGTGATTAGAAATGACTCGGATTCAGTTGAGCGGACCAGGATGCGGTTGAGCGGATCGCTACCCTACGAGGTTAGCGGTGAAAATTCTTCTTGCTTTACGCATTTAAAAACTCTGTCGCCAAGTGTTGATTTCTAATCAAAACACGCAAAAGAATGCTCCTAGAGCACATTGGATACTCCTGCCAGCAAGCAGAATGCCTCTCAACAAGCGATCCGCCGGTTCAGCACTTCTTTCCGCAGTTTACCACGACTCCCAGTACCACCAAGAGCATGATGATTCACAGACGAAGTCTGAAATATCATTCCGAGCATTGACCGCACTGTCAACCAGCACTGAGTAGTCAATCGACCAGCACCGGAGCAGTCAGTCGACCAGCACCCGGAGCAGTCAGTCGACCACCGCCTAATAGCTCAGAAGGGCTTTCTCCGTTCTACCGACACATCGACTGGAAGAAGCAGCCCTAGAAGGGTAGAATTCCATCTCCCCGATGGCAATACTGACATCGCTGAAGTGCAGGAGCAGCAGGAGGATGTGCCGGAGGTGGAGGAAACCGCCGATACCAGCCACTCCGAGTATGACGACTCCCCAGAGAACGCTCAGGAGAGCTCTGAGGAGAATCTAGATGATCCGAAGAAGAACCTCAAGCCTCCACCCAGCAGAGATCCCAGAGTACGGGGAAGAGACCTCGTACCGTCCAGCCGACTACTGCCAGAGCACTGGGCAATGCTCGGAGGAGACCAACCGGAGCGGTAGCGGAGGTTATTGCTTCCTCCGACGTCTCGGTGGATGTGGTACAGGTTCGACTTCTCCCACCCATTAATGTCGAAGACAAAACGCTAACGATTCAGAGGAGCACGTCCGGTGCAAAGGTAGTACGGAGAGCAGCACCCACTTCGTACCCAAACAGAATGCATCCCAGAGAGCGCCCACCGTGATCCCACAGAGCGCCACTTTGGCATCCAGCCAGGAAGCATCTCAGAGATCATCCCCGCATCTCAGAGAGCACTGGCATCTCAGAGAGCATTCACAGCATCTCAGAGAGCACCTCCGATATCCTCACAGTCCATGCCTTCTTCAGTGCCCGTTTATTCTCGCGATATTGACTATAGCTCTTCTACACGGCACATAGACCTTTCCTCGATGCGTTCGAGGTACGGCGATTCCTCACCCACTTACCGCCCCTATCGTTCCTCCCCCCCTTTTGAGGGCGTTGGCGAGAGCTCTATGAGCAGTCCCCGGATTCCCTCAAGCCCTCAGGAATATTTACCAGAAGCGCAACCAAGATATGATATTGCACAGTTTCCTTCATCTATCAGGGACGAAGGAAATGCTCCTATAGCAGAAAGTGAGGTTAGTAGTATTCCCAAAACACTCAAGACCGCTTTGAGAGCATCGTTAACGTTCGTCTTGATAACCTATCTCAGAGGTCCTTGTTACCTGCTCGAGTGCAAGCGTTCTCTCAATGCAAGCTCAGAGGATTGAGAAGGAGTGCAGCATAGCTAATGTCGAGACCACACTCTTCTACGAGCCTTTTCCCCTGCAGCGAGGCTTTTCGGTACTGGTAGTAAATATGTGGGCAACTGCCAGTGGCAGAATTGGGATGTGCAGTAGATCTCGGCAGTCGTTATCAAACAGGTGAATGCTCTTGAAAGCGTTGTGAGTGCTCTAGAAGCGTAATTGTGACGATAGGTCAGAAGTCTACACTCCGAGTCTTTCGCACTTGATGCCGAGGTTAAAGGCGCCTGGCAGACTCGACCATCTATGGGCTTGGAAAGCTCGAGTCCTGAGGCGAGGGCTGCTCAAGTAGAGTATCTTTTGAAGAATGATCGCTTCTTGAGCCCTCTTGCGCATTACGGTATGATTAATCCCCACGAGCACTCGGGGGTGCTAATGAAGCACTCGGGTGTCAATGCTCGGAGAGCACTCGCGAACGCTGCTAACGGTTACCAGACCTACCGTCTACGGTTTCTTGCCCCGGAGATTATCGACATATTGTACTATAAATACTTTGATGGGGTCAGGATGCGAGGGGTAAAAGACCCCGAGTTCCTAGAGCGGATTACCCCTACGTTTATTTGCCTGATATCCTGCGATTTGGCGTATGGCATTGTAGTCAACAAGGAACATCGTGAAGCCTGACCATTTCCAGTCACAGAAACGAGAGTGTTGTCAGTAAGCATCCCTGATCCCTCATATCCCTTAGAGCGATAGCGAGTGCTTTGGGAGCAGTAACGGGTGCTCTCAGGGCTATAGTAGATCTCCGCGCTGACATTGAATCTGGTAAAGCGTTCAACAGAATGAGCAACACATGGAAGGGGAGGAGTAGGCAGAACCAGGAGGCAACGCTGATTAAGGATAACCTCCGGGAGAAGGTATGCTATAGATGGAGGTTACAATGGCAGAGTGCTTTCTGAACACTGAGGCTAACGCGTTGATAGAATCTGAGAGAAGAGGCATCACTATCGGTGATACCGGAAGATGGATTCAGCGAGACGACGAAGCGTTAGCGGCGATCTTGCGGCATTCGAACGCTCGGAAAGCACCGCGAGTGCTCAGGGATATCACTGGTTCCGACCATGGTGGCGGCCAGGATGAGGTGGTTCACGCTCAACCGGGCGTTAGGCGGAAGAAGGCGAAGAGGAAGAAGAGGAGCAAGAAGAGGGTGATCCGGAAGGCGAGGAGGAAGAGGATGTGTAGAGCACCCGAGTGCTTTGAGAACACTGCCGGCGCTTTGGGCGAAGTGCTTTGGAGAGCACTGTGGCGCTTTGGAAGTCTTTAAAAGATGGCGAGTGAGCGAGTGCTTTGGAGAGCGACCGCTCTGAAGAGCACTGAGAATGGAGAATACCTATATTATATTCAATTAGCGAGTTGAAGGCGGTCTGTAGTTTTAGGATTTAGCAATCGAATCACGATTTTGAATGCTCTTGAGAAAGCAGTGCCCACTAAAGCAAAGAGTAGTATGCATTGTAAAAAACAGGGCACTGAAGGGTAAAATCACGGTGTATCGGCGCTCTTTGGAGCAGTCGAGTGCTTTCCAGAAGCATTAACTATATGCCCAGGAGTCGTCAGAGAGCTCAGGAGGGCCCAGGAGATAGGTAGTAGTCTCCGGCGAGAAACGTGTCAGCGTGGCGAAGCATTCCGTCGCGAAGCGTCGGCGAGAGCATTCCGTTGCGAAGCGCCAGGCGAGAGCATTCCGTTCGCGAAGCGTCAGGCGAAAGCATTCCGTCGCGAAGCGTCAGGCGAAAAGCATTCCGTTGCAAGCGTCAGCGAAAGCATTCCGTCGGGATAACGTCGGCGAAGAGCATTCCGTTCCGAGAGCGTCAGGCGAAAGAGTACTCCGTCGGGATAGCGTCTGAAGCGAGGTAGCTCCGTCACGGTGAGCGTATTGCTCTCGGGGCGCACTAGATGCACTAGTGCGCGCCTGGGCGCGCAGGGGGCACTAGTGCTCGCCAGGGCGGAATGCTATGCGCCAGAAGGCGCCAGGAACGCTCCGTTGCTTCTCTGGAGAGGCAGTTTGTCTACCGAGCGCCCTGGGCGCCTGGAGCGTCCAGAGCGTCTGATGGAGGTTGGAGGTTTGCTGATGTTCTTATTCGATATCTTGGTTGCAGAGGGGTCATGGAATATCGCTCCGCCCAGCGGTGGGTAGGGGGATTTCATGGTAGGGTAGGTGAATACCTGCTATCACTGGTCCAGGTGATCTTGACTCCGTGCAGCTGCCAGCACCGAGGTAGTGCTGGAGACCTTAGAAGGGGGGGTGTCTCGATTTGGTGGTGGGCACTGGCATTCACCTCTCGGGGTGGCTTATTCCCGCATAATCACTCCGGAATTGCTGGATATTGGACGCATGCTTTGGAGGATGCTTTGGATTGATCCAGGTTCTCAATTTAGAAATTCGCAGGAGAGAAAGGAAGTACGCAAGAGAAATATTCAGTAAGCAAGAGAAAAATACAGTACGCAAGAGAAAAATACAGTACGCAAGAGAAAAATACAGTACGCAAGAGAAAAATACAGTACGCAAGAGAGAAAAATACATGCAGTAATCAATAGCGTACGAAAGAGAAAATTGCAGTACTGGTATTAGAAGTGGGTAGGAGCGGTGCAGGTGGTGCAGGCGGTATAGGTGGGTATGTAGAGATACTGGCTTGATGTAGGTACCCAGATGAAGGGGGGGGACTGCAGGAGTTAGGCGCATGTGAAACCTGTACCCTCTCTGTGCCAAGCTCCCGAATGAGAAGCATTTATTCTCATTGATTCATTCCAGATAACCTTTCTGTTGAGAGGTTAAAGGGATCGTGGTTGTTGGTATTATTTTCGTGATGGTTTGGTTGCGTGGTAATGGATGCGGGGTAGGTGATGGTTTTATTTGAGTGGTAATGGTTACAGTTCAGGTTGTGGTTGCATGGAGGTTGTGGGCCGTGGTTGTGGTTGTGGTTGTGGTATCGGTTTTAGGGCCCATTCGGACAACCCAAGAATTTAGATTATTGGCGATAATATAAGGGATTATCGACTTTCGGATTATCACAATAATCTATGCTGTTCGTGCAATTGAATAATCCAACATTCGGAACTCCCGATTATCCCAATGATCCGCCAAGAAAACAATCACATTCAGGGCTAATTATCTCACAAAACACAGATACCCTGAGAGAATAATGCTATCCGGATATGCAGATTATCCACAGATTATGAGTATTATGATTATAATTATCGCTACCTGGTGTTCCAGTCTGTCAAATAATTCGAAGAAATAATTTAAGGTTGTCCGAACGGGTCTTTAGTTTTCATTGTAATTCATTGAGTTGGAGCTTGATTTCATTCAGGCTCCGGGGATGTTAAAGTACTGCAGGCCAGGGGGCGGAAGTGATCGGGGTCTCAATTTGGTGGGGTGGAAGGGGTGGTAGTTACATGCCTGGTGGTGGCCTACTCGCTGCAGAATCGCAACAAATTACTGCCTATTCCCTGAGTGCTTTAGAGATGATTCACCGCCTCTTTGAAGCATGTATTTGAGCATGTTTTCGTCTGGAATTGCTGACTATTTGGTCACTGGCATCTACAAGGATCATGGAATATTGCTCGACCGCTCCAGCTGGCGGCCGTGGGGAGGGGGGTCCCTGTTGTAGGTGGGTGAGTACCTGCGTCACCGGTAGTGCTATCACTCCACCGCTCACCCGAAGGTAGGTGAGGGGGGGTCCCTGGCGCGGGTAATTGAAGACGTGCATTTGGCTGTGCAGTCATAACTGAATCTCTGGCTATTGGATGCATCCTTTGTAGCATGCTTTTACCCGAAGTCTCTGTCTATTTCGCCACTTGCTTCTACCATGATCATGGAATATCACTCGGTTGTTTCCCCGGCGGTAGGTAGGGGGGTGCCTGTTGCGGGTAGGTGAATACCTGCATTCACTGGTCCAGTCAGTGCTTGATTCCATGCAGGCGCTGGCAGTGCTGCAGGCTTTGGCGGCAGAGGGAGGGGGGTCTTAATTGAATGGAAGCTTCTGTCTTTTCCCTGAATAACTTAGAACTGAGTCACCGCCTCCTTGAAGTATGCTTTGTAACAGGGTATGGCGCAGAGACGCTTCCTATTTGATCACTCACTTGTAACAGGGTCATGGAATATCACAGGGCGCTCCGCCCGGCAGTGGGTAAGGGGGGTCCGTTGTGCGTTTGGATGGATACCTGCATTCATCAGTCCAGTCAGAGCTTCATTCCATGTAGGGGCCGGTGGTGATGTGCCGCTGCAGTCCGTTGCGGTGGAAGAGGTGGTTCTCCATCTGGGGGTGTCTCAATTTGGTGGAAGGCGCGAGAAATCACTTGCAGGGTGTCAGTAGTGGCCATAGCTGCGGAATCGCTGGCTATTGGATATTGGAAGCATGCTTTGGATTTATCCAACCTCTCAATTTAAAACTGCGCAAGAGAAAAATGCAGTACGCAAGAGAAAAATACCGTACGCAAGAGAATATCTCAGTATGCAAGAGACAAATAAAGTCAGCCATGCAAAGGTTGCAGGCGGTATTATGGTGCCATTGTATTGGTTGCGTGGTATGGTTGCGGTGAAGGTGATGGTTTTGGTTGCGTGGTAATGGTTACGATTCAGGTTGTGGTTGCGTGGAGGTTGTGGTGTATTGTGGTTTTGGTTGTGGTTGTGGTTGTGGTTGTGGTTGTGCTTGTGCTTGTGCTTGTGGTATCAGTTTTAGTTTTCATTGTAATTGATCGAGTCGGAGCTTGATTTCATTCAGGCTCCGGGGGTGCTAAAGTACCGCAGCCCATGGTGGCGGCAGGGAGCGGGGTGTCTATTTGGTGGAAGGGGTGCTAGTTACCTGCCGGGTAATAGCCTACTCGCTATCTATTCCCTGAATAATTTTGAGATGAATCACCGCCTTTTTGAAACATGTGTTTGAGCATGCTTTCATTTAGCATTGCTGACTATTTGGTCACTCGCATCTACAAATGGAATGTCACTCAGCTGCTCCAGCCATCAGTGGTGGGGAGGGGATTCCTGTTGCGGGTGGGTGAGTACCTGCATTTCAGCGGTAGTGCTACAAGCGGTGATGCCTCGTGTGTGGGTTTTTCGATCCAGTGCTCTACGAGTGGAAGGTTAGACTCAATAGGACCGTCTAATTCAAAATTCGTGTCGTTCTGCTAGTACGCATGCGGATTGGAAGAGGGAGGTGAGTTTCGGCCGTTCAGTATCTGAGTCTGTTATCCAGCAAGCTCGCTCCACCGGCAGCCGGAGTGCTGCTTAGGCAGGGCATTGAGCTTTTCAGACGAGCCGTACCATGGCCTAAACCTCAAGGCTTAAATGCCTTTCACGAATTAGCGAATCATCGCCCCATCGTCAAGGTTTGGTAGCCATCTCCAGTATACGACAGTGCTCGTATCAGTATTCCGCGACTGACCGTTCAATGCCAAGAATACCCACGCAGAGATATCGCTTTGAGAGAGATTTACACGCCACTTCGCTTTCGGGAAACAGACGATCTTATACGGGCTAATCCCACCTTGAATAGTAGATTATTAAAGAGATGCTTTCCGCAGCTCTACTCTCCTGATATCTCTACACAGAGAGGCTGAAAAAGTTGTTGATTTAAGATTGTCTTGTATTGCCGGCGCTCAGTCACTTCGAGTAATAAGCGCCGTGATTTTGTAACTAGTCTCTGGGCAGAGCGTCGTTAGTGGTTTATTATCCAAACGCAGGAAGTAGACCCCAGGCGTGGCATGGGGGAGCAAGATTGCCGGTTGCTTTCTCGGTGACGGCGATCATATTGCCTTCTGACGGCACGACGGCCCGGAGCGCATGACCCGGAGACCTTTTGAACGGACGACGGAGAGAGCATTGCTGGATGCTCTACGGATGTAGGTAATATCGCTTCTAGTACACTGTAGACAGTAGCATCAGCGAGCGAGTGCATTAAAAGATCATTAGGGAGTGCGAATATGCTGCCCTGGCAGCAGACTACTCGGTACTGCCACCGGTTGGAGGGAGTGCCCTGTTTGGCGAGCTGAAGTTGTATTTGACAATATCAATCTTTGAATAGCGGGCACGAGGATTCTGCAGTGGCAACACCAGGCACGACACACTCTGCTGTGGCAGCGCCGGTCGCAAGCTGTCTGCTCTGGCGTCTCCAGATGACTGACACTCCAATCCGACGGAGAGTATAGAAGTTAATCTGCCATAGCGCTGCCTGGCACAGGTGCTTTGCTCAGGTGGTGTAACATAGGGCCCTGCCATGAAATAGTTTTGCTCCCCACAGATGCGCTGCCCCCGAGGAATAAGCAGAGTTTGTTTACGATGCAGAGGGCAGTAACAGGTGCCTGTGGGTGGATACCTGCATTGACTGGTGCAGTCGGAGCCTGGTTGATGACTATTGAGAGGCGCGGGAGGTGTCTCTTTTGTGACAGGCCGGCGGTGCCGCAGGATGTATGATGATGACATCTGCAGTCTGCCAATGTTGTTGGGGCTGGATGACACCTACGTGGTTGGCGAAGCGTGATCAGAAATCCACGGTCGCACTTGATAAACCAGGCTTCAACTTCACTGCTGGTGCCGGTGTATTAGTTGAAGCCTATTTGCAGCCCATTTAGAGCCTATTGGGGGCGTGATTTGTAGGAGAATTGCTGCAGGCTTCATGTTTGATCTCGTGGTGGCGGAGGTGTCAATGTGGGGATATGGAGCTAGATGTGGTGGCAGGAGAGCCGCGGGAGGAGGTGCTGGCTGCCGAGGTAAGTGCTGTGTGCTGTAGAAGAGATGCAGGCCGTAGAATAGGCAAGGATAAATTGGGGGTTCTGCATGCGCGCATTGAGGGTTTGCAGATTTGCATGGGTTTCGGTAGTGGTTGCGCATGATTGCATGGGTTGCGGGAGTGAGTGGTTTTGGGAGATGGTTGCGATCCTCATGGTAATGGTTGGGTAATGGTTGTTGGGGAATTGTTTGGTCTTGGCTTTGGTTCTGACCTTTGCGTGGTAATGGTTCTCTTGTGGTTGTGGTGATGGTCGCGGTGGTGGTGGTGGTGGTCGTGGTAGTTTTGGTTGTGGTTGTGGGTAAGGGTGGGATGGTCATTGGTGAAATGGTCATTGTGGGCGGGATTTTTGCAATGACTGTGGTTGTGGTGGTTGTGGTTTTGGTTATCCAGGATGGTAGTATGGGTGGTTTTGTTGGCGTCGTGATTTGGTTGACTACTTGCCGGATTTTAAAGAGTGTTACCGAAATACAACGAGCTCAGCGCCGGCGCGCACGCAATGCAACGGCGGCCCCAAAACCACAGCGGTGACTGTGATCCGACTTACTCAACGAAGCCCGATCCAAAAATTCAAAAGTTTGTTAGGCTTGATAATCATTATTACCCTGTACATCCATATATTTAGACATGATATTAGGTCGTTTCCCAATCTCCCTATTAATTATCCTTATTTGGAAGTTGCCAGTATGTCCGATTCAGGATCTCACGGTTGCACCCACCCCTACTTGTATTTCGGTAACACTCTTTAAAATCCGCCAAGTACGGTGGCACGTCAAAGTGCAATTAGTGAATTCGGGTTTTGGCAACCAGCGCAACACCCCGCGGAGGACCACCACCAACACCACCAACCAGGATCACTGTGGCCTGCGAACGCCACAAACACCGCCCACTTCACCTAGCAACTTTATTGCGGGCCAGTTAGTTTCACCTCCGGCAAGGAAGTGCACTGCTGACACCCGAGCCACCAGCAATCCGCCTTTCCAGCGACAGTCCGCTCCAGCAGCGCTCTGCCCTTGCATAGCACCCATATGCTATACGGCTCAACCAGTTCAATTAAACTCCGGTAGCGAATGTGATTGCATGCCGCTCTACTTTATCTCTGGTAAGGAAGTCCGTCTCCGTCAACTGGAGAATCTGTCCCAACCAACACCCGTTGCGACCACCTCACCCGTTGCCGCCCACTCCAGCACCCGTTGCGGGGATTTAACTTTTTTACCTCGGGTATTTCTAGGTGCGTTTTTATCGCACTGCTGTACTTGAGGTCGGGTTATGAAGGCGGAGATTAATAATTTTTTATTTAACAAAAAATATTTAACAAGTATACAATTAAATCACTGGCAGATTTATTTTTTTTATTTTTTTTTGTGAGCGGTTTGTTCAGTTCTAATTGGTTCTGGTGTAAGATTTCGGATTTGAATGAGTTGCGGTAGTGGTTGCCGGTGAGTGCGGGAGTGGTTGTCAGTGAGTGTTTTAATTGCGGTAGTAGTTTTGGTTTCGGCTGATGGTTGCAATGCCTGTTGTAATGATTTTTTTGTTGTTGTGGTGGTCGTGGTGGTTGTGGTGGTCGGCCTCGGTTTTGGTGGTGTTCATGGTGATTCTGGTTGTGGTTGTGACTTGCGCCAGTTGAGGATTTGTAAGGTTGCGGAGTTGCGGGTGATTGCATGGGTTGCCTGAGTGATTTCGGGTGTGTTTGCGATTCTCATGGTGATGTTGTGGTGTTATTTTGGTTTTGGTGTGGTAATGTTTCTCTTTTGGTGGTGGTAGTCGGTCACGGTTGTGGTGGTCGTGGTAGTTCTGGTTGTGGTTGTGGGTTTGAACATTTGTGCGGTTGCGGATTTGGATTGGTTGCGGTACTGGTTGCGATTGATGGTTGCGAGGTTATGGGGATGGTTGTTGTTGTGAAATTGTTTTGGTCCTGGCTTTGGTGTGGTTCTGGTGCGGTTTTACACATTGTTATGTTATGGTGGTCATGGTTCTCGTCATTACCATCGTCGTTTTGGTAGCAGGCGTGGGTGTGAGTTGGTTGTATGGTCATGGTCTTGTATTGTGTATATCGTGGACATTGTTACTCTGTGGTTGCGGGTTTGACTGCAATGGTGGGTTTGACTGCAATGGTTGGGGGTTTGACTGCGAGGGTTGCAGAAGAGGACTCAAAGAAGAGCGCACTAATTGCGCCGCCTAGAGCCACCCCTTTGGGCACTAGTCCTACCTCCTACGGCCTAGCGCTAAACCTTTGAGTGCTAGTCCTACCTCCCACGCTATCCCTTTGGGCCTAGTTCTATCTCCTATGGGCTAGTGCTATCCATTTTGAGCGCTAGCCCTACTCCCATTTGGACGGGCGGCTCTACCCGCTTCGGGGCCTAGTCGCGCTGAAAACCGCAACCAGGCGCGCTAATATTCAAAGCGAGGGCGGAATTCCCGCCGCATACTGCCAGGCCCGCTAAGCTCGATGTTAAGCTGACTACCCTCTGAGCTGGACTATCAGCTGCCTCCCCGCTGAGCTCAACGCTGAGCTGTCTGCCCGCTGACTTACCTATCGCCGCCCTCCTACCCTCTGATCTGCGTTTCCGGGCCGCTAACCAGCCCGGTGAGATGCCTGCTGAGCTGCCTTCCCGCTGAGCTGCCTGCCTGCTGAGCTGCCCGCTGAGCTGCCTGCCAGCTGAGCTGGCTGCCTGCTGAGCTCCCCGCCGAGCTGACTGCCCACTGATTTCCCTGCTGAGCTGCCTGCCTGCTGAGTTCGCTGCGTTCTGAGCTCCCCGCCGAGCTGACTGCCCACTGAGTTCCCTGCTGAGCTGCCTGCCTGCTGAGCTGGCTGCCTTCTGAGCTCCCCGCCGAGCTGACTGCCCACTGAGTTCCCTGCTGAGCTGCCTGCCTGCTGAGTTCGCTGCCTTCTAAGCTCCCCGCCGAGCTGACTGCCCACTGAGTTCCCTGCTGAGCTGCCTGCCTGCTGAGCTGGCTGCCTTCTGAGCTCCCCGCCGAGCTGACTGCCCGCTGAGTTCCCTGCTGAACTGCCTGCCTGCTGAGCTGGCTGCCTTCTGAGCTCCCCGCCGAGCTGACTGCCCACTGAGTTCCCTGCTGAACTGCCCGCCTGCTGAGCTGCCTGCCTGCTGAGCTCCCTGCCGAGCGGACTGCCCGCTGAGTTCGCTGCTGAGCTCAATACCCCTAAGCTACCTCCCCGCTGAACTCCCCTCTCAGCTCCCCGCTGAGCTGCCTGCCCTCCTGCCCGCCGAGCTGCCCTACTGTACTCCTACCCACTGACCTGTCTGCCTGGTAGGTGTCCATATAGTGCAGGATTCACTGCCTGGGAGGTCCCAATTTGGTTCCTGCAACGGAGTCAGTATACCGTCCAGATACTGGGAATTTGACGACTCCAGCGGCGACAGTATACCGTCAATATATTGGGTATTTAACGCCTTCAGGAACGTTCATATACTGCATGCTTTGGTACCTGCACCGACGTCAGTATAGGTGTCAATATACTGGGTATTTGACGCCTTCAGAGGTGTCAGTATACTGACGATTTGGTACCTGCAGCGGTGTTAGTATACTGTCAATCTACTGGGTATCTGACGCCTTCAGCGTGGTAGTAGTAGTAATTATGGTAGTAGCGTGGTAGTGGTAGTAGTGGTGTTAGCGTGGTGATCGTGGTAATTGTCATAGTGGTCGTAGCCGGGTGGTAGCGCGGTGGTGGTGGTGATTGTGGTGGCGGCGGTAGCGTGGCCACGACGACTGCGGCGGTAGCGTGGCACTTGGGGTGGTAGCCTAGTGGTGGTGGCGGTAGTGATAGCAAGGCCGTGGTGGTGGTGGTGGTGAGAGCAGCATCGTAGTTGTGATAGCGTGTGGTGATGGTCGTGGTGGTAGCCTTTTGGTGGTGGTGGTGGTGGCGGTCGTGGTCCTGGTGGTAGCCTTTTGGTGGTGGTGGTGGTGGCGGTCGTGGTCCTGGTGGTGGCCAGGCTAACGCCTACTATGCTAACACCTAGCTCCTAACTTTTAACATTTTCGCTCCTAACCCCTACTACTAACCTGCCACCGGCGCCCGAAGCGGACTGGAAACCGCAATCACCCTAGCTAATATTCAATCCGGGGGCGGATTTCGCATGCTGCCAGGAACATGGAGTATCACTCGGCCACTCCGCCCGGCGGTGGGTATGTGGGGAGGGTCCCTGGTGCTGGTGGGCAAATACCTGCACCTACCAGTAGACGCTGAGCTCAATTGGATGCAGTGCTGCAGGCCGTGGCACTGGAAGGAGGTGGTGTCTCGATTTTGGGGAGGTGCCTGGCAATCACCTGCCGGGTGGTGGCCAATCTTCGGTCGACTCCCTTCTGTTAGCCATCGCGCCCTGTCTGGCTTGGAGTCTCCTCCTTATTCTGCTCTCTGTTCCTCAACCACCTGGGGGGTAAACCCCAGGACCCATCTTGCCCTGTCCTGTCCTGTCCTGTCCCCGTTCCCCGCCTTCCATTCCCGCTCTGGGTCCATCTCCTGCCTATACGCCAAGCCAAGAACCTTAGTCACTACAAATCTACAAGGGCCCCTTCACGAAAACACTCTCTTCAACGAAGCAACGCCGTTCACCTGTAACACCTACATGGTCGACAGGACACGGTCGGCAATGCACGGTCGCCCTGGATGATCCAGCCTTGGGATAGTCAGCGGAGGTACCTGAATCGCTGCATGCTATCTTCAGAAATCGCTGCCTATTTGGAGCATGCTTGGGTCAGGAATCAATACATGCTTTAGTCAGGCATTAATCCAGAAGCGTTGACTATTTGGAGTATGATTTGTAGGTGGGTATGGAGGTGGGTATGGAGACGGTGGTGGGGGTGCGGGTATGGAGGCGGTGGTAGACACAGTGGTGGAGTTGGTGGTGGAGGTGGAGGCGCAGGTGGTGGTGTGAGTGGAAGTAGTGGAGATGGTTTGGGTGTGGATGTGGAGGTGTGGGTGTGGAGGTTAAGGTGCAGGCATTTGGCCGAGGTGGGCGCTGGGGGGTGGTGCTTGCTAGGGTTGCGGATTTGGTGGGAGCATCGAGTTCAGACTGAACGGGACGCACCCATAAGAGAGTAGGCCACATTGGTGGTGGTAGGGTAACCTAAGCAATAGCAGGTACCAGCAGCGGGTACCAGCAGTGCCGCAAGCTCACCGGTCATAGGATGACTCCAGCACCAGTACCGCTGTCGTATTAGACGTAGTACTCTAACACAAAGGGTATTAGTGCTCCTAAGGGCCGGAAATCATCATGTAATATCACTCGTTTTTGCCATCAAATTTGGTGCTGATTTCATGCCTGATAGATATGCTGAATTAGTCTTTGATTTGGTGCCCCAACGTTCATTCAATGCACTGTCCAGCTGATTCTTGACTAGGTACTCAAGCAGGCGCCTATTAGCTGTCGATTTGGCAATGCGCAAGAGAAAAACACAGTACGCAGGAGAAAAATAGACTCAGCAATTGACAATTAGGCACAATATGGTGCCTGAGTTAGAGTCTAATAAGCGTCTGCTTTCGGTGCAGAGGAAGCGGCGGTGCAAGCAGTACAGGCGGTGCAAGCTGAAGATTGCAGGCAGGTACATACAAGCACAGATTTGATCCGGGTGCGCAGGTATAAGCAGTCAGCCTGGAGATTTAAGGCGGGTATGTGCAGGTGTTGATTTGATGTGGGTGCTCAGGTGCAGGCGGGCAACTGAAGAGTTAGCGAGGTCAAACACCTCTCGTACGAGCAGACAAGGGGTGCACTACCGCCTGACCGCAAGGTCTCTCCCACCTCAGATATCTCCCACCTCAGTATAGTATTTCACCACTTCCGTTAGGTAATTAATTTTCCCTTATACATCTGATGGGCAGTTCTCAAGGCCAGCTCCAGTAAATGACCAACTCCTGCTGTATCGATCCATTTCCTAGCCCCGGTGCCAGCTCCAATGCCAACTCTAATGCCCACTCTAAACAATGCCAATGCCAGCTCCAGTGCCAGGTCTAAGGCCCGCTCCTATGCCCGCTCCAGTGCCCCCTCCTGTGGCCACTCCAGTGCCCCCTCTTGTGCCCGCTCCTGTGCGGACTCAAATAAATGTCAGCTCCAGTACCAGCTCAGGCTCCAATGTCAGCTCCAATGCCAGCTGGGGCCCGCTCCAATGGCAATGCCATCTCCATATACCTTCTCCGGTCCCAGCTCCATTGCCAGCTCTAGTGCCGGGTCCAGTGCCAGCTCCGTTTCCAGCTCCGTTTCCAGCTCCAGTGCCAGCTCCAGTACCAGCTACATTTCCAGCTCCAATATATGTCAGCTCACTTACTCGTTCCTACACCTCCACCTCTCGTCCACTTTCCCCCTTGTCCCACTCCCCTCTCGTCCCCCTCCCCCTCCCCCTCCATCGCTTCACCCTCCACCGCTTCTCCCTCCTCTGTGGCCTTCCCTCCTCCGTTGCCTTCCCTCCTCCGTGGCCTTCCCTCCTCCATCTTCCCTCCTCCCCCCAGCTCCTCCCTCCCCCCTCTCCTCTTGAATGATTATATATATTATTTAATCTGTCGGGTGGGCTGGTATTCAGGGCTAGGGTGTCACCGGGCATGCCAGCAGTATGGTAGGCAGGGTAATCTTACCAAAATAGGGAGGGTAACCGCCAAAGCAGGCAGGGTAATTTCTCTAAATCGGGTAGGGTAACCGCACTGAATCAGGTAGGGTAACAGTC
Source organism: Morchella sp. 2018-W38C (assembly GCA_024713705.1). Lineage (NCBI taxonomy): Eukaryota > Fungi > Ascomycota > Pezizomycetes > Pezizales > Morchellaceae > Morchella > Morchella sp. 2018-W38C. The sequence continues at coordinate 2,109,055 of JAMJEX010000008.1, read as the reverse complement.
TCAGATTGGGTAGGGTAACACCAAAGACACGAAATTTGATGTGTCGTGCTTACTAAATACCCCTGTTGCTGTCGACCAATCAGATTGCAGAGAGTTCAGAAGAATGGTATTCCAGTACATATCAGATTCGTAGAGTGAGAGTAATCAAATACCTCCCGTACGGGATAATTTTGCAGAGTCTACTGCCTGCATCTGGCTGTCGTACGGGAGTATCTTTCAGAGTTAGCGAGGCCAAACATCTCCCGTACGACAGGATTCGCAGAGTCCACTGCCTGCACCTGTAAAGAACCATGGGCGAGGTAGTAGCAAGGGGGTCGAGGGACATCGTGAGGTTCCATGAAGGAAGGCATAGGCCTTGCACGGGGGCAAGGGACGGGACAGTGGTATACCCTAAGGCAGGGACAGAGGTCTGTACAAAGACAGAGAGGAGGGCGGCGACGAGGGACTGTCGGAGGACAGCGGCGAAGGTCCGTACGAGGACGGAGATAACGGCGGTCGGCATGGTAACCGAGATGAGGGGAACAACGACAGCGGTCGGCATGGGAACCGAGAGGAGCAATACGAGCATAGTAGTCTCAGCGGCGAACATAGCGAGGGATGCGAGGAGCATGATGGACGGCAGACGTAACGTGGACTTAGAGTAAAGAAGTGTATTGAAGCGAAGTAAATCCCCCAAAGTAATAATCCAAAGTAGAATACAAAATGTTGCGTAAGGAAAGAGAAAGGAAGACAACAGGAGACACAATCGACATTTTATGCTACGCGAAACCACCACCGATTACTAATCCAACAGAACCTTCCAGACTTCCCGATGACTCATACATTTCGTGTAGCGGTGTGGTTCGTAACAGCACATGGCTGTCTTACGGGCGCATTTTGCATAGGCAGAATTGTCAAATACCTCCCGTACGGGAGCATTTTGCAGTGCCTGCTGCGGGAGCATTTTGCAGAGCCTACTGCCTGCACCTGGCTGTCGTACGGGAACAATTTGCATACTCAACGAGGTCAAGTACTCCCCGTACGGGAGCATTGTGCAAAGGCAGCGTTGTCAAATACCCCCGTATGGGAGGATTTTGTAGAGTCAACTGGTTGCATCTACCTCCTGTACGGGGCAATTTGTAGAGATAGAGTTGTTAAATAACTCCGTACGGGAGCATTTTGCAGAGTCAACTGCCTGCACCTGGCTGTCGTACGGGAGCATTCTGAATACTCAACGAGGTCAAGTACTCCCCGTACGGGAGCATAGTGCAGATGCAGAGTTGTCAAATACCTCCCGTACAAGAGGATGCGCAGAGTCAAGGGATTGCATTGCACATGACTGTCGTACAGGAGGACTTTGCATGGTCATCGAGGTCAAGTACTCCCCGTACGGGGGGATTCTACAGAGGCAGAGTGTCAAATACCTCCCGTACGAGAGGTTTGGCAGAGGCAGAGCTTTCAGTTTCTACCGTACGGGGCCATTACCATACTAAAGCTCTGACAGTCTTTACCGTACGGGCCATCATCACAGTAAAGCTCTAACAGTATCTGCCGTACGGGGCCTGTCGGGTGATGGGGAGCATTAGAATCTCCCCGTACGAGAGCTTTTGGTACAGAGAGTCCTTTCGAATCTCCCCGTACGGCCAATTTGGCACAGATAAGCGCCATCGGATATCTCCCTGCGTCTGTTTGGAATAGACAGTAATTTGAAAGCTTCCCGTACGGGTCTTTTTGGGACAGACATTATTTCGGAATCTCACCGTACGGGGTCTTTCAGCACACACAGCACTCTGGAATCTCCCCGTACGGGATCTTTTAGCACAGAAAGAGCTCTGGAATATCCCCGTACGGAACCTTTTGGTGCAATTAATTCATTCAGATTCCTCCCGTACGGGCAATTTCGGCACAAAAAGTGCCATCAAATACCTCCCGTACGGGACAATTTGCAGAGACAGAGTTGTCAGATAACTCCCGTACGGGACGATTTTGCAAATTAAGCTGCCTGTACTTGGCTCTTGTATGGGGCATTCTGAACAGGCAGAGTGGTCAGATATTATTTTACGTACCTGAGCATTTTGAAGAGTCAACCACAGGCACATGGCTCTCGTACGGGAGGTATCTTACAACTCCGCCTGTGCACGTAGCCCCGTACAGGGTGACTGACAATCCAATTGCCTGATACTACCTATCGTACACTGCTTTTGCTAACGAAACTATTGTCAGTCTTCCCTGTACGTCAGCATTGCCAGAGTAAAGCCCTGACAGTCTCTACCGTACAGGGCCATTCCAGAATAAAGCTCTGAGAGTGTCTGTCGTACAGGGCCATTACCAGAGTAAAGCTCTGACAGTCTCTACCGTACGGGGACATAGCTAGAGTAAAGCTCTGACAGTCTCTACCGCACGGGGCTATTACCAGAATAAATCTCTGACAGTGTCTGCCCTACGGGGCCCGTAAGGAGATGCGGTGCATAGGAATCTCTCTGTACGGGTCCTTTTGGAACACCCAGTCTCGTGGAACTTTCTCGTACGGCCAATTCGACACGGATAGCGCCATCAGATATCTCCTGTACGGGTCTTTTTGGCACAGACCGCAATTTGGAAGCTCCCCGTACGGGTCTTTTTGGCACAGACTCGATTTTGGAATGGCCCCGTACGGGGCCTTTCAGCACAGACAGTGCTCAGTAATATCCCCGTACGGGACTTTTTAGCACATACAGCGTTTAGGAATCTCCCCGTACGGGATCTTTTAGCGCAGACAAAGCTCAGGAATCTCCCCGTATGGGACTTTTTGGTACTATTAATGCATTCAAATTCCTCCCGTACGCACACGTTTTGTGCCAAAAGTGCCTTCAAATACATCCCGTACGGGGTAGATCTTACGAATTTGGGAAACTTGACCATTTTAGGCCTAAAATCTAGCCTTAACCCGACCCTCACACCACCCAGAACGGGTATAATCAGGCGGTTAATAAGTCTTGCTTCGGGCACCACCAGCACAAGTTTTCCCCAAATCGTGATATATATTCACCTATCTACCCATACCATAGACTACGGTCTGCATGTAATTAATGAAGTAAACAAAAAAAAAAAAAAAAAACCTATCTACCCATGCGGTTCTTATGTACATATGCCAGAGCCCCTCCTACCTTCGCTCACTGCCTATCACCTGACCTACCCTCTTCCCTGCCCTCCTGGCCGCTCACCTGGATGCCTAGTACCTGTCCGCCTACATGGTCATTAGGTCCATAGATGGGTGTACCGTGAGGTGTAAACTTGGGTGTCATTATGGTGTCAATTCAGGGATTGATTTACTCTTGATTTTATGTCGATTTGGCGTCGACTTGGGTTTTGATTTGGAGTCTTCAGCGGTGTCAGTACAGGCGTCAATGCAGGCAGGAGGTAGGAGTAGATTAACCTCTCAAGGTAGGCTGCGAGGAAGGTGTTGAGGTAAATTTCGAGATAAGGGTGTCGAGGTACACAGGCTGGGAGTCACGCCGGCAGGTGTGGGTAGGTCCTGGAGGTGTGGTAAGCACGTCAAGTCCCACTTCATTGGCTAGGGATAATGGTACTAGCGCCGGTACTTTGCAAAAACGCTGACCTGTAAACCTAATTTGCAGTAGACTATGTGCCTACTCACGGAATATCACTTGCCTCGCCAGGATCATGGAGTATCACTCGATCTCTCCCACGGTGTTCGGGGGCTCCCTGATGTGGGAGGTGGATACCTGCAATTACATGCCAATTGGGAGTTTGATTTCCTGCTGGCGCAGTGCTGCAGGCTGTGGCAGCGGAAGGGGGAGGTCTGTTGATTTGGTAGAAGTGGCTAAGATTCACCTGCCGTATGGTTCCCTGTTCCGAGCAGAATTGCTAACTATTTGGGACCCTATCCGCTACAGCATCGATGCCTATCTGGTACATGCTTTGGTGCCTGGATTACTACAGCGCGGTAGGTTTGCTGGGGGACGCCTACGTGGTTGCCATGACGGGTCCTGCAGTCCGCCGGCGTTACTGGGGGACCCCTACGTGGTCGGCAACACACGGTCAGCAACGCACGGTCGCACTAGATGATCCAGCCCTCTGGTCGTCGCCGGAAGTGCTTGAATCGCTGCCTATTCGGAGCCTATTTGGAGCCTATTTGGAGCCTATTCAGAGCCTATTCGGAGCATGCTTTGGAGCATGCTTCGGTCGAGAATCGCTGCCTATTTGGTGCATGATTTGGAGGTGGTGGAGGTGTCGACTTGGTGCGTTTGGAGGTGCTAGGTTTGGTTGCGCGGAGGCGGTGGTGGATATAGTGGAGGTGGAGGTGGTGGAGGTGCGGGTGTGGAGGTGCGGGCTTGTGGCGGAGGGGATGCTGGGGGTAGGGCTTGCGCGCGGTTGCGGATTCTTTGCTGATTTGTATGGTTGCGAATTTGTATGGGGCATTGCGGATTCATGTGGGAAGATTGAGATCAGTCGGAACTCGATGAATCCATACAGTTATTGGTCACACCATGCAAGCCAAGGTCCCCCAATGCATGCACCAAAGTCTTGGGTATTTCAATTTAGTGTTAACGAGTCCTGTGGGCTCTGTAGCCCGATACCACTGGCGCGCGTTCACATTTCAAATGCATCCATCCAAACTGACATCAATTCAAACACATACTGTTGGTGCTTACCGTCTTGACAAGCGGCGTGTTACATAGTCAGGATTTCTGCTCTGGCCAGTGAAGAAACAAGACTAGTGATCCTGAATTGTTTCTTGGTCACTAACGATGCCCCGCAGTATGCAATACTCCAAGATGATATATATTCGCTAGTAATAAAGGTACCATATATTGGCACAGTTACAAAATATATACCGCACGCAGGCCCTCCACCTCCAAACACACTTAATAAAATAAAGAAAAGACAGAATAAAGAACAGATATCTATAGAAAACGTTTTTTCAGGGTGCCAACAGCTAGTTAGGCCTCACTTTGGAGGAGACAGTGAATGTAATTGCCCCATTCTGGCTAACGCCAGTGCTATCCTCCACCGAGGGCAGTTTCTTTCTCTCGTTCGGCAACGGTCTCCCGACTTCACCCCCCGTCGCCACAAAAAAGCAATGACCGCTCTTATCCTGGCTTTTTAAATTATCGGCTCTTTTTCCCTTCAGTGTGTGTTCAGCCCTGTCGGACTTGTTGCCGTTCACTAGCACATCCCATCCGACGTGTGGGATCTGATACGCGTCATCGGTTTTAGGGACGTCGACGTCCAGGGTGATACCGACTCTGAGCCTACCCAGATGATCCATCTTCTCGATCGCGGCGTCGATCTGAATCACGCGCTCTTTGACGTTTCTTGTAGGGAGCCCGCCGAACCAGTCCTGAATGTGGAAAGTGATGAGCGTACGCAGGTCTTCATGTTTTTTCTTTCCCAACTCGTTGTCATTCTTAATGTAGTCCTTTACAGCTTCGATCGCAGCGTTGTTGGCCTCGTTGTAGTTCGTGTGGGGTACAAGATCTTCTTTCTTAACCCGGTGGTCCTCAGGCTTCTTCTTTTCGGACATGTTCAAAAGCGTTGCAGAAGTGAGGAGGATAGGTTTGTGTGTGGGTAGTTTCTGCCGTGGGCATGAGGTTTGAGTTGCGTGGACGAGAATCAACTATCCAGCAGCCTTCCCTGGCATTGTTTATAAATGCTGACTGCCCTGTATCCGGGGGTTGAGCACCTACTCTACGATGGGGGGTTGATCATGCTCGTCCACCCACGCCAAACCACCACACCAAACTCCGGGATCGTCTAGGCTGCAGATGATAGTCATTGTAGCCGATCTTAGCAAGAATAGGGCTGACCTACATGCATCCCACATCCCAGACACCACGGCGCGCCAATACCTACTCCCTGTACCCTCGGTGGCTAAAGGACTCAATTGTACTGTAACGTAGTACGGTACAGACTGGAGATGGCTACTGATATTTTTGTAAAGCTCCTAGACAGTAAGGGGGGATTCTTTACAACTAGGAGCTCAGTTCAACTGTCCCTAGATAGCAGGCTTGTAGCTAGTGATAGGTGCTGTAAGGATGGCAAAATGAAGGACGAGCTTACGGCCCTTCAAATGGCTTCATAGTTTGGCTCGATTAATGGATTAGATGATAGATGGGCAGATTAATTAGGATGTGGGACGCCAGTATGGACCACTGTACTCGCAACTTCATAGCGTTTCTAAACACAACCGCTATTGCATGCCATACAAAAATGTAGTCTTGGCGGTTTTTGGTGTGTATGCAATATTGGTTGTGTTCAAAAACGCTATGGAATTGCGAGTACAACCTGACACACACAATGGCCATTTGAACAACGTACGGTACCTCCTAGATAGAAGTGCTTATAATTTCATAAAGCAGCCGGACAATGGGAGAGATGTCTTACAACTAGCAGCACATTACGGTCACTTAGAAGTGGCACGCTCACTCCTGGCGAGAGGACTGAGTACATACAACCTCTATAACAAATGAGGGCGATACAGCAACATCTCTGGCTGCCGTCGGCGGGCACGCGTCCGACCCAGCCATTTCAATACTTCTCTCAACCTCAATTTTACTCCGGTTCCATGGTCGGACTTTCTATATATCAAGCTACTCCTTATGCCATAACATTTTATGGATGATTCTCTTCTCAGCTCGCGGGATGACATAACGGTGGGCACTCGGCGGGTCTTATCTGCAAGTCATCTTCCTTTAGTTTTTCTTTTCGCGTGTTGTTCTTCTGTCACCACTCCATCATTATGCCAGGATCGCAAAGGTGCACGCTTACAGTGACTAGCGGCCCGGCGCAACAGGATGTTAATGATGGGTATTGTGATGAACCATGATCTCCGTACAGCCTTCTAGCTGAACTATTAATCACATTAGCAATCTTGTGGTGAGATATAGAAATTGGAGACGCCCGCTTAATGTGTGTGGGGGTGATGGTTTTTTCTCGCTAAGCTGCTGACATCCGCAATCTCTTCAGATTGTTAGATATCCATGTAAATATATAGTTGGTGATGATATCATCGATTGACCATTCCCAGCTGAAAGCCGGGCCAGTTGAAAATCCGAATCAACTGATCACACTCGGGTTCTCCGTAGACAGATATGTACATGAGGCAAAGTCCTTGCATCAACCAACCCACATACGGTATGGAGTTTCACCAATCGGGGGGCTGCCGGCGGCATCGTGCAAGAGCTATGTACAATTCATCAAAAAGATGCAAACCCGTGCATCGAGAGATTGATTAAACTGGGGTTGGTTGTTGATGTGTGGGATTCCCAGCACGCCCAATATCTGCAGATCACAACCGGCGATCATATGAGTAGTGGTATATATTGGAGTACGATCCCCGTATTCGTATGCGCTAAGTCAGGAGCGGGAATGAGCTGATCGGTGTGGATTCGGTTATGTACTAAATATCAGGCTAGGTTCACTTTCCGGTAAGCTAATTAAAATTAGTATCCCTTGGACGGATGAAATTGTCAAATTCGCAGCCTGGGCCGTGCACGCACTGAGTTGGGTATATCCGTTGCTCTTAATAGTTAAGAATAACCATAGAGCCAATCAAAAATAAGTGTTAGATACCTGCTTGGGCTAGTATTAGCTCAAAAAGGCAGGCTGCGAATTTGACAGTTTTATCCGTCCAAGGGATAGATCTCACCTTCTGCCGATCAAATAATAGAGTGTAGAGACAGCTCTTATTGCGTAAGATCGCCAACTAGCTCCTTGCGCAGGCAGAACTGACTCCAGACACTAGAGTACCTAAGTGAAGTGCCACTTGTGGGGCAGCTCGCAACCGCGGGCTGCCGCGATTGGGGCACGTTAAATGAAATGCAGGAATAATAGAGTTTTGAGTTAATAGAAGTTTTAGGCCAACCATCAATTTTGAAAAATGTTGGTTGCAAAATTGATGGTTGTGGGTAGCAAAATTGATGGTTCCATGCTGATCTCCATACGAAAATGGGTTCAAAACTGCTAGTTGCGGGAACCGTTTTGCTGGGTGGCAAATAGCATTTTTCAAAATTGATCGTTGGCCTAAAATTTCTAATTATGCTTTCCCCTTCAAAAATACCGCTTTTGCTACGCTATAGTTCTGTAGCTTTTAAACTTGTAATATTGTAAACAGGATTCCGCTCGATTGATGAATTGGAGGCTGATGATGCCTAAACTCAGAACAGAATCATACTGGCCATTTATATATGAGAATACCTTGGTCATAGAGTGCTTTCTAAGCTACTCACGCCATACCATTTTTTGAGTTTCCTAACACCTTCCTCAATAGAAGTTAACCAAGTCACACACCAACGATAGCCATAGACGACTTCCCTAGCTACCCGAACACCCCCCTCACCCGAACAGTTAACGTTAAAAAGAAAGGATCTTCGTTGCAACCGGTGTGTGTACCAACCATACTCAACTGATCGGGTGAGGGGGGTGTTCGGGTAGCTAGGGAAGCCGTCTACTATCCTAACTCCGTTAACTTCAGATGCCAAAGCGCAATACAATGCGATACCATGTGTGCCACGCATCCGACCTCACTTTTATCCCCTTTTCAATATCTCACTTTCATGCCATAGAGCGTATCAGCTACCCGTTGTTACGACTGTATGTAGTAAATACCATTAAAATTGCACATCCCCATTGTATATAACCGGTGGCCTTACAATCCATTTCCTTACCATTTCCCCAATTCCTACTCTAACCTCACACCTGTTCTCACTGGGTAGCCTTTAACGTTCTTATTTCTGTACCTTTCATATGCGTACGATATATCAAGTTGTCCAATGTATAGGTAGCATCGGCGAATGGAACGGAACACATGCATATGTTCCATCCCAGCCCAATTCCTGGAAGGAAATGTTAGCTTAGTCTCAGCTTAGAAATCCTAGTCTTGGGATGTCTAAGAAGTACCTTGTCTTATTGGAAACTCTAGAGTGATATCACTCGGCAACAAATAGTTTTCAATTATGGTCTTTGGTCCCACATCATCGGTAGCTAAACGCAATGACGTAAACCAAAAGATCAGTACAATCTTTTACCGGCTCTTGACGAATACTGCCACTTGACGAACTAGGATTACAAGTATGGAAACAAACAGTTAAGCAACCGCCAAGCTACGAGATCTCCAGTCCTTTTAATTTCTATTGGCCTAAAGTCCCCTTTTCGTCAATTGGCAGTATTCGTCAAGAGACGGTAAAAGACTGTAGCTAAAGGTGTGCTCTTTGATCGTCATGGACGATATTGATCTGCATTCTCTCGCGCTATTAGCATATTCGTACTGGTCTTGTAGCGCATCCACCGCTCTTTTCTTCGTTTCCCTACTTTGTACTTAGACAAATGACTATTCTAGTGGGGAGGTTTTGGGTTGTATAGATGAGCATTTAGCTCGAGGTTAGGAGTTCTGCCACTACTTGCACACATAATATTCAATCAAGGAGTGGGGAGTTGATTTGGTTCTTGCGTGGAAATCAAGACAACGGCCCCATCGCTCGTTCCGCTACGTGATGCTCCGCTTATCATTATAATAGGTAGCACACATCTGATCTTAGGGCGCCTAGATTCCCGAATATCATTGAGAAAAGTGGCTTATAAGATCCCCCATCTAACCTCCACACCGAAGATAACTCTCAATCCTGACTCGTTCCCAATTATCGCATCTCTCAAAACGAAAGGTCCAGAACATCTAAGGCAGGCGGTAACAGCATTGGTTGAAGAACATAGACGAGGATCTTGAATGTAATCCTGCCTCAACACACTCTGCCTCACCCTTTCTAGCTTTATCTCTAGCTCGGATAAGAACAGTAACTCACATTCAAATCCTCAGATGCCGTTCTTATTGAGGCAGTATCTAGCGGGTCCCGTGTACACATCTACAAGTGGAAGGAGTTGGCTACCGTAATAAACACAATACGGCTATTAACTTCGTCCACGGTTGAGTGAAGACGAATATCGAACCTAGTACGGGTTTCCGCATCTCTAGATCAATAATTGCCCACCTAATTATCATCACCCCTAGCCATCGTTCCACACATTCATCTACAAGCTCTTAGCAAAACTATGCACGCTCTGAATCTCCCCTCAAATTGTTGATCATACTAACACCTCGAGCCTCTTGCAGGACTTGCAAAGCTTGCACCAGAAATTGCCCCAGCCAAGGATTACGATCCGAATGCTTCGGCGCACGTTTCTGAGCAGCTTCTACAATCCACTACTGCCGCCAAGACTACTGCGACACGTAAGCGCGTATGAACACATCGGTCAACTCATCGATCACGCGCGTTTACTTATTCCACCCGCCAAAGTTTCCAAGACGCCTCTATTTGTCATGGCGATAGGGGGTATGCGCCGTCTCCAGCTCAACTCACACGAATCATATGAGATACTTGTCAAGGCGGTAGAGGCCCATCTCTAAAAGAGCAAATTCAAGGATCCAATGTTCCACACCATCTCCGGCGAGGATGAGGCCCTCTACGGTTGGGTTTCGGCCAACCACAAGGGCAGGCACTTCAAGCACAAAAAGGATCCCCACGGATTCATGGAGCTCGGTGGTGAAAGTGCACAGTTTGCGGTCTCCCCATCTAAAAATGAAATTGCCGATTACAAAGGTGTTCTGCGGATTGTCAAGATCAGGGAGCAGCGGTATGCTGTCTATGTCAAAACCTGGATGGGGGTCGGTAACGATAGCGCTTGGAAGCGCCACCTTGAGTGTCGACGCCAGGATGATAGTGTCATACCCCAGGACCCCTGTCTGCCGAAGGGATATTCCTTCCGGCTTCGAGGGACCGACAAGATGATTGAGGGCACCAGACATTTCTAGGAATGCCTGAAGGAGGTACATTCGCTCCTGGACTGCCCCAACACGCGCTGCAAGGCCGGGGATCTTGGTGTCTATCACCGCGCAGGTGAAGATAGTACAGCCCCCGAGTCAGTGGACTGTCTCCTCCGCGACAAGACCAACAAAAAACCCATACTATCATTTGATAAGAGTACGTTCTGCGGTGCATCGGTGTATTGGCACGCAACTCATGGTATCTTCCGTGACAAGAAGCACGGGGGCGGCGAGGGGGAGACTGATAATCTGAAAGCGTTATGGAAAACTGTATTGAAATATTCAAGGACTAGAAAACCTTAGAAGCCGAAAACCCATGGGAGAGAGAATCAGACTATACATTCCTCAGGCGTTCGTTCTTTACGGCGGCATTGGTCATGGCTTCTCTGTTTCTGGGCTTTGGCGTCCCGATGCCTACAAAGGTCATTGAAACCTCTCGCTCTTTGCCAAGGAGAGAGCAAGATATGCCATATTAGCCGCAGAACACGCAGTACAGGATGCAGAGAAGCGTTATGAAGTCGGGTCTGCCGCTCTTGTGCGTAAGTTGGACGTTGCGGCACAAGCCCGGAGAGAGGTGGCGGACGTCAGGAAGAGGTTGGACTCTGGGGTCAAGACAGAGGTTCAATGTCCAACATTGCTCCTGTAATGGGATATGTAACGATATGGCGATGGTAAGCGATAGTTCTGTAGCTTTTAAACAAGTGATATTGTAAACCAGATTCTGCTCGCTGACTATGAGAATGATCCCCTCAGCTCGCGGGAGTCCATCCCTCTAATTATAAATGTTCGGAACCTATTCCCAGGCCCGCCCCTCCATCTAATTCTATTCCGATACATAATCCCTTTGACACACAATTGCCGGTTATCAAGCTGTACCATACTATTACGTTGGCTTCCCGTTCAAAGTGGAAGTGTGTTCAGCCTTAAGCACCGCTTTCCAAACTTCCCTCCCAATAGTATAATACAGGTGTGGTCCTACACAGACTGCCCCACACCACCTCTGTACCTTTCTGTGCTTGTCTCCGGTTACCCGTCCTTCCGTCCCTCATACCCTCTCATTCGACCTCCCATAACACTAATCCCACTTCCTATACGTTGCCCTCTACCGGTAAAAATCTTCCTCCTGTAAATACCCTGAGGGGAATGTTATAGGTACAGGAAAGGGATCGAGTCTAGTCCATGCTTATCTTCCGTCGTTTGTGGAACAGTCTGGCTCCGATCATTAATGCCTGACTTTGAGTGTGGGGACCAGTGTTTGCCGTGCGTTTTACGTTCTCGTCAGCCAAGGTTTCCTGAGGTTCATGTGTCGTTTTCCGTTTCTTGGTATTTTGTTGCCTTGCTGGGCCTGCGCCTCCCTGTGAGGGGCGGAGCAGCATCTCTGAAATTCATTATGAATCTTCCATTCTACAGCTAAGTATATTAATTATGCTTCACTTCTGATTGCTATCAAAACTATGGAGAGTCCGGTGAACTTATCCGACAATTTCCCTTACACGCCCAGGTTCCGAGTGTCAAGCAGTACCTTCTGTCCAACACTAAACTGTTGTACTGCTACTCCTTTTCGAGATGCCATTCTATTGAACATCTTCTATATGGTTTCTTTTGCCAAATTGTGTGCACAAAGAGGTCATCAAGGTAGTCGATGCCATAGCCATTCACCTTCTCCAGTTCTGCCTCTGAAGGGCGGTCCATTCGCGGGTGATAACCGTAATTGCAATAAAACGGTAACTGCACTATGGACGAGTGCTTCGAGTTGTTGTAGGGTAAGTCACAGATTGGTAGGAGGTCCTTCCATGTCTTGCCTGTTTCTGCCGTGAAAGCCCGTAGGTATGCCTCCAGGTTCTGGTTGGTGCCCTTCGTCTGACCTTCAGTCTGAGGATGGAAAGAGGTCAACATCCGCCTCCTGATTCCTAGCCTTTCTGTGATGGTAGCCCAGAAGGCTGAGACGCACTGGGTACCCTTGTATGAGACTATACTTCGGGGAAGCCCATTGAAGTGGCAGATGTCCTTGAAGAAGGCATTGGCAGTTCGTAGCGTAGTGATTCCCGTCATTGGTATGAACTATGCAATTTTACTAAAGCGATCCACTACCAACAAGACATTCCAGAACCCAGACTTCTCCTTTCAAATTTCTACTACAAAATCCATTGAGATGTCTGTCCAAAGTGTGGCTCCTGACACTAGGGGACTTGGAGGAGACAGGTGTCGTCGACGCTGCTTGGCTGTTTGACAGATGTCACAGGTTCTGACGTAGTGGCTGACATCTTTGGTAATGTTCGCCCACCAGTAGTTCCTGTCAATCAATTCCAAGGTTTTATCCCGCCTTAGGTACCCTGCCGCTGGCGTACCGTAGTGATCCTCGATTACTTCCCTGACCGCATGACCTGGTACTACCCAGCGATCTTTATGGGTTGCCGTCTTTGTATCCGGATCCCATACCGGCAAAGGCTCTGCGTTCAACGTGAGTGCTTTCCGGGTCCACCTGTCATATGGGTCTCGGGCAGGGAGTGTGTCTTGCACAACTATTCTCCGAAGCCATTGACATTCCAGCCCATACCCATCCTGCAACTGCAGTGGGAGTGACACCCCGGGTATCACACACCATCTTTCCAACTCAATCCATTGCTTGGGAAGTTCGCCAATCGTGTCAGGACGAGGTTCTATTCTTGCCCTTCGTGCGAAATGATCCTTTGTGAGCAACTGTTTTACTGGTTCTTCTGGGTTTACTCCCCTTTCCATAGCAAACTTTGGGCACCTGGTAAGCGAATCGGGCTTCCCGTTCTTTTTGCCAGTGCGGTAGTGGATCTTGAACCGAAACGGTACTATCTTCTCAGCCCACCGTGCTTGTCCATCAGCAAAAAATTGGGTTTGGCCTGACGTGCTTGGGCGTACCCAGGCGCACCAGGCGCACCAGGCGCATGAGACGTTTTCTTACCTGCATCCATACGCCCCGGCGCAAAAAGACATCGTCTCGACGAGAAAATACGAACATGTCTCCCATTCTCTTTGTGGCGTCGTCTTTTGACCGAATTACCTCGTCTTTTGACCAAATGGCTTCGTCATTGACCCCAAAACGAACACCGGGTCCACACCTGGGTAGCTTTTGCCCGGTTAACGGCTTTTGCTAGCACATTTCGCTGGCAGAATGAGGTCACTCGGCAATCGGTACATAGACTAGGACAGTAGTTCCGCGCAAATGTCACGTATATTGATCCACATGTCTACGTACTTCTATGTACATTTCTAAGCGCCCCACCCACCTCCGCTTACTCCTGCCCCGGGCGCTGACCTCCTGCGCAATGGGATGCCCCAGCTGCCTGCCCGCTGGGCTCCCCGCTGAGCTGCCTGCCCGCTGAGCTCGCCGCTGAGCTGCCTGCCCGCTGAGCTGCCTGCTGCCTGCCCTCCTGCCCGCTGACCTCCCTGCTGCCTGCCTTCCTGCCCACTGAGCTGCCTGCCTGGTAGGTGTCCATTTGTACTGGTATTCGCTGCCTAGATTCGCTGCCTGGGTGTCGATTTGGTCCAGTATTTGGTGACAGGTAGGTGTCGATTTGCTGCCTGGTAGGTGTCGAAATGGTCCAGTATTCGGTGACAGGTAGGTGTCGATTTCGTGCCTCGTAAGTGTCCATTTGGTCCAGTATTGGGTGCCTTGTGCCACTACCCGCTGAGCTCCCCGCTGAACTCCCCGCTGAGCTGCCTGCCCGCTGAGCTCGCCGCTGATCTGCAGTATTCGCTGCGTGGGGGTGTCCATTTGGTGCAGTATTGGTGACTGGTAGCTGTCAATTTGGGTCCTGCAGCGGAGTTAGTATACCGTCAATATAGTGGGTATTTGACGCCTGCAGCGGCGTCAGCAGCGGAGTCAGCAGCGGCCTCAATATAATGGGGTATTTACCTACAGCGGAGTCAGTATAATTGTCAATATACTGGGAATTTGACGCCTCCAGCGGCGTCAGCAGCGGCGTCGATATAGTGCAGTATTTGCGGGCAGTTGAGTCGATTTACTGGAGTATTTGGATCCTGCAGCGGAGTCAGCAGCGGCGTCAATATCCTGCAGTAATTGTGGGCAGCGGAGTCGATTTCCTGCAGGATTTAGAGCTCACAGCGGGGTCAGTCAAGGCGTCAATATACTGCAGGATTTGGTGCCTCCAGCGGGGTGGATTTACTGACGATTTGGTACCTGCAGCGGCGTCGATATACTGCAAGATTTGGAGCCTGCAGGGGCGTCAGTAAATGCGTCAACACACTGCAATATTTGCCTGCAGCGGTGTCAGTATCAGGGTCAATATCCTGCCCGCTTTGACGCCTCCAGCGGAGTCAGTATAATCGTCAATATACTGGGAATTTGACGCCTTCAGCAGCGTCAGCAGCGGCGTTAATATACTGGGAATTTGACGCCTCCAGCGGCGTCAAAATACTGACCATTTTGTGCCTCCAGCGGCGTCGATATACTGGGTATTCGGTGCCTGCAGCGGCGACGATATACTGCATGATTTGGAGCCTGCAGCGCAGTCAGTAAAAGGGTCAAAAAGCAGAGGAAGGTAAATACGTATCTAGGCGTTGATACAGGCAGGAGGTAGGTGTCGATACAGGCAGGAGGTAGGTGTCGACAGAGGTAGGAGGTGAGGTAGGAGGTGAGGTAGGAGGTGAGGTAGGAGGTGAGGTAGGAGGCAAGGTAGGAGGTGAGGTAGGAGGTGAGGTAGCTAGGTGTATATGTGGAGGTGGAGGCGGAGGTGTGGGTGGATCCTCGAGGTGTGGAGGAGTCAAATCTGACGTCATTAGCTAGCGCTAGCATTAGCGCCAGTACATAGGCGGAATATCACATCCGCGCGACGTCAAAAGACGAGATATCACATTTGGGAGACGAAATAGGCGTCAAAAGACGAGGTGTCACATTTGGGACGAATACTAGGCGCCAAAAGACGACAGGTCATATTTGGGAGCTCCGGGTAGCGCGGGATGACCCAAATGCGAGTATTTGGTAGCAAAAGACGAGGTTTTTGTCGCAAAAGACGAATCGGTACGTCTAGACGTACAATTCGTCTTGGGGGATTTTTTTTTTTGCTGATGTCTTCTGGACAGCTTCTTGCTTGTGGTGAAATACTAGAGGTTCTGATGATCGGAGTATATCTCGATGGAGATACTAGTCCCTTCTAATCAATGTCGCCATGTTAAGAGCTCGGATACAATAGCGAGCATCTCCTTACCGTAGATCTACAGCAGCAAAAAAAAAATGCTCCAAGACGAATTGTACGTCCAGACGTACTAATCCGTCTTCTACGACCAAAACCTCGTCTTTTGCTACCAAATACTCGTCTTTTGGTCGTCCAGCGCTTCTCAAGACTCTGTACTCGGGTGTGTGCAAAAGTGATCAGAACTCGACGACGATTGATTATGGGTTTGCAGAAGCCACAGCGTGGGAGCCAATAATATCTGCCAAGAATTTACATTTTAAATGGGGGAAAAAAGTCATCAGAACTATTTCCAAATCTCCATCAAAAAAACTCGAAAGAATATATATATAATGTTTTATCTATCAGCACCTACTCTGTATTGTATTTGGACACACATTTGACTGTGTAGAGTTAACGTTCAGCAGATATCAATGGAACTGAGGGCGAAATTTGGTATCTGGAGTTCCTTCAGGCATATGGTTGATATAAGCCCAGGGTGGGCCAACTTGGCACACCAGAAGGTTCTGATCACTTACCCTAACATCCGAGTACAGGCCCTAATGCTAATACCGCTAGCTAATGACGTCAGATTTGACTCTTCCACACCTCGAGGATCCACCCACACCTCCGCCTCTACGTCCACACATAGACCTAGCACCCTCGCCTCCTACCTCACCTCCTACCTCACCTCCTACCTCACCTCCTACCTGTATCGACACCTACCTCCTACCTCTATCGACACCTACCTCCTCCCTATATCCACACCTACCTCCTACCTGTAATGACACCTCCCTCCTACCTGTATCGACCTCCTACCTCCCCTCCTACCTCACCTCCTACCTCCTACCTCACCTCCTGCCTGTATCGACGCCTACATCCTACCTGTATCGACCTCCTGCCTGTATCGACGCCTACGAGTAGATACGTATTTACCCTACTCTGCATTTTGACACCTTTACTGACTGCGCTGCAGTCTCCAAATCATGCAGTATATCGACGCCGCTGGAGGCGTCAAATTCCCAGTATATTAACGCCGCTGCTGACGCTGCTGAAGGCGTCAAATTCCCAGTATATTGACGATTATACTGACTCCGCTACAGGTAAATACCATAGTATATTGACGCCGCTGCTGACGCCGCCTTAGGTACGATTACCCCAGTATTTTGACGCCTTTACTAACTCCACTACACGCACCAAATCGACACCCACCAGGCAGCGAATACTGCACCATATGGACACCCCCCAGGCAGCGAATACTGCACCATATGGACACCCCTCAGGCAGCAAATACTGCACCATCTGGACACCCCCAGGCAGGGAGGTCAGCGGGCAGGAGGGCAGGCAGCAGGCAGCTCCGCAGGCAGGCAGCTCAACGGCGAACTCAGCGGGCAGGCAACTAAGCGGGCAGCTTAGTGGGGAGCTCAACTGGCAGGCGGCTTAGCGGGCAGCTCAGCGGGGAGCTCAGCACCGGGCAGCTCAGCGGGGAGCTCAGCGGGGAGCTCAGCACCGGGCAGCTCAGCGGGGAGCTCAGTGGGGAGGCAGCTCTACGGGGAGCTCAGCACCGGGCAGCTCAGCGGGGAGCTGGGCTGGCAGGCAGCTCAGCGGAGGTGGGTGGGTCGCTAGCAGCTATGTACATAGAATTACGTAGACATGTGGATCAATAAACGTGACATTTGCACGGAACTATTGTCCTAGTCTAGCCGTTAAGCGGGCAAAAGTTACCCAGGTGTGGACCCGGTGTTCGTTTTGGGGTAAAAAGACGAGTTCGCCGCGACGAAAACGGGAGAGATGTTCGTATTTTCTCGTCGAGACGATGTCGTTTTGAGCCGGGGCGTATCGATGCAGGTAAGAAAACTTCTCATGCGCCTGTTGCGCCCAATGGCGCCTGGGGCGCCTGTGTACGCCTGGGGTCGTCCGGACGAAGCCAATTTTTTGCTGATGTAGTAGTTCACTTCTGCTTCATGAACCTGCAACTATGGCAAGCCACGGGGTGCAGCAAACCAAGCTCGAAAATCTGGGAGAGCACCGCGGCTTCAGCCCAGTCGCTCACATCTGTTCCAAGTACTCCCTGGCAATTTTCGTCATGGTGTCAGAGTATTGTAGCGGTCGTGAACCTCCTCTTCAGATCATCGAAAGTTTCCTACTGCTCTTTGGCCCATCTCCACTTGCTACCCGTCTTCGGTAGGTCCGTCATGGCCTTGCAGACCTCTGTGTATTGGTGGAAAAAACTGTCGTAGGAAGTTGGCGAAGCCAAAGAAGACTTGTAGCTCCGTGACTTCGGTTGGGGCTTGCCATTCGAGAATCAACTTTGGTCTCTTTGGGGATACTCTAGTCCCTTTCCCTAATAGTAGGAAGCCGAGGAATACTACCTCCTCGGCAAACCAAATCGTCTTCTCCGGATTGCCATAGAGATGGTGCTGGTGCAGCTCACCAAATACCCTCCGAACTAGAGCAACATGGTCTTCCTTGGTTTTTGAATATATCAAGATGTCAACTAGGTAAACCACAACGCCTACATCTAGTAGATCTTTGAATATGGTTTTGATCATTGCCTGGAATGTCGCCGGGCCACTGATCAGCAAGCTGAACAGTTTCTGTAAAGCATCTCTTGAGCCTCCGGAGAATCAAAACCCGTTCGGGTATCTCAGGAGAATATCAGGAGATTCAGGAGACTGTTGGAAGACTCATTCACATTCACAATCTTGCTGATGCATTGGTCAATCAAAGTGGCATCACCTTGTATTCATAGTGACCATACTTGGTACGGAGAGCCATCTTCCATTCTTCTTCTTCCTTAATACGCACCAGGTTGTACCCAGTCTTCAAATCGATTTTGGTGAAAAAGGTAGCTCCTCGGGTTGCATCATCAGCAAAAAAAAAAATCCTCCAAGACGAATTGTACGTCCAGACGTGCTAATTCGTCTTTTGTGACCAAAACCTCGTCTTTTGCTACCAAATACTCGCCTTTTGGTCGTCCCGCGCTTCCCGGGACTCCAAAAAATGACACGTCGTCTTTTGGCGCCTAGTATTCGTCCCAAATGTGACACCTCGTCTTTTGAAGCCTAGTTAAATCTCCCAAATGTGATATCTCGTCTTTTGACGTCGCGGAAGTGATATTCCGCCTATGTAGTGGCGCTAATGCTAATACCGCTAGCTAATGACGTCAGATTTGACTCCTCCACACCTCGAGGATCCACCCACACCTCCACCTCCACCTCCACATATACACCTAGGTACCTCGCCTCCTACCTCGCCTCCTACCTCACCTCCTACCTCACCTCCTACCTCCATCGACACCTACCTCCTGCCTGTATCGACGCCTACCTCCTGCCTGCATCAGCGCCTGGATACGTATTTACCTTCCTCTGCATTTTGACGCCTTTACTGACTCCGCTGGCTACAGGCTCCAAATCCTGCAGTATATTGACGCCGCTGGAGGCGTCAAATTGGGCAGTATATTGACGCCGCTGGAGGTGTCAAATTCCCAGTATATTGGCGATTATACTGACTCCGCTGCAGGTAAATACTCCAGTATATTGACTCCGCTGCTGACTCCGCTGCTGACGCCGCTGGAGGCGTCAAATTCCCAGTGTATTGACGATTATACTGACTCCGCTGCAGGTAAATACCCCAGTATATTGACGCCGCTGTAGGCGTCAAATTCCCAGGATATTGACGATTATACTGACTCCGCTGCAGGTAAATACCCCAGTATATTGACGCCGCTGCTGATGCCGCTGCAGGTTCCAAATCCTGCAATATATTGACGGTATACTGACGCCGCTGCAGGCTCCAAATTGAGAGCTACCAGTCACCAATACTGCACCAAATGGACACCCCCAGGCAGCGAACACTGCACCATTTGGACACCTCCTAGGCAGCGAATCCTGCTCCATTTGGACACCTCCTAGGCAGCGAATCCTGCTCCATTTGGACACCTCCTAGGCAGCGAATACTGCTCCATTTGGACACCTCCTAGGCAGCGAATCCTGCTCCATTTGGACACCTCCTAGGCAGCGAATACTGCTCCATTTGGACACCTCCTAGGCAGCGAATCCTTCTCCATTTGGACACCTCCTAGGCAGCGAATACTAGTCCAAATCGACACCTCTCAGGCAGGCAGCTCAGCGGGCAGGCAGCTCAGCGGTGAGCTCAGCGGGCAGGCAGCTCAGCGGCGAGCTCAGCGGGCAGGAGGGCAGGCAGGCAGGTCAGCGGCGAGCTCAGCGCACAGCTCAACGGGCAGGATGTCGGCGGGGGCAGGTGGGTCACTAGCAATTATGTAGATAGAATTACGTAGACATGTAGATCAATAAACGTGACATTTGCGGGGAACTATTGTCCTAGTCCAGCCGTTTACCAGGTGTGGACCCGGTGTTCGTTTGGGGTCAAAAGAGCGGCGTAATATGGTCAAAACGAACTAAAAGCGAACTCGTCTTTTAGTCAAAACGGACGTCGCGGCGAGCAGGGAGATGTTCGTTTTTTCTTGTCGAGACGATATCGTTTTGCGCCGGGGCGTATGGATGCAGGTAAGAAAACGTCTCATGCGCCTGGGTACGCCCAAGCACGTCAGACCGAACCCAATTTTTTGCTGATGTGTTTCCGTCTTGCCATTTGTCCTTCCGAGCTTGCGTAGCCCCCAGGCTTTCCTTTGGTTTCTTGATTTGATTTTCCTTTCGTTTTACGGACTGGTTACTTCTCTCTCAGTGAGGGGTTTTAGCTGCCGGTTTTTGTGGGGCCTTGGGGGCGTCTTTTCCCCGGAGGATATTATGCCTTGCCTTTCCATATGCCTCCTTTCTTCATACTCGTCGTACCCAAGCCAGCCAGTCAGGGAAGTATTCCCGCTCTTCTATTGCCGCGAACAGTCTAGTTTATAATGAGGAGTTTATACCTGTTAGAGTCACTGACTTCATCACGGCTGTCCCTACTTGAGTGTCCCGCTCCAAGTTCTGCATCTCCTTGGGGTAGTCATCGATGGCCCCTCTATGACTGAGCTTGTCCATTTTCTGTTTGGCATGCTCTTGATTTGTTTGCTTCCCATGTTGGATCAGTGTTACGGGCCGACTCGGAGGACACGAAAAACGGGTTTGGGGGTTCTCGGTTAGAGAACGGGAAAAGCTGAATCAACGTCATGTGGGTGAAAACGCTTCACCTCGTGCGGCGTCAGGGTTGGGTTCAGAGATACCGGACTCGATACCGATAGATACTAGCTGGAGTTTTCAAACGATAAACTATGGAAGGAAACGGACGAAAACAGAATCAGGATAGCTCGGCCTAGTATGATATACCAGGTGAGACTAAGTGGTACTAAGACGGGGACTAAGGGTCACAACCGAAAGGTTATACAACTTGGATTCGTAGAGGTTCGAAACAAAACTAGAATGTATTCCTATATAACACGAAGTTCGGATGAGGAGAAAAGTAAGAAAGAAGAAAGGGAAATTGCAGCCATATATATATAGATCCTCCAGAGCCCGAGGATTAATTCGTGTAACAGAAACCAATAGAAGAAAACTCAAACATGAACGAACCCCGAAAAGAAACCTAACCGACAAAACCCAAGTACTAATCCTTCCCATTCCCAAACTTCTCCTTGTGTCTTGGCACGCCGTTACAATCAGTTCCCGTTTGAAGTGTTTCCTGGTTCCCAACTCAGGTTCTACACTCAGGCTGGGTCTTTCCTTGAGGTTCTTCCAGAAGCTGGCGGCACTGCCTGAAAGTTCGAGGGATGACTACAGGATTTGGACCTGGTCCGACAACTGGACCTTCGGCTGGAGCTCAATTAAGATCTCCATTTGATCAATCCAATATTGTATATCCTGCTTTGGGTCACCATTGAAGGAGATCTTTGCCTGCTTTGGACCGTCATTGTAGGTTTGGGCCGCAGAGTGAATGATGAGGGTCTCTGATCGTCGTTTCTGCCTGGCCTGCATAATGTCCTTACCCTTTGGGTTCTTCACTCCTTTGTCGGATCTTGAGCCGTCAGATTGGTCTGGGTCATCATGCCCGGCCCTTCCTCTGCCCCTCCCCATTTCCTCCTTGCCCGCCGCCTTCTCCTCCTTCCTTATTGCGTGCTGGTGCTGGTTGTATCATGAAGTGTCCTAGAGGTAACGTGGAGGAGTTGCTGGATACAGACACATGGCTTCGAACTGATTCCACCCTGAGCTGCTTTCCCTTATCCCCTCTTCCTCTAGCGGCTTTCTATTGCTCTTGAGCAAGCTCCACAAGTCTTGTTGCCTGCCTTAGTCACCCGTTCATTTCCTCTTGATCCTGGGCCCGCGCATCTCTAAGTGAATTCATAGCAATAGTTTTCGCTTGCTGTCCACCGGTATGGGTACCCTCTTCCATTTCTGCTTGGATATGTGCAGTCAGTACGTCTATCCTCTGCTGCTGGTGCTCCTGCTGGGCGGTGGCGATGGTGTAAAACTGACGGAAGGGAGGATGGATTTCATCGAGCTGCGCCTGGGCCTCCTCTCCTACTCGGTTCTCCACTTGGGCGAGGGCCTGTGCCAGTTGGTCATTCTTGGCATCACTCTCTTGGAGGTTACTGGTGCAGTCCGCAATGCGGGTATCTCACAAGAGGCGGTAGTAGCGTGTGTATTCCACAAGGTACGAAAGGCGACAGTAGTAGCTGTCGAGGGAGTTCAACCGGGAGTCAAAGTTCTTCGTGAGAAGAGAAGTAACATCGTATATACTAGTAACCAGCGTAAATATTGAAGTGGCTTGGCCTGGTATGCAAGGCCAGGTGCAAGTAAGTGTCATGGTATCAGAATACAGAAGAGAGAGAGAGAGAGAGATATTTATTTCGCTTCGAAGTCAAAAGTCTTATCGCGCGCCAACCAACCGCCAAAAACTAACTAAGTAACTAAGTAAATACAAATATTGATACGCTCGAAGAGGGCGCGGATAACGCGAGTGGTACAGGTGAGCAGGATCTAAGCAATATCTAAGAAACCTCCCCATTGTAAGAATGAAACACCAACTTCTCCGTCAGACTAGACTAAGCGAGCTATTCCCTACCGAACCGTTCACACAAAATGGATCATTACTGGAACCGGTGGACTTTATCTGTGGACGAACCTTAACAGAGTCCAATGGAATCCGGTCACGAGGGCAAAAAGGAGGCCAACCGAGCCGTCGTTACGTTTAAAAACTAGGGGGTGGTGTCAAGAGTGGTGCCGTGCCCCGGGAGTCTACTTGTCAGGTAGCAGGGCAGTTAAGAATAGAAGGAAAGAGGCAGTGCGACGCTAAGCTGGCTATTGAATAACCTCATCCGTAGTAGTAATGTGTTGGGTCGTCGGTCCCAGGAGCAACGGCTAAAGACTGTGCCCGAGTAGTATTTGATGTGGTTTCCTATGGAGGGGACGTGCAAGAAGGATGAGTCTGAGACTCAGTGTATGTGGTGTCGCAATCGTAAGTGCTGACCATGTATTGAGGGGTGGCCTCGGGGGCCAGTGTTTATGGGGTGAGGGGATCGGGCCGCCTCGGTTGAGAATGGGTTGCGTGGTTAAGGCCGGAGAAAAAAGGAGGGGTAAGGTCACTTGGGGACCTCGGGTAAAAATTTGACGAATGTTTTGCGACCGTAGGATCGCTGACTTCGTGGGCTATTGAACGCTTTGGCCGTAGATTCTCGCTGACTAGAGAGAACTGACAGTGTGCGAACCCAACGTGTGTGGTGCTCGTGCGATGAGCAGCCAAAAAGGATGGGGAACGACCGTCTGGCGCTGGCCATCGTTTTGGAGAAGTGTGGTGAGTGATGGAAGTAATCCCGAAGGTATCAACTCGGTGAAAGGGGGGAAAGGGAGAGGGAGACTCGTGTCATAGAGGGGGAACTAGCCACCCGTAGGCTAAACTAGAACTCTGGGTATCCGACTTATCGACGAGGAGGGCGTCCCCCGAGCGGGCAAGCTCGAGAGGAGTAGAAGGCGTTGCGTAAGGAAAGAAGAGAAGAACAGAAACAGAAACGAAGCGAGGGAGAGCCCTCTAATATACATAAGGAAATCCTACGATGACAAATCCCCAATGACTCACACTGTGCTACCGACAGATACCCATAGAATCCAACAGAAACATCCTGACTAAACCACCTCTTCGATACCCAACGACTCTACCAAGCGATCCATGAAAGTATCGTTGGCGGCCTTGACCTACTGGATATATTCCTACTGTTGCCTGAGGAGTTTCTCGATTTGTGGCACGTTCCGAGTTTAAACATCCAGTTACCCTACTCTCTGTTGAAGCCTTACAACCACCTGTCCTCCCTATCACTGTACCCCCCCTCTCATTATTCGGTAGATAGGGGTGCGAGGGAGGTCGTCCTCACTTTCCTTTACTACCATCAGCAAAATCTCCTATTTCTCAGGGCGCAGCCCGTACGCCCTGGGCGCCTGGAGCGCCAGGCGCCGCCAGTGCAGAATGCTCGCGCCTGGCAACGCCTAAGCATAGCGATCACGCCCGACACCGCCAGGGTAGAGTGCTCGCGCCCGGCAACGTCAGGGTAGAGTGCTCGCGCCCGGCAATGTCAGGGTAGAGTGCTCGAGTCCGGCAACGCATCAGCAAAAAATTGGGTTCGGTCTGACGTGCTTGGGCGTACCCAGGCGCAGCAGGCGCACCAGGCGCATGAGAAGTTTTCTTACCTGCATCCATACGCCCCGGCGCAAAACGATATCGTCTCGACGAGAAAAAACGAACATCTCTCCCGTTCCCGTCGCGACGTCGTCTTTTGACCAAAAGACGAGTTCGTCTTTTGACTAAATGACGTCGTCTTTTGACCCCAAAACGAACACCGGGTCCACGCCTACGTAGCTTTTGCCCGGTTAACGGCTTTCACTAGCGAATTTTCTGGCAGAATGAGATCACTCGGCAATCGGTACATAGACTAGGACACCAGTTCCGCTCAAATGTCACGTTTATTGATCCACATGTCTACGTAGTTCTATGTACATATTTGCTAGCGACCCACCTGCCTCCGCCGGCGCCCCACCTACCTCCGCTTACTCCTGCCCCGGGCACTGCCCTCCTGCGCAATGAGCTGCCCCGCTGAGCTGCCAGCCCGCCGAGCTCCCTGCTGAGCTGCCAGCCCGCTGAGCTCGCCGCTGAGCTGCCTCCCCGCTGAGCTCGCCGCTGAGCTGCCTGCCCGCTGAGCTCGCCGCTGAGCTGCCTGCCCACTGATCTGCCTGCCCGCTGAGCTGCCTGCTGCCTGCCCTCCTGCCCGCTGACCTGCCCTCCTGCCTGCCCTCCTGCCAATGTTGAGCTCACCGCTGAGCTGCCTGTCCTCCTGCCCGCTGACCTGCCCTCCTGCCTGCCCTCCTGCCAATGTTGAGCTCACCGCTGAGCTGCCTGTCCTCCTGCCCGCTGACCTGCCCTCCTGCCTGCCCTCCTGCCAATGTTGAGCTCACCGCTGAGCTGCCTGTCCTCCTGTCCGCTGAGCTACCCACTGAGCTGCCTGTCCTCCTGCCCGCTGAGCTCGCCAGAGAGCTGGCTGCCCGCTGAGCTCGCCGCTGAGCTGCCTGTCCGCTGAGCTGCCTGCCTAGGAGGTGTCCAAATGGTGCAGTATTCGCTGCCTAGGAGGTGTCCAAATTGAGCAGTATTCGCTGCCTAGGAGGTGTCCAAATGGTGCAGTATTCGTGACTGGTAGCTGCAGCATTCGCTGCCTGGGGGTGTCCATTTGGTGCAGTATTGGTGACTGGTAGCTGTCAATTTGGAGCCTGCAGCGGCGTCAGTATACCGTCAATATATTGCAGGATTTGGAACCTGCAGCGGCGTCAGCAGCGGCGCCAATATACCACAGTATTCGTACCTGCAGCGGCGTCAGCAGCGGCGTCAATATACTGGGGTATTTACCTGCAGCGGAGTCAGTATAATCGTCAATATCCTGCCCAATTTGACGCCTCCAGCGGCGTCAGCAGCGGCGTCAGCAGCGGCGTCAATATACTGGGGCATTACCTGCAGCGGAGTCAGTATAATCGTCAATATACTGCCCAATTTGACGCCTCCAGCGGCGTCAATATACTGGGGCATTTACCTGCAGCGGAGTCAGTATAATCGTCAATATACTGGGAATTTGACGCCTCCAGCGGCGTCAGCAGCGGAGTCAATATACTGGGGTATTTACCTACAGCGGGATCGATATGCGGGAGTATTTGGAGCCTGCAGCGGGTCGATATGCTGGAGCATTTGGAGCCTGCAGCGGGGTCGATATGCTGGAGCATTTGGTGCCTGCAGCGGGGTCGATATGCTGGAGTATTTGGAGCCTGCAGCGGAGTCAGTAAAGGCGTCAAAATGCAGAGGAGGGTAAATACGTATCTAGGCGTCGATACAGGCAGGAAGTCGATATAGGTAGGAGGTAGGCGTCGATACAGGCAGAGGGTCGATACAGGGAGGAGGTAGGCGTCGATACAGGCAGGAGGTGAGGTAGGAGGTGAGGTAGGAGGTAGGAGGTGAGGTAGGAGGCGAGGTAGGAGGCGAGGTAGCTAGGCGTATATGTGGAGGCGCAGGCGGAGGTGTGGGTGGATCCTCGAGGTGTGGAGGAGTCAAATCTGACGTCATTAGCTAGTGCTATTAGCATTAGCGCCAGTAGATAGGTGGAATATCACATCCGCGCGATGTCAAAAGACGAGCTATCGCATTTGGGAGACGAACTAGGCGTCAAAAGACGAGGTGTCACATTTGGGACGAATACTAGGCGCCAAAAGACGACAGGTCATATTTGGGAACTCCGGGTAGCGCGGGATGACCCAAATGCGAGGTTTTTGTCGCAAAAGACGAATCAGTACGTCTAGACGTACAATTCGTCTTGGCGAATTTTTTTTTTGCTGATGCGTCAGAGCATACTGGTTTCTCTCCTCTCCGCCAGAGCACCGCCCCTGTGTCTGGCGCCGCCAGAGAAGAGCGTTCAAGCATCCAGCGCCACTAGAGGAGAATGCTCGCTTCCGGCGCTGCCAGAGCAAGAGCAGTATGCTCGCGTCCGGAGCTGCCAGAGCAGAGTGCCCGCGTCCTGGATTACCAGAGCAGAATACTCCTTCCGCTCCTCCCAGAGCAGTTTGCTCGCGTCCGACACTGCCAGTGCAGTGTGCTCGCGTCGGGCGCTGCCGGGGCGGAATACTCGTTCCACCGCTTCTAGAGCAAAATACTCGTTTCCGCCGCTCTATGCTGCGTCGCCATAGCAAAGCACTCCTTTCACCCAGTCCCAGGCAACACATCCTCCGTCAGGAGATCACTCGCCAATGCTCTATTCACTTTCTGCCGCTAGAGCATCCTATTCGCGCCCGTTAAGCACTCCCTAATGCGTCATAGAGCACTGACTGGGCAATGCTCTCTCCGCTATTCCCACTTAGTCTCTCTAGGCGCGTCTGGCACCTCCAGGCGATATCATCTCTGTCCTGAGAGCACCTGGCGATGCTCTCTCCGCCATGCCACGCCTGGGGTATTCCACCTGCGTCTGGAGAACAAACCACTAATGACTCTCCGCCCAGAGACTGGCTACAAGATAACGGACACGTCGGGGCACGCCGGGAGAAAGCCCCAACGCCCTGAGAGCACACGTCAATACTATCTGCGCCAGGAGATCATGTCTCAACAATCTGCTCGCCAGGCACTGCCAGAGCATATCGCCCAAGCCCAGAGAGTACTGGATAATGCTATCTTCGCCAGGAGACAATTTCTCAACGAGCTACTCCCCAAGCGCTGCCAGAGCATATTGCCCACGCCCAGAGAGTACTCGATAATGCTATCTTTGCCAAGAGACTCTTGGCTAACGAGTTTTTTCCAGGTTCTGCCAAGAGATATTTCTCACGTCCAGTTAGCACAACGAATGCTTCGAGAATGCTCCAATAGCACTGACCAATGCTAGTAGAGCTGCGGAAACATCTTTAATAATACTATTCAAGGTGGGACACCCCCTACTTAGACCCAAATGAACCGATACTCTTTCCTCAAAGGCAAGGTAGGCATCGCCAGTCTCTCAAACGATATCTCACGTGGGTATTCTTCACGCCGCTGAACGGTCAGTCGCGGAATACTGATACGAAAGCACTGTCGCAGATACTGGAGATGGCTACCAAACCTTTGACGATGGGGTATGTATCTGTCGATTCGCGTGAAAGCGATTTTAGCCTTGAGGTTTAGGCCAGAGCTCGTCTGAAGCTCAATGCCCTCGTAAAAGCAGCACTCCGGCGCGTGACCATGTATAAGCAGCATTATGCTGGTGGAGCGAGCTTGCTGGATAACAGACTCAGATACTGAGCGGCCGAAACTCACCTCCCTCTTCCAATCCGCATGCGTAATAGCAGAACGACACGAATATTGAATTAGACGGTCCTATTGGGTCTAACTTTCCACTCGTAGAGCACTTGCCACTGCCCTCACAGCATTCACCTCTATGGAGCACTCGGGAATGCTCTCACATCACTGGAAAGCACTCGGGACATATCTCACATCACTGGATAGCGTTCGGTAATAATCTCACATCGCTGGATAGCACTCGGTAATGCTCTTACATCTCTGGATAGCACTCGGGACAGCTCTCAAATCATTCACTGGATAACATTCGGAACTGCCCTCACATCGCTGGATAGCACTCGGGAACGCTTTACAGCACTGACGACTGCTCTCACAGCATTCAACTAAATTCATTCCACGTACGCAAATCTATCCTAGTATTTACCAGCCAATTGCTAGCATCCACCTCAAATAAATGGGCCATTGCTAATATACTCCGAATATTCACGACCCATATCCTCTTCCTCCTCCGCCTACAGACCTTCAGCAGCCCATGTGAGCTATCAGCGATACCACGATCCTTCGCCTCAAGCAGCTCAACTACACATAATCTATATGCGCGCCCTGTGCTATCCCGCACCTTGAACAGAGCCTCCACGCGTCCTGGTAAGCGTCCCCGAAACACTCCCCACTGCTCTGAGGAACCTACCGATACCCATGCCCAATCCTTTCTTATTTTCCCCTTCCTAAAAGATGATGTTCCCGTACACCTGATATTGTGAACCTCGTATACGTCAGGCCTTTGGAATATTGGTATCGGAACCTGCAAGCATGTGAAAACCTCCATCCGGCACTCCAAAATGCTCTCAGAGCTTCCGGCAAAGCTCTGAGAGCATTCCGCATCTTCGGCATACTCCTTTATCAGGCGATATAGCGTGATATGGCTCATTTGCAATCTGTCTGCTACGTTGAACAGTCTTTCCGATTTCGCGGAGGGGTTGCAAAGACGCTTCAGGGGCAGTCCGCTTTCTACTATTGAGCGTTCATTCGGCGTTTTCTTGCGGTCCTCGATTATGAAAATGTCGAGAACTCGGAGTTATCCCGATGGCTCCGGAGGATGTCGTCAGTGCTCTCAGGACCTCCAACGATGTTTTCAGATTCAGAATTCGAATCTCTAACGCGAATCGCCTCCCTCCATACTCCAGTATCTGTGTCGCAGCTTCGACCTTGTTGGACGCTGTGTAAGCCCCTTTTACCTGCCGTACATGGGCAAGCTCGCTAACGTCCGTGGAATACTGAGGAATGCTCCCAAAGCGCTCAACGTGCTCCCGGTAGTGCGTTATCATTAATTTGATGAAGTTGAAGTGTGATCTTTCCCGAATCTCCAGGATCTCCTCCACGCCTCGCTGGGTGCTCTGGGAGTGTCGCTGAGTGCTCTGGGGGCCACTTATTGCTTTCGTTCGATCTCTCGCATCCTTTAACGTCTTCTTGTACGCCCTGAATTCTAAAAAGATATCCTTGTGTTTATGGAAATCCTCGAGATAGATCTCTATATAGTTCAATGTGCTCGTTGTATGACTCCCATATTGCGCCATTAAGTGGAAGTCTATTAGGCTTCGAACGCATTTCAACGCTTTTGCGAAGTCGCTCCTGACAGCCACTCCCGGGTTTCTCAGAGCAGCCGCGAGTGCTCCTAGAACGAGCCGCCCCAGGTTCCGCATCTCTTTCCCTTGCCATTGGGTGGTAGAACGATATGCCTTGTTTGGTACTGCCAGTCCAGGGTAAGGCGCATTCGAAGCCCAAGCTTTGTCAAATTCCTCCAATCGGTGGTGCTTCTTCAGGAAGCCCTGAATCCACTCCATCATGTGCTTCAACATCCCCAGGTGGATATTGTGCAGTATGTCCAGTTTATTGAGATTGTACGGATTAACCCTCGGAATACCCCAGAAAGCATTGAAGAGTGTTTTGACGGATCTCGCGACAAGGTATTCCACCGGTTCCAGATTGCCCGGGTTCTCGCTAAATAGCAGTACTCTCTCCCTGTAGTCCTCGTGATTGCGCACAGAGCTTCGGCGAGTGCTCCCAAGACTGTGAAACTCGACCTCGCATCTTGGGCAAGCACTAGTGCTGATGTTTTGCAAGTTTGAATGCTCTGGTTGATCAGCGATCCACCCCGAGAGCACCGGAAAGCAAAGTCGTTCGTACCCGTCGGCGCATTTGATTAGCTCGCCGTCCTGAGAGCACTCGCGAATGCTTTGAAAGATGTCCCCAAGAGCGCGATGCAGTGCTATTTGACTCTGACGTCGTAACACGGAGTTAGCGCGTGTTGTATTCTTTTCGAGCTCCGGTGGCACAGGTAGTAGCCCTAGGAGAATGAATGAATGCCCTGTGGGCTTGTTGCGCACCGATGACTTGATGTTCCCTATGGTAAGATAGATTGGCCAGGCTTTCTTGTCCCCGCTGAAATTTGTCAGATGTGTGCCATCCGACGCGCAGATAATTGGTACCACAGTGGACCCCTCCGGTAACGTGTTCTGTCAAGAAAGCATCAGCGACTGCTCCTGGAGCAGCATCGAATGCGAATGCTCATAGAGCACCTCAATTTGACAGGGCGAGGTTTACGGACCTGTATCTCCCACCACCAATCTCCTGTGTGCATTTCCCCGTACATTCGCTCGCCGAATTCATTATCCTCCACCACCGGCGAGTACACCAATGACTCCCGAAAGGCACGTTGCCCTAGAAGATATCGGACGACCACTGCTCGGCGGAGCGTGCAGAAAGAAGCTGTCGATGTTTCCCTGTGAGGCTTTGGACAGTGTGAAATAGCGTGCCATTCTGAACTCGTATGCTGACCGGAATGGGTGCCATGGGTATCGGAGAAGGCTCTGTGAGCATTCGTCGTAGTCCTCCGAGCGGTAAAGTGCTTCCCCAGCGCCCTCGTAAACTGTAGTAGATGCCTTATGCCCATTCGCACCACCTTCTGCGTCTTCCATTACGAAATATGATTCGGATTCGAGGTCTGAATTGTTACCGGTATCTTGGTCAAAGCTATCCGACTCACTGGCAGAAGCGTAATGCGTGTCTGAATAGTAGTCGGGAATGCTCTCTGGGCTTTTGTCAGTGTCGTCGGGAGTCTCTGCAGGTTGATGGCGCTCCAGGAGTGAATATTGGTTTCCCAGTCATTCATCTGCTTCCAAAGGATGGATCGTTCGAAGATGTCTGTCAAAGTTCGCGGAGGAGCTGTACCTCTTGCTGCAAAAAGGGCACGACGATTTCATGGAACTCGAGAATTTGCAGTCTGCCAAGGCCGAAGAGGCTCTTTCCTGCAGGCGGTGCAGAGTGCTCTACGAACAATCTGTCATCCAATGAGGCTCTGGCTGCAGAGCGCTCGCCGAGCGATTGTGCAGAGTGCTCTACAAGCGATTAGTCACCGCATGCACAGTGCTAGCTACAGAGCGCTCGCCAAGTGATTGTGAGCCTTCTTGCCGCACACCTCACAGCGATGATGCGTCATACATCTCCAACGGAATAATGCAAACACAAACACAAACATACAACGAGGAAAACAACAATCATCACAATCAGGCCACCAACGATGCTCCGTTCTACCCTCTCAGCATCCGCACACTCTCTCTGAGCACTCGCGGATGCTATTCAGATCATCGAGAGATCGTTCTCAGCGCCAAATTTGATACCAATATCGACTACGAGCCCAAAGTATACACTCTCTCGAACTCAGCTTCCTAGCGCACAGAGCACCGACACCAACAAGAACACAAACAACAGAATATTATCGACGACATTTTTGGTACTACCTTCAGAGCATCTCCGAGTGCGCCTAGAGCATTCATCTACGTCATTTCAAATTGAATCATACCACCAGAGCATTTTCGAGTGCGCCTAGAGCATTCATTTACGTCATGTATTGGAGCAAACATTCAGCACTGTTTGGAGCACCATATTCAGCACTGGTAGGAGCACCCGAGGGTGCTCGGACAGCAACCTCGAGTGCTCCTACAGCACACGGGGGTGTTCTAGGAAGGATGATGATGGCGCAGTAAAAAGCTGATTGTACTTTCGGTATAAGAGCACCTTTCTCCTCCTTCCAGTTAAGTGAGAGATTCCTAACCATCTTCAATTTCAAGTCCACCTCTACCTATCACTTCAAGCGCTCTGCTATCCAAGCTTTCAAGTGCACCTCTACCTATCATTTCCAGCGCTCTGCTATCCAAGCTTTCAAGATTACCTCTTGAAAGCGCATTCAAGTTTCGTTTCAAATTCAAGCTTTCAAGCTTCACACCTGGCAATCATATGTAAGATGGTATATCTTACTTAACCCATCTTCTTTCAGAACTATACTCATCACACATTTACAATTGACTCCAGACTCCTCTCAGAGCACTCCCAAGCGCTCACAGAACATCGAAAAACGTCACAAAGGTCGGAAGAGACGCCATCGAGATCAAGATTCGGACGAATTCAGTACTAGTACTAGTAGTAGTAGTAGTAGTAGTAGTAGTAGTAGTAGTAGTAGCCACAAATGCTCCCGCCGAAAGCACAAGAAGCACAGATCGTCCCGTTCCTCACGTCGAAAGTCTCGGAAAACTCTAAAGGCTATCCCGGAAGAGATAGCTGAGACACCCTCGGAGCACTCGTCGCCTTCCTCTCAGCACCCACCAGTGCTTTCAAGTCCTCCGCAGCTCCCGCCACTTCCCCTGCAGCTCCCACCACCTCCCCCGCAGCACTCGTCACCGTCCTCACAGCGCCCGGCAGTGCTTTCTGCACAGGACCCGCCAGTGCCTTCAGCACAGCACCCAGCACCTGCCCCGCAGCACCCACCACCTCCCCTCTCATGGCGCCTCCCACCTCCATTAACGAGAGCCCTGAAAACGCTGAAGGACTCTTCCCAGAGGAGTGGATATCATTGCAGTCTGATTCTGAGTCCAACGGCGAAGGCTCAGCAGCAGGCCCAGCAACACACTCAGCAAAGCGCTCAGCGGCAGGCCCAGCAGAACGCCCAGCAGCAGGCCCAGCAACAGGCTCAGCAGCACGCCCAGCAGCACGCCCAGCAGCAAGCTCAGCACGGCCAGCAGCAGGCCCAGCACGCCCACCAGCAGGCCCAGCAACAGGCTCAGCACCAGGCTCAGCAGCACGCCCAGCAGCACGCTCCTCAGCAACACGCCCAGCAGCAAGTCCAGCAGGCCCAGCAGCAAGCCCAGCAGCAAGCCCGCCACCCCAAAGAAGAAGAAGACGAGCACTTTTACGAGTCCCCAGTGATTCCCCAGAACTCGGCAGTTCGCCGCCACCACCTCCATCCCCTGTCCGTAGAGCCATACTTCCAGTTCGTTCCACTACTCCAGCAGCAACCGTCAGTGCTTCACAGAGCGCTCGGCTACCAAGGACACCAACCCGACCCCCCCGCCAGCCACCAGTACAGAGTTCTGTTGCTGGCCCCTCCAGAGCACCAGACACTCCTTCACCGGTAGAGCAGAGACGAAGCAGCAGAGCCCATGCCGCACAAACACCCCCGAGTGCTCAGATAGCATACTCGAGTGCTCCAGACGCATCCCCCACCGCTCAAGGTCAATTCAGAATGACTCAGGTGAACAAAGGAAAGGTGACTTTAGGTTTGCTCAACCTACCTAAGGTGTACACTAATATCCGCAACAGCCTCAAAGCGCAGATGCAGAACGTCGGTTGGGTTAATAAAAGCATTTCCGGGGCAGCAGCGTTCGATTCTTTATGCCTGTATTTGATGAACTTGCGCTCCCTCCGCGCTTTCCTGCCTATTTGGACAGGAGTCGATTCCGAAACCCGGAGAGCACTGGCGGAAGCTTTGAAGTGGCTCATTGCCGATGTTGGGCAGAAGGAAAAGCTATCGAGGGGGCAGGGAAATCGCGAGTACAGGGAAGCTGGCGGCGATAGTGATGATGATGACGACGGTGGACGGCCCGCCGAACGCTCTAGGAAGCGTAAACGGGATCAAGTGCCCGCAGAGCTAGATCGACCTTCCATAATGGTTACGGTGGTAGACCCCGATGCCCTAGGAGCATTCTTCATCGTTGTCCCCCCTCCTACCTATAACTGGAACGATCCACAAAATGAGCCTTCGTTCATTGGAATCCTGACCAAGATAACGTTTCGAGACCTCTGCAATTTGATCCTGAAGCGCACTGCACCTGGCAGAGCGATCAGGACTGTCTGGGGAGCACTCGATAACGTTCCACCGGCATCCAATCCTCCTGTTCGGCCGATGGAGGACCAAATCACTGATTCGGAGGAGGTCGAGGGTTGGTTGAAGAATAGCGTTGGCAGGCCTAGGAGGATACTGGCGGTACTCCACAGAGCAGGCGCCGGTGCCAATTTGGGTGGTGCTGAATCACTGACGCCGAATCGAGCATGCCCTCATATCGAGGAAGACGATTACACGATAATCGATGTTCCTGCAGAGGACTCCGATTACAACGAGGGAAGGCATCGCATCACTGCTAGAGGACTGAGGGTATATTTGCCCAGAACTGATGCCAGTAATCAAAGGCTAATCCAAACTCTTGTTAGACATCGCGATAGGCAGCAGGATGCTATCGACGATATAGACCCCGAATACCTTAGGAAATATCCTTTGGGGGTGGGGGTTGCTGATCCGAATTTTGTACAGGGAGTAATCTGGACACCTGCTGCAATAGCAGCCAAGAGAGCTGCTGACGACTATTCGAGGTGGTGGTGGTGGTGGTGGTGGTGGAGGCGGTGGAGGACCCTCTGGAGGCGGTGGTGGTGGTTTAGGACCTCCTCCGGGTGGACCTCCGGGAGGTGGTGGAGGCGGTGGAGGACCCTCTGGAGGTGGTGGTGGTGGTGGTGGCGGCGGCGGCGGCGGGCATCATTAGTTTCCTTTGGTATAATCTGTCGTCTCTCTTTCTGCGCAACGATCGCTTACCTCTGTATAGCGGTATGTCTTGTTTTCTGAGCGCTGGCAAGTGCTCCTCGGAGCTATTATGAATAGATGGGTTCATCGTTTTAGATTTATTAGATTAGATCAGATTAGATTACATTATTCCATTTCGTAATTGAATTGCAGTCGAGCCAAACTCCTGGATTGCTCTCAGAGCACTCGGTATCGCTTCTGAAAGTGCAGTAAAACGAGTGATTAGAAATGATTCGGATTCGGTTGAGCGGGCCGGGATGCGGTTGAGCGGACCGCTACCCTACAATGTTAGCGGTGAAAATTCTTCTTGCTTGGCGACGAAAACTCTGTCGCCAAGCGTTGATTTCTAATCAAAACACGCAAAAGAATGCTCCTAGAGCACATTGGATACTCCTGCCAGCAAGCAGAATGCCTCTCAACAAGCGATCCGCAGGTTCAACACTTCTTTCCGTAAAGCGACCACGTCTCCCAGTACCACCCGAAGCGCACGATGATTCACAGACTGACCAGTCTGAAATATCATTCCGAGCATTCACCGCACTGTCTACCAGCACTCGGAGTAGTCAATCGACCAGCACTCGGAGTAGTCAGTCGACCACCGCCCCAATAGGGCGTAAAGGGCTTCTCCGTTCTTCCGACACATCCACTGGAAGAAGCAGCCCTAGAAGAGTAGAATTCCATCTCCCCGATGGCAATACTGACATCGCTGAAGTGCAGGAGCAGCAGGAGGATGTGCCGGAGGTGGAGGAAACCGCCGATACAAGCCACTCCGAGTATGACGACTCAGAAGAACGCTCAGGAGAGCTCTGAGGAGAATCTGGATGATCCGGAAGAAGAACCTCAAGCCTCCACCCAGCAGAGATCCCAGAGTACGGGGAAGAGGCCTCGTACAGTACAGCCGACTACTGCCAGAGCACTGGGCAATGCTCGGGGGAGACCAACCGGAGCGGTAGCGGAGGTTATTGCTTCCTCCGACGTCTCGGTAGATGTGGTACAGGTTCGACTCCCTCCCACCCATTAATGTCGAAGACAAAACGCTAACGATTCAGAGGGGAGCGCGTCCGGTGCAAAGGTAGTACGGAGAGCAGCACCCACTTTGGTACCCAAACAGAATGCATCCCAGAGAGCGCCCACCGCATCCCACAGAGCGCTCACTTTGGCATCCAGCCAGGAAGCATCTCAGAGATCATCCCCGGCATTTCAGAGAGCATTCCCGGCATCTCAGAGAGCACCTCCGATATCCTCACAGTCTATGCCTTCTTCAGTACCTGTTTATTCTCGCGATATTGACTATAGCCCTTCCAAACGGCACATAAACCTTTTCTCAATGCGTTCGAGGTATGGCGATTCCTCACCCACTTACCGCCCCTATCGTTCCTCCCCGCCTTTTGAGGGCGTTGGCGAGAGCTCTATGAGCAGTCCCCGGATTCCCTCAAGCCCTCAGGAATATTTACCAGAAGCGCAACCAAGATATGATATTGCAGTTTCCTTCATCTATCAGGGACGAAGGAAATGCTCCTATAGCAGAAAGTGAGGTTAGTAGTATTCCCGATAGCACTGACGACCGCTTTGAGAGCATCGTTAACATTCGTGCGAGTAACCTATCTCAGAGGTCCTTGTTACCTAGCTCGAGGAGTGCAAACGTTCTCTCAATGCAAGCCCAGAGGATTGAGAAGGAGTGCAGCACGCTAATCGGGGACCACACTCTTCTACACGAGACTTTTCCCCCTGCAGCGAGGCTTTCGGTACTGGTAGTGAGCATGTGGGCGACTGCCAGTCGCAGGGTGGGATGTACGGTGGATCTGGACGAGGTCGTTATCAAACAGGTGAGTGCTCCAGAAACGTCGACGAGTGCTTTGAGAGCATAATTGAAGTTGAGAACGATAGGTCAGAAGTCTACACTCCCGAGTCTGTTCACACTTGATGCACGAGGTTAAAGGGCGTCTGGCGGACTCGACGATATACGGGCTTGGAAACCTCTCTGGGCCTGATGCAAGGGCTGCTCAAGTAAAGTATCTTTTAAAGAATGATCGCTTCTTGAGCCCCGCGCAGCATTACGAGGTATGATGAATCCCCAGAGAGCATCCGGAAGTACCCACAGAGCACCCGAAAGTGCCCAGAGAGCACTCACGAACGCTGCTAACGGTTACCAGACCTACCGTCTACGGTTTCTTGCGCCAGAGATTATCGACATATTGTACTATAAATACTTTGATGGGGTCAGGATGCGAGGGGTGAAAGACCCCGAGTTCCTAGAGCGGATTACCCCTACGTTTATTTGCCTGATATCCACTGCGATTTGGCATGGCATTCGGGCATGGTCAACAGGAACATACATGAAGCCTGACCATTTCCAGTCACAGAACGAGAGTGTTGTCAGTATGCATCCCTGATACCCATACATCCCCTTACAGCTATAGCGAGTGCTTTGAGAGCGGTGACGGACGCTCTCGAGATTACCGAGTGCTTTGAGAGCACTGATGGACGCTCTCAGGGCTACAATGGATTTGCGCGCTGACATTGAAATACGAATAGAAACGTTCAACAGGATGAGCAACAAATGGAAGGGGAGGAGTAGGCAGAACCAGGAGGCAACGTTGGAGGAATCAAGGATAACCTCCGGAAAAAGGTATGCCAGAAGGATCGATGCTACAATGGCGGAGTGCTTTCTGAACACTGAGGCACGGAGTGCTTTCTGAACACTGCGGCTAACGTTGATAGAAACGAGAGAAGAAGGGCATCACTATCGAGGTGATACCAGAAGATGGAATTAGCGAAGACGACGAAGCGTTAGCTGCGGATCTTGCGGCATTCCGGAATGCTCGGAAAGCACCCGCGAGTGCTCCAGGGGATATCACTGGTTCCGACCATGTTGGTGGCTAGGAAGAGGTGGTTCACGCTCAACTTCGGGGCATTGAAGCGGAAGAAGAAGGTGAAGAGGAAGAAGAGGAGCAAGAAGAGGGGGATCACGAAGGGGGCGAGGAGGAAGAGGATGTGTAGAGCACCCGCGAGTGCTTTGGAGAGCACTGCCGAGCGCTTTGGACGCGAGTGCTTTGAGAGCACTGCCGAGCGCTTTGGAGGCGAGTGCTTTGGAGAGCACTGGGAGCGCTTTGGAGGCGAGTGCTTTGGAGAGCACTGGGAGCGCTTTGGAGGCGAGTGCTTTGGAGAGCACTGGGAGCGCTTTGGAGGCGAGTGCTTTGGAGAGCACTGGGAGCGCTTTGGAGGCGAGTGCTTTGGAGAGCACTGGGAGCGCTTTGGAGGCGAGTGCTTTGGAGAGTACTAGCGAATGCTTTGGAGCATATCGGCGAGTGCTTTGGAGATGGGAGTACCTATATACCTATATTATATTCGATTGGCGATTTCTAGACGCTTGTAGTGTTAGGATTTAGCAATAGAATCACGGTTTTGAATGCTCTTGAGAGCAGTGCCCACTAAAGCAAGGAGTAGTATGCCTCGTAAAAACAGGGCGCTGAAAGG
Source organism: Morchella sp. 2018-W38C (assembly GCA_024713705.1). Lineage (NCBI taxonomy): Eukaryota > Fungi > Ascomycota > Pezizomycetes > Pezizales > Morchellaceae > Morchella > Morchella sp. 2018-W38C. Next base: position 2,070,471 of record JAMJEX010000008.1, on the reverse strand, counting down.
TAGAAGCAATATCGGGTGCCGCTGGAGAGGTCAGTAGTGCTCCAGAAGCATTAGCAATATGCTCAGGAGTCGTCAGAGAGCTTCAGGAGCAGTCATAAACGCTTCGGAGGGGTCAGAGGGCTCCAGGAGTGTCCAGGAAATATGGCGTAGTATCAGGCAAGCGAGCGTTCCGTCGAGATAGCGTCAGGCGGGAGTACGTTCCGTTGAGATAGCGTCAGGTGTGAGAATGTTCCGTCCAGATAGCGTCGGGTGAGAGGACACTGCGTCGGGGTAAGGTAATCGGTGTCGGGGCGCGCTAGGAGCACTAACGCGCGCCAGGGCGGAATGCTATACGCCAGAGCGCGCCAGGAGCATTCGGCTGCTTCTCTGGAGAGGTAGTTTGTCTACCGAGTGCCCTGAGCGCCCTGAGCGCCCAGAGCGTCTGGCGGAGGTTCCGGGTTTGCTGATGACCTCTTCCATTCTGAAGGGCCTGTGAATAATGAATAACTCTCAAGTTGGAGTAGTGTAGGGGGATCGCTCTCTTTAGTTCCTGTGGATTCTGCGAGGTAGCGAGGTAGCCTACTGTGGCTACAACTCGGTTACCGGCGTGTCTCTCAGCCTCCTGGTGTTTCTGGGCTGAGTTAGCGCCGCGTAGGTATGGTGATCTTTCAAGGTGATCACATCCCCCATGTTGGAGTCTTCCTTGTATTGTAGCTGATGCTGATGAGACATTTTGGAGGGATTGTAATTAGAGGTCTGGGGTGTGCTTGCACCAAGATTGGGAAATTAATCAGGGTACAGAATAAGGAAGCTGCTAGGAGTTCTGGGTCAGAGTGACCTTGATGGGGGGGTGCTTGGTAGGTTCGAGTATTTCAGAATCGAATTTCTGAAAGGAACAAGTGGTTTGGGTTTCTTTAAAGAATGCTTGGGTGTCAAGATATCCGCAGTAGAGGTGTTCCGTACGTTGTCGTTTGACGATGAATGAAGTGGAACAGGTGGGGTGCATGAGGTACAAACTCTAGATATTTCTTTCTGTGCTATTGAAGGCAAGCGCACGGTGACTATCCGTCACACAATTTACTCAAGTCTTTGGAACTAGCAATTTTTTCCCTTCGAACTTGATACTGAAATGCGACTGTGTAAGCGCGGTAGATAAGGTATTAAATAGCTTTTTGGGATATCAAAGATATAGCAATGCTAAGCAATAGCCCTGTAGCTTTTAAACGATATAATTTAATAAACTGGACTCTGCTCACTGATCCCGAAGATGAGAATGATCCCCCTCAGATCGCGTGAATCCGCCCCTCTATTTATACAAAATTGCAACCTATCCTAAGGCCCGGTTTCCCTTTATCTAATTCTAATCCAACACGTAACCCCTTTGACTCACACTCGCTGGCTATCAGGCTGTACCATACTATTGCGTTGACCTCCTTTTCAAAGGAGAACAGCCTGCAGCCGTAAGCACCAAACTATAAGCGTGCCGCCTAATAGTAAAATACAGGTGTGGTCGTACACGGACTGCCCCACACCACCTCGATACCTTTCCATGTTTGCCCTCGGTTACCTGTACTTCCATCCATCATACCCTCTCACTCGATTTTTCATAACAGTTCCGGTCATCAAGTACAGAAACCCGGAGATACCTAATCTATCAGTTGTTATCCATTAAGCTGTGGTGAAGATACTTACCCGTTGAGATAAGATATATCTGATATGATTTACCAATGGCTCTTGTTACACCTCCTCTCAAATATTATAAAATACCCTATTCCCCGACATTAGTGATATGTTACCTGTACGGCTTTTGGAAAGGTGAAATCAACTGACCCAGCACTATCTTTGGAGTATTAATTAACTTAAACTCTTTAACACATCTAAGGGAGGGAAGTATTATTATATAGCGTTTACTTTGCCGCTGGCGACGTGGCTTAAAGCCTCGGTGTATGTCGGTAATGCTACTAATGGCCACTTACTCATGGTCATTCGATCAACAATTCATCAAGACGCCCATTTTGACAAAGAGTCACCATGTCCATCAGCTTGCTCGATAGGGCGCCACATGACCAAATGAGTATCTTGGTCCATTAATCAGGACAATACTCTACAGCGTAAGTAAATGAATGATCTAGATTGGGTGGTCGATGACATCGGGTAATGTCACGTTTTGACTGTGTTAACGAATCAGTAAATGAATCCCATAGTTCAATCTGCCACTTTTTTTGACACATTAAGTAGCTTAAACACAGTGCCAAAAAAGAATAAAAGTGCTGCTGGCAGTGGGCATCGAAAGCAATAGAGTAACACTTGATACATTATACCACTTACGCCACATAATACAAAATGATTGAAGGTTTATGCATCAGTAATCGGAACATAGTGGAATTGTGCTACTTTAAGGCATTCTGAAAGGTCACACTGTAAATGCATCACTTGGGCTCGTATGTAAATGCATCATCTGTATCAATTACCAACGACATCGTTGGTAAATGAATTGATTCATTTACCCTATCCCCTTTAGTGGGTAATGCATCAATTAATTTATTTAGATTGCTAGTAGAGATATAGACATCCTCGAACTGTGCCTATCTTCTTTCAGAAACCCAGTGAAGAGTGCCAACCCTAACCCATGCGTAGAGGTTGCCTGAAAGCTGCATGTGACAGCCCCGCATCAAATTGATAAGAGACCACATCTCCTCACATAGTATTTCTTCAGCACTCCACCCTTATCCGGAGCTACCGTGAGCACGAACGATACACATGACAAGCTGGGGACAAGTGGCCGAGGAACCTGGCTCGCCGATTGTGGTGCCGGCAGAGGACGTGCCGTGGGAGGACCAAGAGAATCTGTATGGTACGTGGGAGGACCAGGACGATCCGTACGGTCCGTACGATTCGTGGGAGCCCCAGGAGGATCCGTACGAGATGTCGGATGACCCTGAATATCCGTACGAGACGTGGGGTCATGAGGATAGCTACTCCAACACGGACGTCGCCTCGCCCGCACCCTCCTACTCCCATGGAATGTTGAGCTCCCGGCTACAATCGCCTGACCCCACCGTTCGACCAGCGGAGATAGGGGTCCTGAACGAGGCCATTGCCCTCCTACAGCTTTCCATGACTTCCGACACGAAGCAGGAAGAGGATGAGCGGGAGCAGCTAGTTGAATTGGCGCTTGGGGTGCTAAAACGGGAACGGGAGAGAAGAAGGGATGGCCGGAGAGAGAGGGAGCCGGATAATTGTGTGGTTTGTTGCGCGGAGCGCGCCGATACGGTGTGCATGCCGTGTAGGCATCTTGTGATGTGTGGCGTGAGTATCTCTCCGAGTCCCATGGTCCTTTGGTACTCGGGGTGGGGGTAGGGGGTGCTGGGAGATTATGACTGACGGGTGCAGACGTGCTGTTCGAGGATGGGGATGAAGGAGCGGGGATCATGGGAAAGTAGGGAGATACCGTGTCCGATCTGTAGGACCATGGTGGAGGGAACGGTACGTTCCCCGCCTACGCGTGAATGGTTGATGAGTGAAGTGATTTAGCTTACAAGGTGGTTGAAAGTTTAGATCAAGATATTTCGGGGGTAAAGATGGTTGTCTATAGATTGGGGAGAGTTTGGGGCTTGTTTGAATTGTGTTTTTGTCACTGGATATATCACTGGCATGAGGGGATGAGTACTCGTGTGGGCAGTTATGTAATTTGTTTGGTCCTTATAGCACTGAAAAATAATCAATGTGCAGTGTTCCTTGCGTGGTGATGATAAACACTTGAACCCTCTCTTTCTCTTTCCCTAGGCCAAACCAAATTCTGTTTGCGATTTCCCCAACACCCTTTTAAACTTCAAAGTGAGCGCTAAAGTACCTGTCTATCATACAAATGTCAGTTTAATTCGGTGCACAGAAGGGTACTTGGGATCGACTGGAACCAGATGTTGTTTGCAACTGATCAGCATACCCAGTTTTTGGTGAAGGTGAGAGTGCAACCCCATAAAGTATGAATCTATTCCGCTATAAATACCGTCGCTCAAATTCTGAGTGTTTTATGGAAGCTCCGTTTTCATCTGAATCCTACAACCAATCAGTCTGCATAGAAAAGGACCCTCACTTGGTTATACGGCAAGGGTAAGGCTGAGCGACCGTATCCCTGCATCGCATCGTGTTCTGTAGAGTCTCGCTTATCTGGGGAGATCGCGGGGCGCGCGAACCCGAACCCTCTCAGGCGCCGGACTGTTGTGTGAGAACCCCCCCGCCCGTCATTTCATCTTTACGTCATGACCTATGAATATATTAACTTTAAACACTCATGAATACTGCAAACACAACGATAAAAAACTCGATCAAGTCACCATATGCATCACATAAATTCTGGAAGCATTCTGTTAGTAGGCGTATACTAATCCAACCCGATTCATTCCCGCTCGTGGCTCGCCGGTATAGTCAATGTCGGGGCTTGTTCACGGCCATAGAATACACTTGCTGATTATTTGAATAATGTACATATCCTCCCGGCTTTCGTCGCACTGTTATAATGTTACCCTTTTAACTTCCGTGGTGTGCCCAAACCACTCAGCATATTTCGCAGGATAACTAAACGAATCACTCGACATATCCATTGTTCTAAAATAAGCACTGAGCCAGTAGTGTATCCTTACCACCTTGGCTAATTTTAGTTGCACAGATTGGACAGGAAATTGGTCATTGAGTACGAAACTCCTGCAATCCTTATTGGTTGCATTAGTTATTGTTCAAATTGCCCGAGTCCCTGCAACTCTCTATCACTAGCTTATTGACGGGAATACGATTCCATTTCCTACTGTAATTACATACTCATTCCCTGCCCCCCACGCGCATCCGGCCAGGCCCTTCACTACTCCTCCTTCAGAAACCCCTCGTCATCAAACACTCCTCTATATCTGCCCAGCTCTACCAGTGTCTCGATCAAGAGGCCCCGCATATACTCGTTATGCGTATACTTCTCATTCGCGTAATAATACGCCGCCAGGTCCCTCGCTCTTTTGGTGGTGCTATCCTTGAGCAAAGAATTATCACCCAAAATCTGACACATATACCGGTCCCTATTCTCCAGACGAAGCCCCAGGGCAGCGAGACCGGCAAAGGTCTCGTCCGCATTAATAGAATAGGTGCATCCTACGCCGCAAGGGAATAGGCCGCGCAGCTTCCGCCGCACAATGCCGTCGAGCTCCATTAGGGCGGCGGGGGGTAAGGCATCAACGTCCATCATATGCGCGCGCCCCAGACGGCCGTGCCAGTTGGTCTTGGTGATCTGCTTGAAGACCTCAGGAGAGCCGGCGCCCCGCCCGGAGGCGGTGCCCAGCGGTTTATTTGGAGTCGGGCATGGGACGGGACCGGGGGTGTTGGTGGTGGTGGGAGTGACGGAGGTGGTGGGTGTGAAACCAGCGGGGGTAGACTGCTCGGCTTGGAGACGGGCGACAGAGGTGGCAAGGTGGGTGTTGACGGTAGTGGTCGCTTGGAGCTGGGCTTGGAGAGTATTGATTATGGAGTGAAGGGCGGCGACATCAGTGGGGAGGAAGGAGCTGTGGGCTATGGGGTATATGTAATGGTTGGAGAGCGTAGGGGAGTTATCCCCTTCTGCGGTCAAGGTTAGAGCGGGTGATCTAGCGAGGCAGACCGGAAAAGCGTAGTCTATACTTACGGTCACCAAAGAGCTCCTGTCCTTTCGGAAATGGGGTACCAAAGTAAGACATGATGGCCCAAGGACACCGACGTTTGCTAGTGTGGGTTAAGTTGGGTTGGCGTGAGGGTTGGGCAATAGCTTGTGGCCGTATGTATATATATTTGGTGATTATTGAGGCGGTCTTGCACCTAAAGCCTTAAACAAAGGGACAAGAGAGGGTGAAAGAGAGCCCTTTCAGTAGATGTTAAGATGAGGGGTCATATTTCTTATTATAATCGGCAATGATCAGATCTCTGGATTGGATGCCTGATTTCCTTTTCATGCACTCATAGCCGATTGTAGCACAAGAAAGCGACACACCCGATCACTACTAATTGTATCATCGCTACTGCTGTTGGTCTTATTTGAGTCTGCTATCATGATCACTGAGAGTAAGTGGTATAAAAATTACTCCCTATCTTTCATATATGATGACCGGTGTGCTGGCAAAGTGTAGAAGTGTGTGATATTTCCCGGGATGAACAGAATTATCCCTATAACCTCCTTGGTGGACTTGAGACTTTCGAATCCTGCTTAATGGGGGAAAGTTTAGTCACCCAGGAAACCTCCTGGGTTAAACAGTCCATTCGGCAGTCAAGTACTGTCTTGTATGTGCCGAGCATTCCTTTCTCAAGAAACCACACCTACCCGTCAACCACAGTCTATGTGTGAGGCTCTCTTCAATCCCTAAATCCCAGGCCCTTGTACAGCGACAGGTAATAAGTGATGGAACGTCCTGAGATAGGTTATACCGCAAACACCGTATATTGGTGGCGTTTTTCTCGAAATAGGTATCCACTCTGTCTCAGCCCGTCCAATCATTTATTAGCTACCGCTATACACGTCAATTTGCCTCCATATTGGCCCAAACCGATTCTATATGTCCTATGCAACCTCATGCGGACCCAGTTGTGTTCGGAAACGTCATGATGCTACAGTTGGAGAAGCCTGTACCCGGTGTATCGCGACATGTACCGGGGGTTTTGGGTTAGTCTGAAGAACACCTTTTTGGCGTATGATTGGTTGAAGCTGTAGAAAATGATACTTGGAGCTAGAAAAAGTACTTTGCAACGCAACTTCCGCGACCGCATCCAGCTCCATCAGAAAACACTCCCCACAAGGGCCTATGAGCTCAAAATATTATCTAGGGGAAGCTGGGAGCTAACGGTATTCTGCAGTTATATTTTTGTTATTTTAGCTAAATATTGAGATTTTTGAATGGAGACATATGAATGTTCTTCAGACTTTTTTCCCCATACAACTTTGGTGTGCCAAGACCGGTGTGGTTGGTGATGATTGGTTGCTCTCATCTAAATCCCTGCATTTTCAACTAATACAAGATTGAACAGAATAAGAATATCCTAAAACAAGCAATGGAATAATCTTAATTTACTCTGTACCTTTGGCCCCCTTTTGGAGGTCTGGTTGTGGTTTTGTGCAACGATGATACAAACAATACTCTTTTAGTTGTAGCCCATCAACCATTCATTGAATCAACCAGAAAATATCTATATGGGATAGAAAGTATATTTATTTTACCCGCACCCACACCTTCTTCTATCCCTTAACCCCTCAATTGCGGACCCACAGTAATATCGGGTTGAATTTGTGTGGGAGATCTGTTAGTTGATAAGAAAGATGAGAAGATTTGCTAGTAAAGCCACACAAACTTTGCTTTTTTTTGGTGGGTCAGCATTTTGTTAACGGTTTAAGGTATCCCCTGGATGTATGAGACATTGGGAAAATCTCTCTCATGCATTAGCGTGGCCTATCCAGGAAATGATTAACTGAGGTAATGCGGCGAACTGCGAACTTTATGGCACCGTTAAGTATTCTAAAAACCGACAAAAGCAGCAAACTCTTTACCCGGACGTTTTCTCACCCAAATTCAAGATCACATGACGTTTATGCATGAGAGAGATTTTCCCAATGTCTCATACATCCAGGGGATAGGCATCTTGTAGTTTCGAAAAGTTGACCCCATTACTATAGGGGCTCCAGGAATTATGTACAGCAGCCTACCAAAATTCGTGGGAAACGCGCGCGCGGGGACGGCTTCGAACACTGCTGGACCACAAGCACAACAACCACAATTGGTCTTTTGAAGAGCTGGTAACTTGTAGAGACTCTGGCCATCCTCCCTTGGCTTTTTGGGTATCGGGCGGCGCCATCGGTTTGTATTGATTGGGCCCCCCACCAAAAACTCAACTTTGAGAAAGTTAATACGCCACCACAACTAGGTGCAGAATTAATCTAACTCTATCACATTGTAGAGACAAGGCGGAACTATCGAATGACAGAGGAAAAATAAATTAGGATGTGATTGGGAAAAGTCATTAGCGCTTGAGGTGACTCTCGAAACCGCTCCCGCTCAAGGTGTTCCCCGGCTTATTCTATGTGTCGATCACAAAAACTAGTATATCTATCTCCTAAGGTAGGCCATACAGGGCGTGCATTTTTCATACCCGGGGTTGACAACTTAGATACTTGTGTAGCCGCAGATCGTCTTTCTGTGCTTCTACGATTTGTATCGATATTGCGCAGCACATTCAATGCGCAGCGCTTGCACAATCTTGTAGGCTGAGAGCGCGAACATCGAAACCATTGTTGTTTTTTCTACCAGTTGCCCTCTCACGATAAATCGCCTCTACGATCCAGCCAAATGAGCGGCGGTGTGGTGAACAGTTGGTTTTTCCGAGGCCAACGAGAGCATTAGAAAGTACACGTACGTCTACTGGACGACTTCCAATATCAGAGATTTCTGTTCGCCAGCGTTTTCGAATCTCGTGAACGACTGACTACATGTAGCGAACGGAAGTTTTTATGCAGAAAATCCCTAGATTCGATGTCGTGCAGATGAGACATTATAAGCCCCCCGGCCCCGGGTACTCGTACAGAAACCATTAGCGATAGGCAGTGCTTATCTCGAGAAGCTATGGTGGGTATGTGTGTAAACTTCGGCGTTTGCAGCCAATAAATTCATAGAGATTTGGAGATCTACCCCCATAATGGTACTAGGGTCCAGCCTAACAGTGGAATTTTCTCCAAAAAAGGTTCCTCTGGAGTTGACACACCCACCCCCTATGCCTTCTCGCGCCATATCCCTTGCTGCTGTGAAAGTCAGGCCCACATCTCAGAAAGTATAGGGTTTCCAGCCACTGTAGCCGAAGCCTAGTCGTGGAGTATATACTTTAGATTGGCTACTGCTAATTGAGACGTCCTTACCCTTTGCTTGTGCGTGGATGTGGAGAGCACCAGGCTTGCGGACGCTACCAAGGAACCCCGACGTTGTGTAAATGTGTTATTCCATTGGCTGGTAATCCATATACACAGTCATAAAGGTTATCTCTCTATAAAGATATTATTGCTCGAAACCCGCATTAGGCTAGAGAGTTTAGCTACATGATTTGGACAGGAACTCCAGCCTTTAGAGGGAAACTCCCGCAACTCCTAATAAATTTGTGCTGTAAACATTCAAAAGTGCATGTGATCAACATAACATGTCATGATCAGTACTGTGTCAAAGGTTCAAAAACGCCAAAAGAACAAAGGCATTGCCGACAAATACGGCAAAGCGAGGATATGTATCATGCAAGCCATCAATTTAATTGACTAATGCCAGATAGATAGTCCGGTATCTGTACTTTGCAGTAAACATCTTGCGTATACTGTACTTAGACAATGCAAAGCGACAACAGGTGTCATGGTCACTCTGGAACCGGCAGTAGATGTTCCAAAATGTGCTACATATAGTAATTCTTGGCAATTTGTCGCAAAATTCAGGAGATTTTTGCGGTTTTGAACTTTGTTTGGAGAATTGTCGCTTTCTCGGTGCGATTGTAGTTAAGGACGGGGTGTCACGCGGAGTCTGATGTCGATTTAAACGACAAGCGGTGAATAGGGGCGGGATAGAAAAGAATACCACGATATGTCCCGGAAATTATTGAAGAAGTGAAAAGAAACAAGATGATCAAGGAGATTGATTGAAAAGAATAGAGACAGATATCCCTGTAATCATAACTAAAACCGAAAGAGCTACAATCACAGATGTGGAATGATAGAACTCCAGGCCGGTGCCTGGAAATATTCAGCGTCAAGCCACCGAATAGAGATGAAAGACTCCACCGTGATGAACAAAGAGGCAACGACATAGAAGGTTCCTGCAATAATGCAACTCCAAAGCATGATATAATGCTGGACCATCTTCAATATAAGAGGCTTCGGTGCAGTATTATTCTTGTTCTCACCTTGAACGGTTTCTTCTCCCTTTTGCCCCCCCTTAGGTAAACTGTGATGTATAATGGCCTTGTGGATCTCCTTCAAAGCGAACGGAATAACGTTCCTTGGAGTGATCTCCTTCCCGAGATGGACACGCCATAGAATATCGAACATATCAATGTGGTACTTGTTGAAACAAACAATCGCAACGATCAAGGTCGGGAATACAATCATACTCAAACACGAGGCCCGCCAGAACCACCTCTCGGTATCGGATGGGAATTTAGTGTTCCAGGCACCTAGATGCAGTGTAGCAACAAGAACAACGAGGAACCCCTGTGCAACGATCATCTTTACGGTGAACCACCTCCTATGTTCTTGAGTCTGCTTTTTGGTTCCATCCTTCATTTGAGCTTTATCCACGTTAACATAGTCAACGGGTTGAACATAGTCAACGGGTTGAACGTGGGTGACAACATCAAGAAAGGCCTTTGCTGCGACTGGAACCCATGTTGTTTGAATCTGTCTTGCACTCTTGAGTGGCAGCTCGAGCGTGGCTTGGTACAAACTATCCCTATTGGCAAATACTAACGCAGGTCTGCCGGGCTTGTCTCCCTTGAGCTTGTTCGTGTCTCCCACCTGCTTGTCCGTGTATCCCATGAAGTGGTCGTTGGCTCCTGCGGGGGCGTGATGGGTGATATTGGCTATAACGTCCGGATCATGGACGGTGGAGAGGGTTCGATGACTCGGCTTCCCGTTACTACTCCCGGGTCCGGGAACAGGGGAAGTGTTACGGCTGGCGCCGCCTGTGTATACCGTTGACCCCTCATAGGAAGTTGGGGAAGTGGGACGACTGGTGGCACCTTCATACCTAGCGCTGTACTGTTCGTGGGTTTCGATAATATCTCCGTCTCCGAGATCTGAGGGTTCTTCACCAAGTGGTTTATCCAGCGAGATCGTAGTGGGCACACCCACATCCAAGGGCTTCCTGAACCAGAAACCGTAGATCACTGAGGTACAGACGATTTGTATGAGAACATGTATCTCAAGAACTGTCAGGGGCCGCCCCGAAGCCCATCGTGCCAATGACTGTATAATAAGCCAAAGTGCCTGTAGACCTGCAAAGATCTTTGCAATGTGATTGCTTTTCCCCTTGTCAAGTATATCGGCCTGGCTGAAGGTAGCTCCTGTGATACGGCGTTCCTTGAGGTATCGACGGAAACCAGCTGGGGTCAGTATAGGGCGCGCGTAGACATGCTCTTCCCTGAACCTATGCTTCAGTTCCCGCTCATCCGGTTCCCAGTTGCTGTGCTCGTAGTGCACTCTGAACCCCCCCATCAGGATGAAAAAGGCAGTGGAAATGTTTAGTTCAGCAGGGGCGAGGTTCGATTTTGGAATGACACCACCCCCGCCCTTCTGCTCATCCTCGCCGCCCTGACCATTCTTCTTTTTCCTTTTTGAGATGTCCAGCCCGAAGTGTGAATTCCACTCGTGTACTAGTATATTGGCCTGGCGCCATTCGTCGAACGCGTATATCATGACACCCGCTGGGACTATGATGGCTATAGAAGTCAAGAGCAGCTTGTACCACACGCGGAGCTTGCTCTTGCCTGTTTCGCCAACCCCCGGAGCCACAGTGGTCCAGACGCAGAAGATATAAGTGGCCGTACAACTGATGAAGATCCCAAGGGTGCCGCGGCCAGAAGGCTCGATCCGGTACTGAACAGGTATTCCAAGAAAGCTGCCCTTCATGCTGGTGATTTCCCCACAGCCGACATCGGCTGTGGGAGTAGAAGTTAGCGCCCCGGCAGTTACTGTTGCTGTGACGGTGACCCAGGCTGTTCCTTGAGGTACTGGGCTGCAGAGAGCGAACGCGATGAAGAAAAAGATCGGGAATAGAATCAATGGGCGCGGGTGTAGAAGAGACATCATTAGCTTGGGGCGCCGCGACCGAGCTATCAGAAGTAGGCTCGGTAATGAAAGGACTGTAGCTGTTCCCTGTGGCTGCTGATATATTGGTTCTGCCAGTGCGGGGGCAGTTGAAAGACAGAGATTAGCCATAGACCCCAGCTTAGATACTCAGATCCTCCTAATAAGGTACAAGCGACTTACATATTGTGGAGACGGGATCCCTGGAAAGGTACACCGTAACTCTCTTTCTAAGATGTGTCAAGCGGTTGAGAAGTCTGATTAGAAGCTAGGAGCCTAAACGTCAAGAGTTAGATGGATGAGTACAACGCTACTAAACAAGGGATAACCAGTCACCTGCTAGGCGTTCTGCTTGTATACCGAGTATTTGAGTCGAAATAGTTCAAGAGAACGACACTAGTATTATGCTAGTCTTAGTACGTGATGGGAATATAGGCGCTCAAGGGCAATAGAGGGAAGACCTGGATGGCCCGAGCGTAGAGTCGAGATGGTATGTTAGTCCCCGAGGTTCAGGTAGATGATAATCCTCTTTACGAGGACGAGGACGCTCTCTGGCTTGTGCACTTGAGGGTACTATCGTGATATAAATATTGTCTTGCGGCGCAAGGACTCTTCCGCCATCTGGTATATATATAATGCTTGATGAAATCCTATTGGTCTTCTTTTTGAATCCGGTACAGGTCAATCCCCGACCAGCTTCTGGATGCGTTATTGCACATCAAAGAGAACGCCAAATCTTACTTAAAGCTTAGTTAACTGCAGTAGGAGGAGCATAGCCTTTTTGGCGTTGAGATGCCCAGCAGCCTAATTGGCCGGGTAGGAAGACTGGTAGTAGAGATTGTTCTAGACTGGCCTCCGCCTCCATCCTTATTTAAACCAAGCCAATTTGATTTAGCCATCTACGTACTAGCATTCTTCAAACTGGATAGGTGTTTTCCAAAGTGCTAAAGTGATAGGTTCAAAAGCACTGCTGTCTTTTTTTTTTTTTTTTTGTTTAACTCATTAATTACATGCAGACCGTAGTCTATGGTAAAAGCACTGCTGTCCAAAAACACAAGGAAAAAAGAAATGGGATCCAGCAAACATAGCTAAGATATGGTATGGACCATGGATCGTAGTGTTTAGCTGGTCTCGTTTTGTCTCAGAATTGAAACTTTCGTCGGACTTATGTGCAGCCACTCATCAAAGGTGTTCGTGATTCACATCAAAGTTGGTAAGTGCGTGATGTGGCCCACCGGATTCTACGGTCAAATTGTGGAACTCTATCTATATAATCGTAACTAGTGAGTGACAGAGAATAAAAATACTATGAATGTCTAATATTGACTTTGACCACCATTGACTGTTGTTTTGTTGAGGTTTTGAACATTTCAATGGGCACTTTGATTCCTGACCTGAGCCGGAGATGTCAGTTCAAATTCCGAATCACGAACACTCTTAATGAGTGGCTGTCCAATGCAAGGTCGTGTCTTCCTAGGGAGATTTGGACTCAGCTCTACTCACAATGAATTCCGCGTTTATTATTGAGGGGTTAGGGGCAGTTCTGCAGGCCTATATGCCAATTAACACCTGGTTTGATTTAGGGACTTGGAAGAAGTTTCTAGCATCGGATTTGACGCCGTATTGAGCTGAGAACAAGCAAGAAATGCATTTGAATATTAAGTTGAAAAGTACGCAGTTATACTCCACATCCTGGGCTGGTGACAGATCTTATGAGAACCGCCACTGGGATATTATGCGCATACTGATCGTCAACATGCGGGCAGTGAGTTGAGGTACCACTATAAGTCAAGTGGCAATTGTGTATAATCGGTTTCTAGAGGTGTGTATATTTTAGAGTACTTCGCTGCGCGAGTTTGACAGAAGGTCGAGCAGGTTGGACATAAACTCCAACTGTTTTAGGAAGATACCTGCAGTCGTTCAACCAATAAAGTGTGCAGGATCTTTTGTCGATGTGCTCGACTTTCTGTCCACACTTCCAGCTAAAATATTGTATTGCGAGAGTTCGCTTCTGTTGCGCGGCAAAGTCTATTGCCGATCAACACAACTGTCCTGCTCCAATTTGATCTTCGAATGGAATTATGATCCGGTCGTATGTGGGGCATGTAAGCTGAAAATTTGAAACGCTCACCTTCCTATAGGATGCGCTGTTAAAATCACCCGTTACTGATAAAAGTGGAATTTGTGGTTATAGAGGCAATTCGAGAAGAATTTTGATGCAAAACACAGCCTCGTCGATGCATTTTTAGAGCGAATTAAGCTATTAGAGATTTTAACACAGCATCTTAAATCAACGAACAGAAATTATTTCTTCCCAATGCTTCATAGATACGCAAGTCGTCGGATGCGAGCTGGAAGTAATAAAATATTTTAACTAAAAGACTCAAGGATACGCCTAGAGAATAATTCAATTAGGGACTATGAAGACCATGGAGCCAATAGATGTAGAGTGGGCTTGAGAATTTTGAATAGTTCATTCGTTGCTAATAGCTACATGTCTCTATTACTCCATGCGTGATTGAAATCAAGCACTGCCTACTTAGAGCTATGCTCGGCGGTTAAAGTTCCGGTTCTCGCAGATTGCATGATGCCCAAAGCAGGCCAAATCCCAAACCCCACGAATAGGGCATCCTGCACGATTCTACCGGCCGCCCGGGACCACACGGCCCCAAGTTGAACCGTGCCCCGTATGGTGTTAGAATGTCTGAACAGTCTCCTAGCAATGTGGATTTAATATTTCAAATCTTAGAGTTCGGACAAAACGCGGCTGTGATGCCCTACCATGATATGTTATACGCGTTACCGCGTGGTAGTCCGGGACCACTTGAGAAGCTTGTGCTGTTCAGTCATGACATATTTGGGTAATAGTTCACTCTTTGGGGGGGTCCCCTGTTGAACCGTCAAGTGCATCATTACATTATAGCACCGGGTTATTCAATGATGTTTCAGCCCAACAGGTGACAAACTATTGAGGTAGCAAGTGTTATGCCGTAAGAGAAAGGGAATTAGAATCACATGGTACTGCGAAAGCGTCCAATTGGGGCCTGAGAGTTCCCAAGATTATTAGTGCGCGTAATGGGCGGCTGAGACCTCTTGGGAGACACAGTGCTTTTGAGTATGTTATTCAAGAGATGTAGTTGACTACCGGCGTGCATCATTGGCTTGACCTGCATGCATCTAATCTATCCCGCCGACTTAACCCGTGTCGGCAGCGAATCATCCCTGTCTCATATGCTTCGCACGGCCGGCCCGCACTTGCAGCACAGAAGAGGGAGATATTTGCTAACTGCAAGCCCTGATTAATTGATTGATTGGTTAAGGCATGTACCCGGGGTGCCGGTAGGTGATGCAACGATCAAATAGTGCGTATTTCTCATCAGCCCGACATTTCTCATCAGCCCGACCAGCTAACAGAATGTGGAGCGAATGATAATCCAGTGTAGTCCACGAGGCTACTCGACGCAAGTAGGGGCAGATGCCTCGAGATTCCTCTGCCTTTTGGGGGAGGTGCCCTGTTCTGCGTGAGTAACGAAATATTATGCCTCGAGGTCTTCGAGGCAAGCGAGGCAAAAATGCACTATTGATATAATGCTTCCCCGAAGACAGCCCGGGGCGCCGGCACCCCCGCAGCCGTTCAAGGTCCTCATATATACATAGCTATACTCTATATGTGTTTAATGATAGTATGATTACCTAACCTCGAGCTGTTCGAGGCGAGCAGGTGGACCTGCCTCGAGGATGCATTCTTCGTAGGTACCCGTGCCTTGAGCTGCCTCGAGGCGAGGCCTCGAGCGGGGGTGGCTCGTGGACCACTCTAAGCTGCTGCTGCTGCTGCGGGTCGTTAAAATATTCATCCTGCCTAAACATTGTGTTGTGTTAAAAGTCAAAATTCTGAGTGCCTTTCCCGGTTTCTAGGTTGAACATTGAATCACTTTCCGGAACCCCCAGGTACTTTGTAATAGGGGAAAGAAATAAGAAGGAATGCAACGCATTAATGACAGGGTCCTTTAATCAAAGCTTATACTCAATTTGTCCCCTAGATCGTAGGTATATGCGAGATCGCCACACGCAATTTTAGGCTCTCTCTTTGTTACGGGAAGTCGAGTGAGCGACTATGATTCTAGGAACAACGGGTAACCATAGACTAGCATAGGAAGATATCGAGGTGGTGTGGGGTAGCGTCTGCGACCATACCTGTATTATACTATTTGGCAGCACACTGGGAAAGCGGGGTTTACGGCTGCCGGCTGTTCTGCTTTGAGAAGTATGTCGAACACATTCTACTAAGACGGTCCAAACCCTCCTGTGGACCAACACAGCCATCGACCGCGCGGTGGATATATGGAAAGAATTTGTAAAGTAGAGGTATGGCAACGGGGAAAGAGACGAAGAGAAGGAAGAGGAAAGGAGAGAGGCAGGGCAAGGCTGGGGAGGACTCAGGGACAGAGAAAAAGGAGAAGAAGATTGAGCAGCTCCAATTGTTTCATTGTGTTGCTGTGCTGTTTTGTTTTGTTTTGATTGTTTTAGTCACGGTACGGGTACGGTGAGAGGCGGCGGAGGAGTACGGGCAGTTCTGGGGCAGTGCGGGATTACCATAGACTACGGCCTGCATGTAATTAATGAGTTAAACCAAAAAAAAAAAAAAAAAAAAAAACACAATCTATTATGTACTAGAATGTTGTTTTGATGTACACGGAATCAACCTGATTGGCGGAACGGTGCAGGCGTCTTTAGTAGGCACAACACAGAGAATTTCGTGTCTTTGGTGCAGTAACCCTACCAAATTTGGGTCGATTACCCTGCCTGATTCGGTATGGTTACCCTACCCGATTTGGAGCGATTACCCTGTCTGCCTCGGTGCCTGATTTGGTGCGGTTACACTATCTGCAATGGAGCTGTCACCCTGACGGCTTAGGTGCCGTTACCTTACCGGATTTGGAGTGATTACCCGGTCTGCTTTAGGCCATTACCCTGCCTGCTTTAGGCCGTTACCCTGCCCACTTTCCTGCTGGCGGGCTGCTAGAACCCTAACCCTGACCTTACCAGTCATGGAAACCAGCCCACCCAACGGGACTTTTTTTTTTTTTTGTTTACTTCATTAATTACATGCAGACCGTGGTCTATGGTAATATCATGACTCACAGAACTGCCTTCTGCCCGCCGCAGTAACTCTGCGGCCGAAAAAACAACAGCAATTAGAAACAACAACAAGCCAAATAACGAAAAATTACCCTGCCTCTCCCTCTTCCCTGTCCCTGAGCCCTCCCCACCCCCGCGTTGCCTCTCTTTTTTCCTCGTCCTTTTCTTCGTCCCTCTCCCCGTTCCCGTGCCTCCACTTAACAAATTCTTTCCATATTCTAAGCGCGCTTTCGATACCTGTCTCTGTCCACAGAAGGGTTTGTATCGTTTTATAGTCTGCCTCTTTGGCTCTGGCCTCCGCTGTGGCCCTGCACGCTGTCAAAATGTGGGTGACACTCTGTTCTCCTCCTCCGCATTCGCATTCCGCCGTTTCCTTATTTTTAAAACGGTGGAGGTATTGGTTAATGGCAATATGCCCAGTCCGTAGTCTGCTTATAACGGTTCTGTCTTTTCTGTCTGTTGCCTCGAACCTTATAAGATGGCGTTGGGCAGGCTCATGTAGCGCGTTATTCTTGTTCCTTCTCGTCTTCCAGTCCTCCCCCCAGTCTCTGATGGTGGTTTCTCGTGATTCTCTTTCTAGATAAGCAAAGGAAATAAAGGTATCTTTGTCAAGAGCGCCTTTTCCGGTTGCCTCCTTTGCTACTTCGTCCGCTGCTACGTTTCCTTTTATTTTGGCATGTGCTTTGACCCATTCCAGCCTGACCGTTATCTTCTGAGTTTTTGCGGCATCGTAGAGCCATCGTATCTTATGCGCCATCATCTCCCCTGAAGTTCCCTTTCTTTCAGCGACGCGTCTCATGGCTTCTTGGCTGTCACAGCGTATCGTGATGGTGTGTTTCCCTTCCCTGGCAGCGTCCTTCAAGCCGATTTCTATTGCTTTCTTGATGCCGACCATTTCCGCATCCATGATTTCCATTTTCTTTCCCAGCCGGAACCCGTGCATCTGATGACCTCTCCTTCGTCACTTAACCTGCACACCCCTGCCGCTGTTCCTTCTATCTTTTTAGATCCGTCGCTGTAGATAATAATCTCGTCGGCCCCTTCGGACCGGCGCTCTTGTCTCTCTTTTTCGATCCCAACCACCCAACGGGACTCTTTATAATAAAATAATAAATATAACAATTTAGTAGTCAACTCCGAGCAGCTCGTGGTGAAGGACGGACGGGGAGGAGTAATAGGGAAGGGACTTGGAAGTTGTAGGAGTAAGGAGCAATGGAGGGGGGTGGGACAAGCAGTAGAGGGCAGGTGGTGCGAGGAGGGAGGAGGATCACCAGCGGAGGTGAGGGATGGCATTGGACTGGGCATTGGAGCGGGCACCGGAGCTGGCATTGGAGCGGGCACCGGAAGCGGCATTGGAGTGGGCACGGGAGCTGGCATTGGAGCGGGCACCGGAGCTGGCATTGGAGCGAGCACCGGAGCTGGCCTTGCCGTTCGCACCACAGCAAGTATTGGCCCTGGCATTGGAGTAGGTACCGGAGCGGGTACTACAGCTGGGATTGGGGCTGGTATTGGAGCCTGGGCTGGCGATCGAGCTGCCATATATTGGAGCTGCCACTGGACTTGGCATTGGAGCTGGCAGAGATAGCATCCATGGGACATGCATACTTGGAAGAACTGGGTATGAGATGGCTTATACAAAACTAACTAACTACTGGAGGTGCCTAAATACTACACAGAGGTGGGAGAGAATGGGACCTCGCGGTCGCGAGGTGGCCCACCCTTAGTCTACTATGTACTGGAATATCATTTGATGTACACGGAATCAACACGATTAGCTGAAGGGTGCAGGGGTCAGTAGTAAGCACGACACATTGAATTTCGTGTCTTTTGGGTTACCCTACCCGATCTGTGACGGTTACCCTACCCGATTTAGAGAAAATACCCTGCCTGCTTTGGCGGTTACCCTCCTTGTTCTCGTGTGGTTAACCTGTCTGCCTTGGGCGTCCTCCTCCATACTACCCTGCTGGCCGCCAAAAGCCTAACCTTAACCCAAACCGGCACGGAAACGAATAAACATGACTATTAAGTAGTCAAAAATGAGCAGTGGGAGGTGGAGAAGTGGTGGGGAGGAGGGGTGGGGAGGAGTCGTGGGGGAGGGAAGGTGGAGGAGCGGTAGAGCAAGGGGGGGGACAAGGGGGGAGAGAAGTGGAGGGGAGAGGGGGAGGAGGTGAGGGGAGGTGGGGGAGCAGTGCATCAGCAAGCTGAACAGTGTCCGTAAAGCATCTCCTGAGCCTCCGGAGAATCGAAATCCGTTTTAATATCTCAGGAGAATATCAGGAGATTCAGGAGACTCTTGGGAGACTCATTCACATTTACAATCTTACTGATGTGGACGTGAAGGTGCCAGTGGAGGAATGGTGAAGGGAGCTGGCATATATTGGAGCTGGCACCGGAGCAGGCATTGGAGATCACATTGGAGCGGGTCCCGGCTGGCATTGGAGCTGTGATTTGAGCCTGAGCTGGGACTGGAGCTGGCATATATTTGAGCTCGCCCCGGAGCGGGCATTAGAGCTGGCACCGGAGCGGGCATTAGACCTGGCACTGGAGCTGGCACCGGAGCAGGCATTAGACCTGGCACTGGAGCTGGCAGAGGAGCGGGCACAGGAGCGGGCACAGGAGCGGGCCTTAGAGCCAGTATCAGGGCTAGGAAATGAATCGATACAGCAGGACTTGGTCATTTCGGGAGCTGGCCTTGAGAACTGCATATGAGATGGATAAGAGAAAATTAATTACCTAATGGAAGTGGTGAAATACTACACTGAGGTGGGAGATATCTGAGGTGGGAGAGACCTCGAGGTCGCGAGCTGGCGCACCCCTAGTCTATATAGTACTGTAATACAGTGTGTCTCAGATGTCCGAAATGAGACATTTTGTGGTGCTTCGGTAGGTTAGAAAAGGGGTTCGCACAGGGGTTTGAGGCTGGGTTAAGACTTAGTCCGCACTCTTCATCAAATTTGGTCGGTTGGCCTGCCTGTGTTTGTATGGTTACTACCCTACCTCTTCCTTTTGAGCCCGCCAAAACCCTAACCATAACTTATTCATGGATGGAATGCAGCTCATCTGATGGAACTCTGTATAAGTGAAGAATAAATATAAAGAATAGATATAATTAATGAATATTAGACGATTAATAGTGGAATGTGGAGTAGCGTTGGTGGTACGGGGAGGGAAGGTGTACCAGCGGTGGAGGGGAGGTGCCACTGAAAGCCATTGGTTGAAGTGGCATATATTCAAGTGGAGCTGGCATGGGAGCGAGTTTTGGACTGGGAGCTGGCATGGGAGCAGGCACATATTGGAGATGATACCGCAGCCGGCATTGGAGCTGGCACCGGAGGGGGTATTGGGCCTGGCATTGGAGCTGGCATGGGGGCGGGCATTAGGTCGGGCATTGTAACGGAGTCATTATACTCTGATCTACATAGGTAGGCACAGTGGCCCGTTACATCCTGAGAGTTATTGTTAGAAGCCAGTTGACAGATGGTATGCAAGTACCGGCAGTGTAGTTAGCTACTAGCTATAAGAGTAACTACATCTCGGGCACTAGGAAGAAGAACTATTCATCGGAGAATAGGCTCACGAGACAATGCCTCGCTAGTGAATAGAACGACAGCAAGAACTAGGTTCTGAGCCCTCGGTGTTATTCTGTATCCTCTATGTATGCACCACTCGTTGATCGCGGTTGGCGGTGCCTGGGAAGTCTACAATAAGCGAAGAGCTCTACAGCAACCTGAAGCTAATCATTGACCTGCTGGCTTAGATTGCGTGGCAACCAAGTGGTAAGGAGACCCTTAGCTTTAACTAAGGTGAATGCCTTCGTGAAATCGGAACACCTGCTAGCGCTTAAAAGATGAAACCAAATCGAAGGTTGCCCAGAAGCGGGGTAGCGGTTGTATTGTTCCATTGCAAGAAAGGAGTCACCAAAACTTAGTAAGAGAATAATAGCAGAAAATAGAGAGTCTTGGAGTATAAATACTTGACTTCATTCTCGCCCTGGACTCTTTTCCCTAGACTTCATCTGTACCGAGAAAAACCAGGATACAGAGCCCTTAAAAATTATTAAGTTCTAGTAATTGGAATCTTTAATTAAAATCTGCACCTGACTTCTATCTTCCACGGCCGTCTATTACTCTACCTTTTAGTGAGACCCCCGTGACAGACATATTGTGATGGTGGTCTATTTAGTATATGTAGGGGTTGTTCGGTATGCATCTGTGTTAGTGTTTTGTGCTCGTTTTTTTTAATGGTTTGCAGAGAAGACTAGCAGATATGAGAAGACTGCGAGCGGCTTTACGAGCCCAACAAAACGCGCAGGACCTTCAGGTATGTGTTATACTTGGGAAATATATTTTATTGGAGCTGACAATTCCGCTTCATAGCTATCACCACCTAGAGTTGCTAGCCGGGTTATGCAATCAGCGCTTCCTGTCGCATTTCTCAGTTCCCGTTTGCAATAGAAGCAATTAGATATTGGCTCTATGAATATAGCTTGCGAGTCATGTGCAGCTTTGCATTGGATTGATGAGCGGGTTGCAGCGAGTTCAAAATTTAGGCCCCGTTTCCAAAGCTGTTGCAAAAGGGGTGATGTTCAGCCACCAGCTCTGCGAGCACCGCTTGAATACCTACAGCACCTTCTTTACGCTCATGATAACATCGGAACGCAATTCCGGGCCAGCATTCGTGACTATAATTCTGCACTTACATTTACATCGATTAAATATACCGCTGATCAACGGCCTGCGGCGCAAGGTGGTGGTATTCATTTTTTTCAAATCCATTGAGAGCTTTACCATGTGCAGGGACCATTGCATTCACGGGAGAATGCGTCACCAAGCTTTGCACGGTTGTATTTTTACGACCCTAACTATGCCGCCATTGTACAACATGAAGCGCTTCCTAGCCTTGACCTTGAAGTACTGCAGCTTCTTACAACTGAGCTACATGAGGTGAATCTTTACGAAACAATCTACAAGACAGCTCGGGAACGATTGATGGATGCGAAACGTTTGTAAGGGCCTGCGAGGATTTTGTTGAATCCGCAATTGCGGTTGATAATGGAATCAGGTGCTTACAAGCTTCGCAACAACTTGCCAACCAGCAATGAGGTTGTTGTTATCATCCCTGAGGGGTATGGACAGGCGGGTTTTCGGGATATTTCACTTGCAAATCATGATATCGATGGCAAAGTATTCTTTAACATAATCGAACCCAATAACGCTGCTTACATGCCCTTGCACTATGTCTTGATCTTTCAACATGGCGATGTTGGTTGGCATTGGGGTTTGAAGTTGCGAAATGATTTACAGGTTCGCAAGAACATACGTTTTAGTCAATGCGCTTTTTACAGGTATGGAATATGATGCACATCAGCAAAAAAAAAAAATCCTCCAAGAAGAATTGTACCTCCAGACATAGTAATTCGTCTTTTGTGACTAAAATCTCGTCTTTTGCTACCAAATACTCATCTTTTGGTCGTTCCGCGCTTCCCGGGACTCCAAAAAATGATACGTCGTCTTTCGGCGCCTAGTATTCGTCCCAAATGTGACACCTCGTCTTTTGACGCCTATTTCGTCTCCCAAATGTGATATCTCTCCTGTTTTGACGTCGCGCGGATGTGATATTCCGCCTATGTACTGGCGCTAATGCAAATACCGCTAGCTAATGACGTCATATTTGACTCCTCCACACCTCGAGGATCCACCCACACCTCAACCTCCACCTCCACATATACACCTAGCTACCTCACCTCCTAGCTCACTTCCTACCTCACCTCCTACCTGTATCGACACCTACCTCCTGCCTGTATCGACACCTACCTCCTGCCTGTATCAGCGCCTGGATACGTATTTACCTTCCTCTGCATTTGACGCCTTTACTGACTCCGCTGCAGGATCCGAATCCTGCAGTATATCGAGGCCGCTGGAGGCGTCAAATTGGGCAGTATATTGACGCCGCCGGAGGCGTCAAATTCCCAGTATATTGACTATTATACTGACTCCGCTGGAGGTAAATACTCCAGTATATTGACTCCGCTCCTGACACTGCTGCTGACGCCGCTGGAGGTGTCAAATTCCCATTATATTGACAGTATACTGACGCCGCTGCAGGGAAATACCCCAGTACATTGACTCCGCTGCTGACACCGCTGCTGACGCCGCTGGAGGCGTCAAATTCCCAGTATATTGACGATTATACTGACTCCGCTGCAGGTAGATACCCAATTATATTGACGCCGCTGCTGACTCCGCTGCTGACGCGGCTGCTGACGCCGCTGAAGGCGTCAAATTCCCAGTATATTGACGGTATACAGATGACGCTGCAGGCTCCAAATTGACAGCAACCAGTCACCAATACTGCACCAAATGGACACCTCCAGGCAGCGGGAGAGAGGCAACGCGGGGGTGGGGAGGACTCAAGGACAGAGAAGAAGAAGGGGCAGAGTAATCATGTCATTTTTATGTTACCTTTCGTTTGTTTTGACTATTTTGGCTACGGTACGGTTACTGTGAGTGGCGGTGGAGGCAGAGGGGCAGTTCTGGGGAGTGCGATATTACCATAGACTACGGTCTGCATGTAATTAATGAGTTAAACAAAAACAAAAAAAAACACCTCCAGGCAGCGATGCTGCAGCTACCAGTCACCAATCCTGCACCATTTGGACACCCCCAGGCAGCGAATACTGCAGCTACCAGTCACCAACTCCTGGACCAAATGGACACCTACCAGACAGGCAGGTCAGCGGGCAGGAAGGCAGGCAGCCTAGCGGCGAGCTCAGCGGGTAGGCAGCTCAGCGCCGAGTTCAGCAACGTGGCAGCTCAGAGGCGAGCTCAGCAGGCAGATGAAGGCAGGCAGCAGGGAGGTCAGCGGGCAGGAGGGCAGGCAGGTCAGCGGCGAGCTCAGTGAGCAGGCAGCTCAGCGGCGAGCTCAGCGGGCAGGCAGCTCAGCGGGCAGGAGGGCAGGCAGGCAGATCAGCGGCGAGCTCAGCGCACAGCTCAACGGGCAGGATGTGGGCGGGGGCAGGTGGGTCACTAGCAATTATGTACATAGAATTACGTAGACATGTGGATCAATAAACGTGACATTTGCACGGAACTATTGTCCTAGTCCAGCCGTTTACCGGGCAAAAGCACCCCAGGTGTGGACCCGGTGTTCGTTTTGCGGTCAAAAGACGACGTAATTTGGTCAAAAGACCACTCCGCGACGAGAAGAGGAGAGATGTTCGTATTTTCCCGTCGAGACGATGTCATTTTGCGCCGGGGTGTATGGATGCAGGTAAGAAAACCTCTCATGCGCCTGGTGCGCCCAATTGCGTCTGGTGCACCTGGGTACGCCCAAGCACGTCAGAGGAGACCCAGTTTTTTGCTGATGATGTCTGTCAAAGTTCGCGGAGGAGCTGTACCTCTTGCTGCAAACTTGAAAAGGGCAAGACGATCCCACCGAACCCGAGAATTTGCAGCCTGCCAAGGCCGAGGAGGCTCTTTCCAGCAGGCGGTGCAGAGTGGTTGCTATAGAGCGCTCACCAAGTGTTGTGAGCCTTGCGCTCGCATCTCCACCACCGCGACGGTGATTTTGACGTCATACATCTCCAACGGCATAATTCAAACAGAAACACAAACAAACAACGAGGAAAACAACAATCACCACAATCAGGCAGCCAACGATGCTCCGTTCTACCCACTCAGCATCCGCACACTCTCTCTGAGAACTCGCGGATGCTATTCATATAATCGAGAGGCCGTTCTCAGCGCCAAATTCAATACTAATATCCAATATGTGCTCAAAGGGTACACACCCTCCGACACGGCTCCATAGCGCACAGAGCACCGAGAGCAACAAGAACCCAAACACCAACCCAACATCAGAATCCAGCCGACACCACTGTTGGTACTACTGTCAGAGCATTCCCGAGTGCGCCTAGAGCATCTTCGTATGCGCCTAGAGCATTCATCTACGTCATGTATTGGAGCAAACATTCAGCATGGTTTGGAGCACCCTATTCACCACTCGTGGGAGCACTCGAGAGGGCTCGTATAGCACACGAGGGTGCTCGTATAGCAAACGAGGGTGCTCATATAGCAAACGAGGGTGCTCTAGGAAGCATGATGAGCCTGGTAAAGCTGATTGCATTTGGTATAAGAGCCCCCTTCTCCTCCTTCCAGTTCGTGAGAGATTCTTTGTCATCTTCACTTTCCAGTGCACCTCTGCCTATCACTTCAAGCGCTCTGCTATCTAAGCTTTCAAGATTACCTCTTGAAAGTGAATCCAACTTTCGTTTCAAGTTGAAGCTTTCAAGCTACACACCTCGCAATCGTAAATAAGATGGTATATCCTCCCTAATCGTATTGCTTTCAGAGCCATACTCATTACATATTCACAATAGCCTTCAACCCCCGCTCAGAGCACTCCCAAGAGCTCACAGAAGTCCGCAAAACCCCAGAAACATCGGAAGAACTTGAAGCCCAATCGCGAGCAAGATCCGGACGAAACAGATAGCGGTAGCCATAAACGCCATAAAGAGAAGAAAAATAAGTCCTCCCGTTCCTCGCGTCGCAAAGAGCGGAAAAGCCTCCAGCCAATCCCGGAAGAGATTATACAGACACCCCCTCGACAATCGTCGCCATCCATGAAGGATCCCCGAGTGATTTCAATCTCCCCAGAGCACTCGTCTCCGCCCCCTGAGCACTCGTCACCAACCCAAGAAGAGTACGTGGGACCCTTCTCAAAGGAGTGGGAACAAGAGGAATCTGGAACTGAACACAACAGCAAAGATTCAGCAGACCCAGCAGACCCATCAACACCGTCAGTAAAGCTTTCAGCGGCAGTCACAGCAGCAGGCCCAGCGACGCCGTCAGCAAAGCGCTCAGCAGCAGGCCCAGTAACACACTCCGCAAAGCGCTCTGCACCAGGCACAGCAGCAGGCCCAGCAGGCCCAGCAGGCTCAGCAGGCCCAGCAGCAGAACCCAGAAGAGGACGAGTAGTTCGACCAGTACCCAGCACTTCCCCACAATTCAGCAGCTCGCCGCCACCACCTCCGTCCCCTGTCCGTAGAACCGTACTCCTAGTTCGTTCCTCTGCTCCAGAAGCAGTTTTCAGTGCTCCAGAGAGACTTCAATTCCGACCTCCCCGTCGGCTACCAATACCTGGTTCGCCCCCACCGGTAGAGCAAAGGCGAAGCAGCAGAGCTCGTGCCCCACACACACCCCTGCGTGCTCACATAGCATATGCTAGTCCTCCAGAAGCATACCACAGTGCTGCAGAAGCATACCCCAGTGCTGCAGAAGCATCATCCCCAATCGCTCAAGCTCGACACACTGGCAACATGACTCAGGCGAACAAAGCAAAGATGACTTTAGGTTTGCTCAAACTACCTAAAGTTTACACTAACGTCCGCAACAGCCTCAAACCGGAGATGTAGAACGTTGGTTGGGTCAACAAAAGCGTTTCTGGGACGGCGGCGTTGGATGCTCTATTCTTCTATTTGATCAACTTGCGCCCCCTCTGCTCTTCTGCCTATTTGGAACGAATGCAATTCCGCTACCCGCAGAGCACTCGCCGACGCTTTGAAGTGGCTCATTGCGGATGTTGGGCCGAAGGAAAAACTATCGAGGGGGCAGGGGAATCGCGAGTATAGAGAAGTTGCTGACAATAGCGATGATGAGGACGGTGGACAGCCTGCCGAACGCTCTAGGAAGCGTAAACGGGATCAAGTGGCCACAGAGCTAGATCGACCTTCCATAATGGTTACGGTGGTAGACCCCGATGCTTTAGGAGCATTCTCCATGGTTGCCCCGCACCCTATATATGACTGGAACCATCGACGAAATCAGCATTCTTTCATTTGAATC
This sequence comes from Morchella sp. 2018-W38C, assembly GCA_024713705.1. Lineage (NCBI taxonomy): Eukaryota > Fungi > Ascomycota > Pezizomycetes > Pezizales > Morchellaceae > Morchella > Morchella sp. 2018-W38C. The sequence continues at coordinate 2,043,678 of JAMJEX010000008.1, read as the reverse complement.
TTGACGAAGATAGCGTTTCCAGAGCTCTGCAATTTGATCCTGAAGCACACTGCGCCAGGTAGAGCGGTCAGGACTATCTGGGGAGCACTCGATAACGTTCCACCGGCATCCAATCCTCCAGTTCGGCCGATGGAAGTCCAAATCACTGATTCGGAAGAGGTTGACGTTTCGTTGAAAAATAGCGTTGGCAGACCTCAGAGGATACTGGCGATACTCCACAGAGCAGGCACGGGTACTAATTTGGGTGGTGCTGAATCTCCGCCGCCGAATCGAGCATTCCTTCATATCGAAGAAGACGATTACACAATGATCGATGTTCCTGCAGAGGATTCCAATTACGAGGAGGGAAACCAACGCATCAATTCTAAAAGAATGAGGGTATATTTGCCCAGCACCGATGCCAGTAATCAAAGGGTAATCCAAACTCTTGTTAGCCGTCGCGATAGGCAGCAGGATGCTATCGACGATATAGACTCCAAATACCTTAGGAAGTATCCTTTGGGGGTGGGGGTTGCTGATCTGAATTTTGTCCAGGGATTAATCTGGACGCCTGCTGCAATAGCAGCCAAGAGTGCTGCTGACGGACTCGTGGCTGCTGGTGGAGGTGGAGGTGGAGGTGGAGGTCCTGGAGGCGGTGGTGGAGGTGGAGGCGGTGGTGGAGGTGGAGGCGGTGGTGGAGGTCCTGGAGGTGATGGTGGAGATCCTGGAGGCGGTGATGGTGGCCGGCATCATTAGTGTCCTTTGGTATAGTCTCTCGTCTCTCTTTCTGCTGAATGACGGCTTACCTCTGAAAAGCGGTGTGTACTGTTGGATAGCGGTGTGTACTGTTGAATAGCGGTGTGTATTGTTTTCTCAGCACTGGCGAGTGCTACTGGCATCATTAGTTTCCTTTGGTATAATGTATCGTCTCTCTTTCTCCCGAACAATTGTTTACCTTTGAATAGTGGTGTGTATTGATTTCTGAGCACTGGCGAGTGCTACTGGGATTGGGTTCGGTGCTATATGATGTTTTAGATTATCTTTATATGATATTAGATTATTGGATTTTATTAGATTCGATTAGATAAGAGTATTCCATTCAGTAATTGAATTGCAGCAGAGTCAAAATCTGAGAATGCTCTCAGAGCATTCGGAGCTGTCAGTCGACCACCGCCCCAATAGCGGGTAAGGGGCTTCTCCGTTCTTCCGACACATCCACTGGAAGAAGCAGCCCTAGAAGGGTAGAATTCCATCACCCCGAAGGCAATACTGCCAGCGTTGAATTGCAGGAGCAGCAGGAGGATTTGCTAGAGGTGGAGGAAACCGCCGATACCAGCCACTCGGAGTATGACGACTCCCTAGAGAACGATAACGAGAGCTCTGAGGAGAACCTGGATGACCCGGAGAAACAGCCTCAAGACTCCACGCAGCAGAGATCCCAGAGTACGGGGAAGAGATCTCGTCCAGTGTAGCCGACCACTGCCACAAGACTGGTCAATGCTCGGAGGAGACCAACCGGCGCGGTAGCGGAGGTTATTGCTTCCTCCGACGTTTCGGTCGATGTGGTACAGGTTCGACTCTATCTCACCAAGTAATGCTTTTTAAACAGAAACAGAATGCTAACGATTCAGAGGGGAACACGACCGGGTGCGAAGATAATACCGAGAAAAGGTCTAGGGAAAGCAGCACCCACTACGGTACCCACACAGAATGCAACTCAGAGAGCGCCAACCGCATCCTAGAGAACGCCCACCGCATCCCAGAGAGAGTCGACTTTGGCACCCAGCCAGGAAGCATATCAGAGAGCATTCCCGGTATCTCAGAGAGCTTTCCTGGAGTCTCAGAGAGCACTCCCACTACCCTCACATTCAATGCTTTCTTCTGTGCCCGTTTATTCTCACGATACTGACTATAGCTCTTCTACATGGCACATAAACCTTTCCTCCATGCGTTCGAGGTACGGCGAGTCCTCACCCACTTACCGCCCCTATCGTTCCTCCCCGACTTTTGAGGGCATCGGGGAGAGCGCCATGAGCAGTCCCCGGATTCTTTAAAGCCCTCAGGTATATTTACCAGAAGCACAACCAAGAGTCTACGATATTGCACAGCTTTCGGCATCTATTAGGGAGGAAGAGAATGCTCCTATAGCAGAAAGCGAGGTTGGTAGTATTCCCGAGAGCACTGACAACCGCTTTGGGAGCACTATTAACATTCATGCGAGCAATCTATATTAGAGATCATTGTTACCTGGCTCGAGGAGTGCAAACGTTCACTCAATACAGGCTCAGAGGATTGAAAAGGAATGCAGCATGCTAATCAGGGACCACACTCTTCTACATGAGCCTTTCCCTCCTGCAGCGAGGCTTTCTGTACTGGTAGTGAGCATGTGGGCAGCTGCCAGTCGCAGGGTGGGATGTACGGTGGATCGAGACGAGGTCGTTATGAAACAGGTGAGTGCTCTGGGAGCCTAATTGAAGTTAAGAACGATAGGTCAGAAGTCCACACTCCCGAGTCTGTTCACACTTGATGCACGAGGTTAAAGGACGCCTAGCGGACTCAACCATATACGGGCTTGGAAACCTCTCAAGTCCTGAGGCAAGTCATTTCTTGAGCCCCGCGTAGCATTACGAAGTATGATCAATCCCTACAGAGCACCCGGGAGTGCTCAGGGAGCACCCGGTGCCAATCCCCACAGAGCGCCCAGGAGTGCTCAGAGAGCATCAGGTGCCAATATCCGATCAGCACCCAGAGAAACAAGAGAGGACCCAAAATACCCAGAAAGCACCCGAGACTGTCCAGGGAGCACGCACGAACGCTGCTAATAGTTACTAGACCTACCGACTACTGTTTCTTGCGCCAGAAATAATCGATATATTGTATTATAAATACTTTGATGGGGTGCGAATGCGAGGGGTAAAAGACCCAGAATTCCCAGAGCGGATTACCCCCACCTTTATTTGCCTGATCTCGACTGCGATTTGGCATGGCATTTGGACATGATCAAAGGGAACATACGTGATGCCTTACCATTTCCAGTCACAGAACGAGAGTGTTGTCCGTAAGCATCCCCAATTTCCTCACAGCTATGGCAAGTGCTCGAGGAGCAGTGACGGAAGCTCTCAGTACTCTCGGATTACTGAGTGCTTTGAGAGCACTGACGGACACTCTCAGGGCTATCTAGACTGGATTCACGCGCTGACATTGAAACACGAGTAGAAACGTTCAACAAGATGAACAACACATGGAAGGGGAGGAGTAGGCGGAACCAGGAGGCAACATTGGAGGTGATCAAGGATAATCTCCTGGAAAAGGTTTGCCAGAAGGACGGATGCTACAATGGCGGAGTGCTTTCTGAACGCTGAGGCTAACATTGATAGATACAAGAGAAGAAGGGCATCACTATCGAGGTGATACCGGAAGATAGATTTAGCGAAAACGACGAAGCGTTAGCTACGGATCTTGCGGCATTCTGGAATGCTCCGAAAGCACCCCCGAGTACTCCAGGGGATATCACTGGTTCCGACCATGGTGGCGCCAGGAAGAGATGGTTCACGCTCAACTGCGGGGCATTGAAGCGGAAGAGGAAGGCAAAAAGGATGAAGAGGAGCCAGAAGAGGGGGATCACGAAGGAGGCGAGGAGGAAGAGGATGTGTAGAGCACCCGCGAGTGCTTTGGAGAGCACTGCCGAGCGCTTTGGACGCGAGTGCTTTGGAGAGCACTGGGAGCGCTTTGGAGGCGAGTGCTTTGGAGGCGAGTGCTTTGGAGAGCACTGGGAGCTCTTTGGACCAGAGTGCTTGGAAAGCACTGGCGAGTGCTTTGGAGGGGACTGCTTTGGAGAGCACTGGCGAGTGCTTTGGAGCGTATTGTTGAGTGCTTTGGAGATGGGAGTATATACCTATATTATATTCAATTAGCGAGTTCAAGACGGTTTGTAGTGTTAGGATTTAGCAATAGAATCACGGTTTTGTATTCTCAGAGCAGTGCCCACTAAAGCAAAGAGTAGTAGGCTTGGTAAAAACAGGGCGCTGAAAGGTAATACGCGGTGCGTCGGGGTTGCGCCAGGTTCCACATGCAACATCGGGTGCTCCAGGAGGAGTCAGTAGTGCTTCTGTAGCAGTTGGGAGTGCTCCAGAAGCAATAGCAACATGCTCAGGTGTCTTCAGAGAGCTTCAGGAGCAGTCATAAACGCTTCAGGAGGCGTCAGAGGGCTCCAGGAGTGTCCAGGAGGTATTTGGTAGTGCCAGGCGAAAGAGCGTTCTGTCGAGATAGCGTCAGGACAGAGAACGTTCCGTCGAGATAGCGTCAGGTGGGAGAACGTTCCGTCCAGATAGCATCAGGCGAGAGCGCTCTGTCAGGGTAAGGTAATCGGTGTCGGGGCGCACTGAATAGCTAGTATCCGCCGGGGCGCGTTCGGAGCACTAGGGCGCATCAGGGCGGAATGCTTTACGCTAGAGCGCTGCAGGAGCATTCTGGTGCTTCTCAGGAGAGGCAGTTTGTCTACCGAGCGCCCTAGGTGCCCTGAGCGCCCAAAGCGTCTGGCGGAGGCTCCTGGTTTGCTGATGATTCTAATGACCAAAAATACAACAGTAAATACTTCAGGTAGTCATAAGGGCGATATCATAGGAGATATGGTTGAGTTAGTAGAAGGGTTGGAAGATGGATGGCCAAGCAGCAAGGATATGGTTGAACCATCATTACCAACCAAAAGGAACCTCAGAAGGCTAAGAGGGAGGGTTCTAAATAGTTAGAACAAATTCATATATGTTATTTACTTCATATATAATTAAACAGCTTATTTCAGTGCCACTGCGGGTAATTTAACAAAATCCACCGTTTGGGCGGTTTCCCGGTCTTAGGCGGTTTCACCGTGAAATACGTTATATGTTTGAAAGGCGATTACATCTCTCCATAACCTAAACTCTCGTGCCCAGTCTGCAGGAGCGCGGCGATCACGATAAACACAAACACTCCCCATGCCTAATTACGATAATGCCCGCGGAGGGGGTAACAGGTGGAGCCTCTGATGCCGTGGGTCATGGATTGCTGCACTTGATCCTTAGTTTGTTTAGCGTCGGGAACTATTTCTCAGATGTTTATAATATAATTTCCGCAATAAAAAATGCATCCATCAACTGTTACGCTCCCGGTTAGTCAGAAGGTGTTTAAAGACTACCCCTGGATGTGCATTTACAATGAGACCGCCCATTGTAATCGGGATTTGAGTTGCAGTAAAATGCGTCACTATCGCTTCACAAAGGAGACGAAATATTCAAAGGGTTGTAGAAACAAGTCCCCACAATCTCACCCGCGCCCCGCCGCCGCCCCCACCCCTGGATCATTCCCATCTACAGTCGCAACTCGCTATGCCGGATTGCCAAGATTCAGCCCATTTCGTACGGGATAGCAAATCATCCGGGACAGCAAATAAATACTCAATAAATAAACCTAACCCTGGATTTGGTCTATTATCACCTCTGAACCATTTTTCTTGCTTCAAAAGCTCAGCTTCTACTAGTATTGAGTACTATCAGTATTCGATGTCTTATAGGGCTTTCTCCGCTTCAACTTGGAAGGGGAAAAGTGTTCAATATTGAACATAAATCGACCTTCAGTGGATGGGAGAATCTAGCTGTATAGAGACTAGTGGATCCGGGATAGCAGATGTTATTTGTATGGGGACAGGGGTCAGAGAGTTGGCTGATTTCCCATACGGTACGAGAAGGCCAAAATCCGGGATAGCAAATTCATTTTGGTAGGGAATGGGGGTATCAGCCAAATCCATCCGGGATAGCAAGGGATCCGACATATTGAGTTCCGGCATAGCGAGTTGCGACTGTATACATTCAGCATGTAGCCCTTATCCCCGCGTGCGAAGGTTGTCTTGAACCTGATCCATGTGAGCCTGGGAATGTCCGGAAATATATTATGTCGGAACACGCGCAAAGGAATTGTGATAAACAATAAGTTGACGAAACAAAGAAACATGAGATATGAGGATGTAGCAAACAACACAAGAAAAGAAAAGGAAACTATTACAAAGCCAGGGAAAATATCCTTGACCCAGATATAGACTTCATACCACCTCCGGGAACTCTCTTGGGCGTTATTACATGTTTTTGGTCAGATTTGTTCTAGTCCTTCTCAGAAAATCTGTGGTAGCTCTTGATCGGTTCCGATGTCTGTACGATGTCTCTTCCGGTTCGTGAATAAAACTGGTCGGACCTGGACCTGGATCGTGCTTCGACCTCTTGTTTCTGTACATCTATCGCATGTTCATTATCATTGCTGGATGCGTGCGCCGCGGCTAGATTCCGCAGGGCTGAGAGGGTATCTTGGTGGCTGTCGCCCATTATCCGGCGCCGTGCTACGAGGACTTCTCTCTCAAGTGCCCCTTGCGTTCGAGAACTGTGATAGATACCAGTAGGCTCTTCGGTAGAGCAGTCACCGCCAAGAGTGTGTGGCGGTGGTCCGCTCCTAGAGATTCCCTTCTGTAATTCAAGACATTCCTTTGTAATACCCCAGCCTCTTTCCATTTATTTTGCCCTGCGGATATCTGCACTATTCTGGTTTCGGCATTAATTGAACAATCGTCGGGCCCAAAGCTCATCGGAGTTGCTTCTTTGTCATCAGGCGGCTCTAGCACCGCACTGATCCATTTCTCCGCTTTATACGTAAGTTGCTTTATTCCGTTCTCTATATCATAGCCACCTGCAGGCCCCTTTTCAAATAGCTGCTTAGCCTTCGTCGGATCACCCTTCAAGAGGTAAATATGTACTAAATCCAGTACCAAAAAAGCTGTTTTCAGGTGGCCATCCCCAAAGCTTCTCAATAATTCCTCTATCTTCTCTCTCTGTACCACTTCAGTCACTTCACCATCCGGAAAAATCACTTCGTGCGTCCTGAATGCGTTCTTCCGTTTTCTTCTTTCTCTTTCGTATATTTTTCTCCCTTGTCTCCCGTTTCATGCCCACTGTTATTCCGCGTCCGGTGGATTTGGTAAACCCCCACAGGATGGCGACTGGTACGGTGATGGCGATGGTGGGGGTTGGTTGTTGGTACCAGTCCACAGGGGCTAGCGGGGGTGGCGCTGCGAAATCTCTCCTTAACAGTACTAAAGCCTACTGCATAGAGGATGAGGCATCGTCTGAGGGAAAATTTGGACTTTCTCCCCGGCTACACCAGGTCACGCCACGTATACTGATGATCGGGTACGAGAACGATATTATGATTGATTGTGTCTCATCATCGAAGATGAAGAAACCGACGATATGATGACTAACGATACTTATCCTTACGAGGAAACCACAACTTATTCCATGACATCGAGTCCTCTAGAGATCAATCATAATACAAGTCAGGTTTGACACTATTGCGTTGGCAGTCTGTAGATACATGTCTGAGCGATTGTACATGTAATTACTTACGTAGCAAACCTTTCCGCTATCTCTCTACGCTTCACCCGCAGACCCTGATTTTGTTCTCACGTCCCCTTCGTGCCTTTGTTTTTCTATTACGCACTTTTTTCTCTCTCGCGCATTCTCTAACCCCCCAGTACATACTAGTACTAGATCCACCGACATCAACACACACCCCGCACTACCTGAGGACCGCGCCTGAATTCCCACGCCCCGCGCGATCTGACATGATCGATGCAGGAGCAAGGCCGCACAGCCAACAATTCCAACCCTCGCTCCGTCGTGGAAAAGAAAGAGTACGATTGATACATGAAGTACTGATGGGCGCTATTTCGCATGTATTCTATCTTGTATTGTTTTATTGTTTTTATCTTTATTTGTGTGAGGAGGGGGATGAAAACGGGGGGTTCAGGGGCCTGTGCGATATTACCATAGACTACGGTCCGCATGTAACTAATGAATCAAATGGAAGAAAAAAAAGAGAGAAAGAAACCTCGCGCTGTCGAGAGCGTTAGCACGAGTGATATGATGTGATTAAAAGTACCAATTCCGGGACGGCAGGGCCAGGCGTCAGGGCAAGTGAGTGCTCAGAGTGGGGCGGAGTATGCGCCTGTAGGGCGGAAGTTCACTTAGTATTACCCTGCGATTAGGCGGGACATTGGGGTGGTGGGGAACTTTGCCGGCGTCGCGGTTCTTGGCGCGAGTGATCACTTGTGAGTAACTATGCGGAGTTATGCGGCGGGTGGTAAAGCGTCACAGATTGTGGTGAGAGTGAACGGGGGCGGTGGGGTGCTATTATCAGTTGACCAAGACGTACATTTGTTCAAGTGAGCGCGCTTTCGAGCAAGATCATGGACGGGGCGACCCATTGTCCAAATAGTTGTCTTGATAACTCGTTGATCTAATGATCAAGTGAGGCTTTACGTCTTGTCGGCAGCGTCGAAGTCGACGCTATCCCATGAACCGTCGATGCTGACACCCCTCATCCGAGACCGAAAGCCACAGAGGAATTGGGTAAGAAATCAAGAAAAACCAGAAAACCCATTGGCTCTGGGCACCTCTTCGGATTTTGCGAAGGGGTGTCAGCATTGTCTTGATGGCTGATCCCTATGGTAAACGTTCTTTGGTATCTGGGGGTAAAAGAACCTCGGCAGAGCAATGAACAGCACAAATAACAGCAAAAACCGGTGTTTTTCTTTACCGAACGACTGTTAAACTATCCCATTATACTGATGCTATTATTTTCAGATATCCTTTGGGTCCAGAAAGGTGACTGACCGCCTATTCAGGCCAATCCCTTTCAAATCTATCCTCATAGAATTGGTTAACAGGTTACTCCACAGGGGTATATCATCCCCTCCAACCCTACTCCGTACAACAGGCAAACCATCCTTTCGAAATTGTACCCTAACCCTAATCAACCCTAAGTATTATCTTCCGCCGGATGTGCCAAAGCGTTCAATTTCAGTTAAGTCCACTATTTCCTGAGACATACACATAACATATCCATACGCCCTGGATGCTGAGGACTTCAAACAATCATTACTCGATGATATGGATCACGAATCCCGCAGTAAGGTCACACCGAATATATCACCTCGGAACCTCCGTGTCGATGTTGTGACATTCAAACAATCATTATTTGATAAGAGCGATAAAGAGTTTTACTAGCCTGAGCACAGTCGCACCACATGTATCTTTTCTTGACGGGTCACGTCAGAATTTCTACGACATTTTATTAAGGGGCAGGCGTGGATGAAGCCCAGAACCTCCATGTCTGTGTACTTGATGACTAAAATAGAACGATTGAGCGAGTTTGTTAAATCGAGCTCCCTATTCATCGATCTTGAGGGGTTGTGCGCGCACTTGGTCAAAGCGACGTCTTGGTCAACGGACCTGAACATTTAGCCTAATCGTAGGGTACGTGTTCTGTGACTACATGACGGATATAGCGGAAGCGGGGTCACAGGTGTGAACATCTATTTCCTCCACCCGTGCTCTGGATAATATTTATTCCACCTCCTGATCATGGTATAATATAAAGTAGGTAGTTTCTCCAGAACCGACTTCGCACCCGCCACTCCCTCGCCCTCCCACCATCACACCCTGTCCACTAATCCCCTAACCTCCACCAACTCCCTCACCGTCTCCCAGAACGCACTCCGCTTCACCACGCTATCCCCAAGCACCGTCCACTCCGCAAAGGCTACCATCGCCATGAGGCGCTCGCCCAGCGGTCGTGAGGGGTCCACCGCTCTTTCCCTATACTTGCTCTGGGAATTGGACACGAAAAAGCCGTATCCGCGTAGCCAATCGCGGAACTCCACCATTGGAATCGTGTTCTGCGACGCGAGCCACAGACGGCACTTGACCACGAGCTCCTCGTCGAAGCGCACCAGCTGCTCGGGCGTCAGCGTCGACAGGTGCGCGAAGTCGATTAGCCCGCTGGTGCAGCGCGCTACTACCCTCCCCCGCTTGTGTCAGTAACAGCTCACCATATCCTTAGTATATAGTATAGGTATTTACCTGCGGAGACATGGTAAGCCGGTGGGATGTCGAGCGGGGATGCTGTAGTGGTGATGTAGGGGGATTTACCATCAACGGGCGCTTTGGAGGAAGACATATATCTGGCTGGATGACTTGATTGTTCGAGAGTTGATGAGAGGAGAGATAGAGATGAAGATGGGGCTCATTTATCTCTGGTCGGGGGAGTGGGGTGCCTCAGGAATGATCGGCGGGTGCCAAGGGGGGCTGAGAGACACAAGTAGGGATTGTGTGTGGGTGGGCCGATTACCAACCACATCCTTGGAGAGCAAGGCTGACTTTAATCTAACTGACCTCCCAGTCGTGTGGAGGTGCTTGGAGGAGGTTCTGCCAGGCAAGCATGCCCGAGGTTTAGGTGATCATGTATTCTAAGAAAATATCATTTCGGCGAATCTGAATATGGGCACTATCACCCTGGTGCCATGAGCCCAAGCACCTCGACGCATCACCTAGACCTTTCTCGCGAGCAGGAATAGGGACGGAATAACGAGGCAGAGGCGCTTCGAGGTATCTAAACAAACTGACAAATCCACCGGAGGGAAATATTCTCTGATTGTAGCGTAGAGCATACGTCGGAAATTTCCCCCTGATCGTTGGTAAACAAATGATCAAGACGCCCATTTGGTCAAGGGGTCGCCCCGTCCATCATCTTGCTCGATAAGGCGCACACTTGACCAAATTGGCGTCTTTGTCAATTCATAAGCTCAATAAGAGGAATCTCGAGCAGTCTGAGTTGTACGCTGCGACCCGGCTGGCCCTTGACAACGCCACACACCAGGCCAGGTAGGAAAGGTCCCATTACCCTGCCGCACCGTGGGCGGGTATATAGGCACGTGTCACCCCCGCGCTTTCACAGACAGCCTCCATTACCTTTGCAACCACTCCGGAAAGGTCTTATCTCATTCCTCGATCAATAAAAACCAGGACACTACACCCAACACCGACACCAAACCGGACCTTCCTCATCCGAGTCTTAAAGAATCAAAGGACAACAGCCCTACCTCGATACAATGACCGGAACGGTGACTAATTCGACGGAAACGTTCCAGGCGGTTGTTGAGGAGAATCGGAGGCTCCGTGAGGAAAATGACCGACTGAAGGCGGACCCATTCCGAGGGATACCAGCGAGGATGGTTACCATTGGGTGTGCTCGGGCTAGTGATTTGTTAAGGATGGATGAGGGCGAGCTGGTTCGGTTTGATTCGGCTTTACGTGAATTTCTGGACTGGATATTGTCTAGGCCGGATGGGGCGGACAATTTGACGAATGGGAAGTTCTCGGTACCGTTTCGAGGTATTTTACGCAAGTTTGATGTTGGGTATATGGATGGAATCGATGACAGGAGGTGGAATGTTGATTTGAAATCAACCGAATTATCGGCTGAACAAAGGTTGAACGGGTACATTAGTGATCGCCGGTATTGGATATTTCAGGAGACGGATGCGAATCACGAGACGGCACTGGCAGCGGATACGATGCTTAAGTTGTGTGAATGGCGACAACTCCTTTGAGCTGAGTGAGCAGGTTATCGAGCTCGGCATTGGTGTTTGTGTTTGGCTGATTTTCGGCTTGTAGTAAAGTTTCCGTCCCGTCAAGGTACGACCGTGAGGGAGTTTATAACCGGGGGCAGGTGTTAACGGGCCATGGAGGTATTATGGGAAGAGAGAGCGCCAGCGACCATTGATATGTATATGTTTGTCTGAGAAGGAGCGAAGAGTCAGAGATGCCATGTAGTAGAGAAGCCGGGGGTAGTAATGTAACAGAGGAGAGATTTTGTGCTGTGGCGGAGCTGTACTCCTGCTCGTTGAACAAAGCTCTGAAATTGTGCAACTGGTGTGTTCTGATCTGTTGACCAGGAATCGATTTCAACATGTGCGCGCACAATTCCTGAACATCGATGCATAGTTCGATCCTTTCAAGAGGCCATATTATGATGAATGCGGCGCTTCATCTAACAAGCTCCCTTAATTGCTACATTCCAGTCATCGAGTACGCCGACACGGATGTTCCGGATTCTATAAGCCTATCCCTCACGCTGCCGTGAAAAGGCTGCATGTGAGCAACGGGCTAAACCAAGATAAGAAAGCATTATCGTGAGAGTGCTGAGAAATCAAAAAAAAGGATATATTTTGGTGACTTTATTAACAGATCTCGTTATCTTTACATGAAAACTCGAATTCCTCCATATTAGGATATCAGCTTTGACAGATTAGGAATATATCTAATATGTACTGGAATACCATTTTCCGCAGATTGTTGCAGTCTGATTGGTTGACAGCGACAGGGTTCTTTTTCGCGGTTACCCTGCCCGATTCGGTGCGGTTACCCTGCCTAAATTCGGTGCGGTTACCCTGCCTAATTCGGTGCGGTTATCCTGCCTAATTCGTACATTCTGCCTGTTAATTTCGCTTCACTAGTAAGACTCTGAAATTTGATGTGTCGCATACCGCTAAGCATGACCTGCGTAGCTTCTATGCGAAGATGCGAGCTATGGAATGCACCAAAAGAAGCGACGTTGACTGAATAACTCCCCATTAAAGGGCCGAACCCCCTATTTTGCACGATATATGAGCTGGGTGATAACACACACAACTCTCTGGGACCGACTTTTCGCCAATTAACTCAATAAATTCTACTGAACAATATCTACTGAATAAAATCTACTGAATAAAATCTACTGAATAAAATCTACTGAATCAAATCTACGGACTAAAATACTATCAACGTTCGAACAACAAATATCTCTGATTAAATTATCTGCTCCCGGGCCAAACAAAGTCCATACCGTACTGTTCCTTGGTGTTCTCACCCAAATTTCTAAGAATACGCCGACGATTAAACGACAAATTGTAATCCTACAAGGAGATCACCGATTTCGATCTCGATAGATATAGCCGGCCCCGTAAATTGTGCCGGTCATGTTTGGTGAGTGTTGTAACTGCTCCATTTAAATGAATTCTACTCGACGACATTTTTCATGTTTCGCGCGATTATACACGTCGGCGGGCAGAAGCCAGAAGGCAGCAGGTTGTGAATAATGAAGAGGTAAGTTGAACCTTTACTATTAGTTTCCATAATAACTGGGGCTATTATTCTACAAGATACTACTTAGCAGCCTATGCGGCCTCCAATTCAGACAACGGTTCCGTTAGCATTCCAATCGTCACGAGCCCGCTGGAGGCCTTTGGAGTTAGGCAGGATGACAGTGGTTTGTCCTTCATGCCACGCTTTACATTGGTTAGGCGAACGCGTGCATGGGAGTCCGATTGCATTACCGCGATTTGAAAATTGTTGCAAGAAAGGCGACGTTCAGTTGCCAGCATTGGAACAAGCCCCCGAGTACCTTCGGTACCTCCTCGAATCTACTGATACAATACCAAGACAGTTCCGTACCCGCATTAGGGAGATAACTCCGCTTTGACCTTTACTTCTGCTAAATATACTTCAGATGAACGCCAGACCGCCGTTGAGGGGTTATACGCTTCCAAATCCATACGAAATATACCACCTTCAGGGGCCCTTTACTCCGCAGCAAACGACACGCCCGCTTTTGCTCGCTTATATTTCTATGATTCTTTACGCTGCACAAATGATGCAGCGGGGACATCCGACTCTTAACATTTCCGTTTTGGAACGGTTGACGCAAGAGATACACACAGTCAACCCTTTCATTTCATTATACAAGACGGCAAAGGAAAGATTGGAAGCAACCTCTTCACAAGAGGGGGATGTACGTATCTTACTCAATCCGCAATTGCGGTTGATAATGGAGAGTGGGGCGGACAAGCTGCGACACAATTTACCCACGAGCAATGAAGTCGCTGCGATTATCCCGGATGAATACGGTGAAACAGGATTCCGGGATATTGTCTTAGCACATAGAAATGGAGATGCCAATAGACAATTCAGTATCATTAACCCCAATCATGCGGCTTATATGCCCTTGCATTATGTCCTGCTATTTCCAAACGGTGAAAGGGTTGGCGCTACGGCATGGGATGAGTTGAACCGACGGAAGAATTTAAGGTTGCAACAACGGGAATTCTACAGGTGCGTAACAAACACCAACGGCTAACCAACTTTTTGATATGGCTAACTTTTTGATTACTACATATGGCGTGCAGATACCGACTGCATACCAGGACGACTGAACCCATGACTTTGTTCCTTTCGCAGCGCCTATTTCAGCAGTATTTGGTAGATGCTTGGGCTGTCTGTGATCAGAATAAGTTGAATTGGCTTCGACTGAATCAGGCAAATATTCGGGCTGATCTGTATAACGGGCTGGCGGATAATATGCGGTTAGAGGACTTCAATCCGGAAAGAAACCGAAAGCGCCATTATTTTACCACGGTTATACAGGAGGCGACCGATACATGCTGCAGTTGTTCCAGGATTCCATGGCGATAGTCCGTCACTTTGGGCGCCTCACTATTTGTTACCTTTACCGCGAATCCAAAGTGGAAGTTTAAGCAGACATAGAGACATCATGAGCACAAAGAAACTTGCTAAGTCGATAGGTCGGATTTAGTTGCATGGCGCTGTCATCTCAAGCAACAACAACTCCTCCATGAGATAAAGTCAAACATATCTTTGGCCGCTATCTTGGTTCTGTATGGACAATTGAGTACCAGAAGAGCTGCCACACATGCATCTACTGATATTTATTCATCCGGATGATCGCTTCGACTGCAGAGAGAATCGACTTAAATTGTGCAGAATTACCGGACCTCGCGACTGATCCTACGGGGAACTCAATGCAATAATTAAAAGTTGCATGGTACATGGTCCATGGAGAAGCCAATACGCGATCGCTCGCATGGCTTCAAAGGAGAACGAGGACCAACTTCATGTAAACGTTACCCCAAGGCCTATCAATCAGAGACAGTTGTACAAGAGGATGGCTATCCACTGTACAGGAGACGTAATGATGGCAGAACCTTTTCAGTGGCAGTAAGGGGCTCGGGTTTCAATCAAGAGTATCGGATGGATAACAGATGGGTGGTTCCATATAATCCATATCTGTCCTTAAGGTATAAAGCTCATATTAATGTCGAGATCTGTGGGTCAATCCATGCGATAAAATATATACACAAATATATATATAAGGGTTCAGATCGGACAACACTCCAGGTGGGGAGTGACTTGGATGAGATTAGTAGATATCTCCATGACGCTTATATAGGACCCACTGAGGCTGTATGGCGCTTTGTTCAATACGGGATGCATGAAGAGTACCCGCCGTCATTCACTTGGCTGTTCACTTGCTCTTACGAAGAACCCAGTATACTATGGGGATAACTCCAACCGTAAGAAATGATACAGAGGATGCAAAGCTCGAGAACTACACTGATGGCGATACTTTGAGATACAATGCAGAGCGAGAGGATGGTGCCCAGTATTCTATCAAGATTTTCCGTGCATTTTACCTACGACGCTAAATCGCTGTAAGGGGCATCCAGGAAGAAGGGAGTAACTATCGGACGATGCGCATTGCAAATCCTACGATGGGGAGAAATACTATACGCGCTTACTGTTAACCGCGATTCCTGGCAAGCAAAATCTTTGATTATCTGAAAACTGTCAATAATGCGTCAGATCCTACATTCAAGGCTGCATGCATTGCTTGCTTATTTATTGGACGACGATCAAGAGTGGGTGCAGTGCATCGGTTTAAGATATTCTCGAAATGGATATTCCCTCCGTACACTATTCACTACTGCTTTGCTGTTTGGCAACGTGACTGAACCCCTACAATTATGGGAAAAATTCAAGTCAAATATCTGCGATGACTTACCCCAAGCGATGGAAAGAAACACAGGTCTCATTATACCCCCTGAGCTTCCGGATGCCCACCTGGACTATGGTCTCTACCTGATATCACAGATTCTTGCCGACTCCAACAGAACGCTTAACGACTTTGGATTGCCCCTCTATACAGTGGATTGGAACCGTACAGGCGGGAACGAAATGATTGCATCAGAGCTCAGATACGATACCGTTGCAGAAGCGGCAAGCCTACAGTTGAGAATCGCACAACTCAATTCGGATCAATTGGAATGCTTTAATACTATTACACATAGTGTTGAAGAAGCTACGTCAGCCCTATTCTTTATTCAAGGGCCCGCAGGTACTGGAAAAACGTTCCTATACAATGTTCTTTGCAACCATTTCCGCTCACAGGGTAAGATTGTGCTTTGTGTTGCCTCTTCTGGCATTGCGGCACAGTTGCTCCCTGGAGGCAGAACATCCCATTCCAGATTCAAAATTCCAATTGCTATCCATGAGGGCTCAACGTGTGACATCAAACGTGGCAGCCTGTTGGCCGGTTTAATTCAAAAGACCGCGTTGATCATATGGGATGAGGTACCCATGCAGAATAAGTATTGCTTTGAAGCGGTCAGCCGGACCCTGAATGATATATGTGGTGTGGGAGATGATTGCCTGTTTGGAAATATTCCGGTCGTACTCGGAGGGGATTTTGCACAGATTTTACCAGTTGTGCAACGCGGTAATCGGGCTCAGATAGTGCAGGCATGCCTACAACGGTCTTCTTTATGGCAGCACTTCAAAATATTAAGACTCAAGATCAATATGAGAGTCCGCAATGGCGTCGAGAACGAGGAGTTTGCGGCTTGGCTTGGGCAGATGAGCCATGATTCCCGATGGTATGGTAGAATAACTCTGCCACCATACATCCGGAGCTGTAAGACAATTGAGGACATTTGTATGCATGTATTCCCGCAGCATATAATTGAATCAGCCCCAACCAACTACACCGCATTCTCGAAGCGGGCGATTCTGGCGACGAGAAACGATACAGTCGCCGAGTTCAATGATAGAGTCCTGCAGCAAATTCAAGGCGAGGTGCATACGTACTATTCAGCAGACACAGTTGACAGCGGAGACTCCGAAGAGAATGCAAATCTCTTACCTCCGGAATATCTACAGGGTCTGAATCCGTCTGGCCTCCCACCGTCTATCATAAAACTGAAGGTGGGAGCACCAATAATCCTTCTACGCAATCTATTTCCAAAGCAAGCTCTCTGCAACGGAACGCGAATGACGGTAACAAAACTGGGTGTGCGGTGCATCGAAGCCAAGATTTTGGGTGGTGAGTTTGATGGGGAGCCAAAGGTTATACCACGTATCCAATTATCGTCCACCGAGGGAGATCTACCTTTCACATTAATGAGCAGGCAGTTGCCTATTCGGCTGTGCTTTGCGATGACTGTCAATAAATCGCAGGGTCAATCACTGGATGTTGTTGGGGTTGACTTGAGGTCTGATCCCTTCACTCACGGGCAGCTCTATGTAGCGCTCTCAAGGGTTACAGATATAGCTGGCTTGATGGTTCTGCAACGAGATGAGACACCGCCGCAAACGGACAACATTGTATACCGTGAAGTGCTGCTGTAGAGAAGTAAGTCCCCTTCCTCCATATTCGTATTCAAGTTGATACTGACTGTTGCTTAGGGGATAAAGGACATTTGCTGGAGCTGGCTGGCGGATTCGGAGATTATGGGTGGAGGAGTTAGAAGATGGATTTATGAAGGGATGGTAAGTAAATGCTGCCAGCTGGAAGGTAGGTACATGTCAGTAATACCAGTTATAGGTTTTTCGTAAGGGAAGGAGGGAGGGGTGGGTTACGGTATTGGGTCTAGGATATGGGAATGGGAAAGCAGGAGGAATGAGTATCAAATGGTAACTATATATTTCAAAAATGTACATCATGAAATTGCTAACTAAACGTGTAGGTTAAAAGAACTTCGGACGACGTGGAAAGAATTAGGGTAGGAAGGAAAAAGGGTAGACGGGTGGACATGCAGGTGGGAAAAGGAGATGGAAATGGTGGAGGATATGGTGCAGCATAGGGTAGTGGAGGGAGCTTGGTAGGAAGGTGCGGGGGACGGGGAGGTACTGGGATTGGATAAAAAGTGGTGGACTGTATTTCGTTTGCACTTTGTATTTCTTTGGCGTGTATTTTTGCTTGCGTTTATCTGTATTATTCCCTATCTTATCGTTGTTTCTTGCATGGTTCTTTGTAATAGAGTAATAAAAAGCCGTTAAAAAATATTTAATCAGTAGAAAAAAACTGCATCGAGTTACCCCGGTTATTTACAACATTCCCCGACTACGATCGTGTGAATTTATCAATTTTGTCACAGACTGCCGGATGGAGTAAATAACCGGGGCATTACACTCTTGGGTCTCTGACTGTTACCAGTCTGCCAAGCGGACAACCCTCTTCCCTATAATGACAGGGTTATCAATCACACATCCTCTAACTAACGTCTGAATTTCACAGCTCGCGCTCCCGCCATGGGTTGAACCCATAGCATTGAGGACATGTATCAGATATTTACCACTAAGCCAAGTACCTTTGTTGCACCTAGAACTCTTTTGGACCCTAAATACCTTGCAAGTATTTTTTTGATTTTTTAATTTTTAATTTTATTTATTTATTTATTTATTTAATATCTCAGGCTAAATTGCGCACACAACTCGCGGTCGCGAGGTGGCCCACCCCTAGTCTATAATGTACTATCGCTAATTTTTCTAACATTGGAACGGTCTGATTGACTGCCGGGTGCAGGGGTGGTATTAGTCAGCGCGACACATCAAATTTGGTCCGGTTGTTGCACCCCAGTTTTAAGCCGGGTAATTATTCTATAAAGACCACACATCCGAATACTTCCATGGTTCACTTTCCAATACCACTTCCCCTCCAAAATACCTACAATAAAAATTCGAAAAAATGTCTACCATTAAATGTGTACAATGCAAACGGGACAAATCTGTTCTGGATTATGATCAAGATAGACATGGTGCACCACGTAAGACCTGTCAATCATGCTTGGTAAGTTCTTTTGACATTATCTATGTTGGTTTTTGATACTAAATAATATTTCAGCAACGTCAGCGCGAACAACGCAGGGTCAGAGCGGAGTCTAAGCAAATTCAGCCGATTCAAAATATTGAGGTATTTACTTTAAATTTCTAAACTCTCTCTCAACTACTGAAATAATTATTTGCGTGCTCCTATCCAACCTGTCGGTACTATTGCTCCCCTCACTTTTGCATCTTCCCTTTTGTACTGGAATCGATTGGAACTTGGAAACATGAATGTTGTTTGTTCTTCGTGCCGTGCCGTGCAATGGCTGGGGGAACGTGTAGGTGGCACCGCAGTCACCCCAACCTTTCAGAACTGCTGCAAGAAAGACGACGTTGTCATACCAGCTATAAAACCAGCACCACCCTACCTTCAATACTTACTGGAATCTTTGGACACCATAGCAAGACAATTTCGGACCAACATACGGGAATACAATGGGGCACTTACCGTTACGTCTGTCAAATATACCGCTGATAACCGTCCTGCTGCACAAAACGGTGGAATTACCTGTTTTCAAATTCATGGGGAACTATTTCACATGCAGGGTCCTCTGCAATCTGCACCGAACACAACACCCTGTTTTGCTCAACTCTATTTCTACGATCCCATTTATGCATCTCAAATTCGCCATTCAGCACACCGAAGACTCAACCTTGAGATTCTACAACGTATAACTGCGGAATTGAATACCGTCAACCCTGTCATCACTCTTTACAAAACCGTAAAGGAACGTTTGGACTCCCTACCAGCTGGGGAAAGCAATGCAAGAGTTCTTCTGAATCCACAACTACAGTTAATCATGGAAATTGGTGCGGACAAGCGGCGTAACAATCTTCCTACCAGTGATGAGATTGCTATAATCATTCCTGATACATACACATCAGCAAACTGTACCAACTTGTTGGGAGAAGCGGGAGACATGGGAGATCTCCGGAGATACCCGTCAAACCTTAATTCTCCGGAGAAGGTAGCGCACCCGACTAGTCCTCCAGAGACATCGCAATGGCTCGGGAGGCCCTCCCGAACGATTTATCGGCACTTCGAACGACGCCATCGAGGTCTCACGAACGTGACGCTTATCGAGGGTCTCACGAGAGCAGATACAGCCCTTTGAAAGGCTCAGGAGGCCATCCCGAGAACGAGTGACGTCTTCGATGCTATCTGGCGACGATTTCTATCCCCTAACAATAGCTAAAGACTACAAGATACCGGCAGTGATTGTATAAGAAGATAATCACGATACGAATTTACAGAGACACTATCCCAAGCTTATAGAAAACTGCTAACCTCCTCAGATATCTCCGAAGGGCCCAGGAAGGCCTCCTATACTCTTCCGGCCCTTAAAACACTAGCCACCCTCTCACACGCCTCTGAGGGTGTGGCGAGCCTCCCAGAGCCTCCTGAGCCACTAAAAATACTAGGCACCCATCCCACGAGCTAAGCGAGCTGCCCAAGCTCTCCTGAGCCTATTAAAATACTAGTCATCCCTCCCACGCCTCCTGAGAGTTAAGCGAGCCTCCTACACTCTCCGCGCCAATAAGAAAACGCACCACCCTCCCATAACCTCCGAGCTGCCCCAGGCCTCCTGAGTCACCAAAGATTTCTTTTTAGCCTCATGCACCTCCCCGAGATCTCAGCAAGCTCTCCTACACTCTCCTGAGCCCACTAAGAAACGACCCACCCTCCCATGCCCCTCCCGAGGGCTCAGCGAGCCTCCTGCACTCTCCTGAGCCCACTAAGAAAACGTGACCCACCCCTCCCATACCCTCCCGGAAGACTCCGCAAGCTCTCCTACACTCTCCTGAGCCACTAAGAAAATGCACCTCCCTCCCATACCCTCCCGAGGACTCAGCAAGCTCTCCCACACTCTCCTGAGCCACTAAGAAAACTCTTCACCCTCCCATGCCTCCCCGAGGCCAGCAGCCTCCTGCACTCTCCCGAAGATCCGATCCATCTCCTGAGCCCTCCCATACCTCCCGAGGGTTCAGCACGCCTCCCACACTCTCTGAAGATCTGCTCCTCTCCTGAGGGCTCAGCGAGAACCCCCTAGGGATGCTTAGAAGGCTCAATGACTTAGTAACCCAACCCAAACAAATAATATTTTAATAAAGATACAAGAATTCTGATAGACCGAAAGAAAATACAATTATTTATCTATCCATATCCACCATAGCAACTCCTACCGCTTATGCCTCCACGCCTTGGCTAGGCTTCAGAAGCCGCCACAGGTAATCGCCTACCCCTTCAATTCTACCCTTTCACCCAAATTTCTAGTGGCAAGACGGCAAGATTGTTGTCAACATCGCTATGCTTCTACTGTAGCTCTAACTCCCTGAGCCTTGCGACGGGCCTTTGCAGCCTCCACGCCATGATATCTGCTGCCAACGCCAGATCGCCTTCCTTCTGACCAACCTTGATATCACCTCTTGGGCCCTCGTAATTCCTCAACCTATATTGTAACAATATTAGTACGCAGCACCATCACCATGTGCAACTGGGCTGATGGACCTTTCTCCAATCGTCAGATCACTTCTAGAGTGCCCATTTGATTCTGTGCACTTTCTTCCATGTATCCATCATCCTAGAATACGCATTTGACATTCACAAGTCAGCAGGAGCCTTTCACAGGGCTGGAGACGCCTTACACATGATATCCGTATTCTGGCTCGGGTTGAAGTGCAAACCTTCTATGTAATTCCCAGTCGTCCAACATCGGAGGACAAACCAGATTCCAATACAGACTAGGCATATGAATGCCGGAGAAATACCATCGACGAAATCAGGATCCTTTGCACCACGCATCTTGTCCCCTTTGTAATACTTCAGAAATATCACATCAACAATTTCTGGAGCCCAGAAGTGCCGGCGGCCTGTCTGAAGTCTGTTAGAGCCTTCTCAAAGGCTAAAAGGAAATGCTTACGAATAGTTCTCAGGGTCACTAATGAAACGGTCCTTTTCGAAGAGATAATTGACTTTCGTGGCCCTTGTATCCGCTGTAAGAAGCTTTCATTCATCCCAGACAGGAAGCCCCTTGCCATATAGTCTTTAATGGCATAAACAAGGTGTGATCTCACTCGTGAACATACAATTTGAACCTAGTCAGATAAGAAGGGCTCCTGAGCCAGTATGGAAGGCTCTAAAAGTACTCACCTCTCCTCGTGACTTTTGGTCAGATTTAGTTTGTATTAAAATAATCGCTTGTTTCTGCCCAAAATCTTCGAATATTGACCACAAGAGAGTCAGGTTGTGGCCAAGGCTCCTCAAGCAGATAACGCCCAAGAAGCTTTCTGCGCTTGTTTAACTATCGCTTTGTAATCTGGCAACTTGCAATCCGATCCGCCAAGTGGCTCCGCCCAGGTGTCTCATGACGGAGGGGAACCACAATATTGGGTAGCCAGAGGTGTACGATATGAATGTGAAGCCGGTGGTGTACTATTAAGCTCACGCTCAGGTCGCAAGGTGCTTGACGAACGAATCGAGGAACTTGGAGATGTAAAGGAAGGTCTCTCGATAGCTTATGACGCTTCCGGGGTCCCGCTATGTTGTCGGTTTGGGTGGAATAACTGCATGACGATTGCCATACTTTGTACGATCAAGATAGACAAACCAGAGAGTATAGTGAGCAACACTAAGTATTTTCACTGAACAGAAGAAGAAGCAATTACTTCTTCTACTGGTCTACTTGATCTCTTACGGAGGACACAAGAGTTCTGGCGGAGGCCACAGGAGCCTCTACACCCTTTTCCCAAGCCGTGATGCCTGGTTTGGGGAGCCTGGAAATGTCTTCGCTCTGGGGAGCCTGAGATGATTCGCCTGGGAGGTTGGGCCTTTGTAATGGCTATGGAGCCTGAGATTGTATTCGATCTGGGGGGCCTTTGAATGGTGGTGGAGAGGGCTCACGTTTCAGAGAAGGGCCTTGTGCAGGCCGGGAGGAGCTGGTATTGGTGGTGGAGAGTTTGGAGGCGCGAGATTCTCATCTCCAGGTTCATACTCATCCTCATAGTCATCCACATAGTCGTAGTCATCTTCATAGATCTCCAAAGCAGCGCCATCTTCCTCTGATGATCACAAGTCCGACTCCACCCACGGAGGAGATTCTCCACTGCTTGATCCTGATAGCTACTGAAGTTCTCTACAAGGCTCGTGCTACAAAATCTGTGTCCGTCTGTTGTCGATCCAGCAGAAACTATAGAGTTTATAGAATTGAAAGAGCTGGCCACACTGGAAACACTCATTGCACCCTCGTAGTTACTAACAGAAGCTGAGATTGAGCACGCTGATTGAGCCCATCGAACTGCTGCTCTGTGATTTTGGTCTGGGAGGCATGCTGGCTGTGGTGGTAGTAGAGCAGAAGAGGCATCTCAAAATTTGAAGAAGGCCCTTGGGGCCTCTACTATATAATACCATTCTGGGTTTGCTTTTATCTCTTTATAAATACTCTAACCTGATATAGCTATTCCGATCGGAGCTAAAGGCTTTAGAAGCCTTTTCAATGGCTCGCTAAAATCATACTAGTCTGAATTCGAGCTATATAATTACCAACATATCACGCTAATCTATAGTAGGATAACAAATGCCTTTCGAAAAATAAAACATGCTTCAACACTAACGAAAAAACAAAAAGAAATAAGCTTAAGAGGATAGGTATACCCCCCAACTTGATAATCATCCAATGAGCCTTCTAGCGCTTGATACCCCCAACGAGCCTTCCGAGCCCCATAATAGGCCTTTGATTAACCTAGGCTAAATCGCCCACATAGTCCTCTCATCGCCCTCATCGTCCGGTTCCTCATCGCCGCCATCGCCCTCTTCCTCTTCCTCTTCCTCTTCCTCTTCGCTGCCATCGCCATCGCCCTCCTCCTCTTCGCCTTCTTCATCCTCTTCGCTTGATCATGCCTATCTCCCCACGCCGCGATTCGCTTCTGAACAGGTGGTTTCTGTCAGCAACAGTCCAAAAGCGAAGACGATCAGAATGGCAAGAATCAAAGGTAATGCCATTAGGGAAGCGTTGCCTATAACGCTTATTGAGCCTTCTCCCAGCTTGAAACCTCTCAATACGCCGGAGGACGGCCAATATTATTTGGAAATCTCTATCTTGAGTGGAAATAGGAAATTGCAAACCTTTCTTGTTCACTCGATTCCGCGAATTGCAAGATTTCTTTGTCCGCCAAGTTCGCCGAATCAGCTCATCCGTGTCAAGTCATCCCACCCATCGGGAGGGGGTTTGAGGCCTGTGAGAAGCCCCCCTAAACAGTGCGGCAGGCCTATGGAACACCGCGCAAACTCTCAATGGTTTTGCCTCACTGGTTTTGAGCCAGGCCTCCAACTCACGGCCACCAATACGGGCAATATTCCGGTTTTATGGATACGCATTGGCGCGGGCGGAGGATTATTGATGGCTCCATAGAAGGCTCGATGGTTCTCTCGGGTGCTTTACGGGTGCCTTTTGGCACACGCTTCATCGCAAACTTTGTTAACTCTTGCAAGCTAACATCCCGGAGGACGGCAAGTGAGGGGGTTAGGGATGCTGGACCGAACCAGTCGTAGTGACGGTAGACAGCGCTTCTTGGGGCTCGAAGTCTTCACCGGTCAATAACATGGATAGTTATTGCAGGTCTAGGTGCGATTCCCAATTCCTTCCATGATCCTCAGGCAGCCTTGTGCAGGGTCTTCTGGGCCTCTATATTGTCTAATGCAAGGCTTCTACACGGCTGTGTGTTCTGCTGACTTCTGGTTCGATCAACAATAAGAAAGTTCAGGGCTGCTGCTATCTTCTTTCGAGTCCTCTGAAGCCTTCCGGCGAACGAGGCTTCAAGGCGCTGATAGCCCTGTGGTCGATTAGGTAGAACTAAATGATTGACATCAAGAAACCTCCAACCTCCGCCAGACGCTTCTGACGCCCAGGCGCCCAGGGCGCCGGTAGACAAACTGCTTTCCAGAGAAGCAACGGAGCGTTTTGGCGCTTTCTGGCGATAGCATTCGCCTCTGGCGAAAGCACTAGTTTCTTTCGCCCAGGCGCGACTAATGCATCTAGTGCGCCCGAGAGCAATACGCCACCCTGACGGAGCTACTCTCGCTTCAGACGCTATCTCGACGGACCACTTCTTCGCCTGACGCTTCGCGACGAATGTTTTTCGCTTGACGCTTCGCGACGGAATGCTTTCTTCGCTTGACGCTTCGCGACGGAACGCTTTTCGCCGACGCTTCGCGACGGAACGCTTTCTCACGGAGACTACTACCATCTCCTGGGCCCTCCTGAGTTTTCTGACGACTCCCAAAGATATCGCTAATGTTTTGAGCACTCGACTGCTCCAGCAGCGCCGACATAATCAAGTGATTTTACCTTCAGCTTGTTTTTACAATGCATACTACTTTTTGCTTTAGTGGGCACTGCTCTCAAGAGCATTCAAAACCGTGATTCGATTGCTAAATCCTTAACACTACAAACCGCTCTTCAACTCGCTAATTGAATATAATATAGGTATATAGGTACTATCTCCAAAGCACTTCGCCGATACGCTTCCAAAGACTAGCCAGTGCTCTTCAGAAAGCACTTCGCCTCCAAAGCACTTCGCCAGTACTTTCCAAAGCACTTCGCCTCCAGAGCGCTCCCAGTGCTTCCAAAGCACTTCGCTTCCAAAGCGCCTCCCAGTGTTTCCAAAGCACTTCGCCATTCAAAGCGCCGGCAGTGTTTCTCCAAAGCACTCATGGTGCTCTAAACATCCTCTTCCTCCTCGCCTTCGTGATCACCCTCTTCTTGCTTCCTCTTCTTCCTCTTCGCCTTCCTCTTCCGCTTCAATGCCCCTGCTTGAGCGTGAACCACCTCATCCTGGCCGCCACCGTTGTCGAACCAGAGATATCCTCTCGAGCACTCGGGGTGCTTCCGAGCTGCCCGGAATGCCGCAAGATCGCCGCTAACGCTTCGTCATTCTCGCTGAATCCATCTTCCGCATCACCGATAGTGATGCCCTTCTTCTCTCAGATCTATCAACGTTAGCCTCCAGGTTAGCCTCCGCCTTCAGAAAAGCACTCCGCCAGTATAGCATCCATCCTTATAGCATACCTTTTCCGGAGGTTGTCCTGATCACCTCCAACGTTGCTCCTGGTTCTGCCTACTCCTCCCTTCCATGTGTTGCTTCATCCTGTTGAAAGTTTCTATTCAGATTTCAATGTCAGCGAAGAAATCGATTATAGCCCTGAGAGTCTGCCTCAAAGCACTCGATAATCTCGAGAGCGTCCGTCACCACTCTCAAAGCACTCGCTATAGCTGTAAGGGGATTTATGGGTATCAGGATGATACTAACAACACTCTCGTTTCGCGACTGAAATGGTCAGGCTTCACGATGTTCCTGCTGACTATGCTCGAATGCTACGCCAAATCGCAGTCGATATCAGGCAAATAAACGAGGGGTAATCCGCCTAGGAACTCGGGTCTTTACCCTCGATTCTGACACCATCAAAGTATTTATAAGTACAATATGTCCGATAATCTCCGGGGCAAGAAACCGTGAGACGGTAGGTCTAGTGTCTGTTAGCAGCGTCATGAAATTTCTATTAGCACCCCCGAGTGCTCGTTGGGGATTAATCATACTGTAATGGCGCAGGGCTCAAGAAGCGATCATTCTTCAAAAGATACTCTACTTGAGCAGCCCTCGCCTCAGGACTCGGGAGCTGTCCAAGCCCATAGATGGTCGAGTCTGCCAGGCGCCCTTTAACCTCGTGCATCAAGTGCGAAAGACTCGGAGTGTAGACTTCTGACCTATCGTCGCCAATTACGCTTCTAGAGCACTCGTCAACGCTTTCAAGAAAGATTCACCTGTTTGATAACGACTCGCCGAGATCTACTGCGACATCCCACTCTGCACTGGCAGCTGCCCACATATTTACTACCAGTACTGAAAGCCTCGCTGCAGGGGGAAAAGGCTCATATAAAAGAGTGTGCTCCCCGATTAGCGTGCTGCACTCCTTTTCAATCCTCTGAGCCTGCATTGAGAGAACGTTTGCACTCCTCGAGCTAGGTAACAAAGACCTCTGAGATAGGTTATCAGACGAATCGTTAACGATGCTCTCAAAGCCGTCGTCAGTGTTATCGAATACTACTAACCTCACTTTCGCTATAGGAGCATTTCCTTCATCCCCGATAGATGAAGGAAACCGTGCAATATCATATCTTTATGCGCTTCTGGTAAATATACCTGAGGGCTTGAGGGAATCCGGGACTGCTCATAGAGTTTCGCCAAGGCGCTCAAAAGGCGGGGAGGAACGATAGGGGCGGTAAGTGGGTGAGGAATCGCCAGACTAACGATCGAGGAAAGATCAATGTGCCGTGGAAGAGCTATAGTCAATATCTGAATATACGGGCATGAAGACTGTGAGGATATCGGAGGTGCTTCTGAGATGCCGAATGCTTTCTGAGATGCCGATGATCTCTGAGATGCTTCCTGGCTGGATGCCAAAGTGAGCGCTCTGTGGGATGCGGTGGGCGCTCTCTGGGATGCATTCTGTTTGGGTACCAAAGTGGGTGCTGCTCTCCGTACTACCTTTGCACCCGGACGCGCTCCCCTCTGAATCGTTAGCGTTTTGTCTTCGACATTAATGGGTGGGAGGGAGTCGAACCTGTACCACATCCACCGAGACGTCGGAGGAAGCAATAACCTCCGCTACCGCTCCGGTTGGTCTCCTCCGAGCATTGCCCAGTGCTCTGGCAGTAGTGGGCTGTACTGTACGAGGCCTCTTCCCCGTACTCTGGGATCTCTGCTGGGTGGAGGCTTGAGGTTCTTCTTCCGGATCATCCAGATTCTCCTCAGAGCTCTCCTGAGCGTTCTCTGGGGAGTCGTCATACTCGGAGTGGCTTGTATCGGCGGTTTCCTCCACCTCCGCACATCCTCCTGCTCCTCCTGCACTTCAACTCTGTCAGTATTGCCATCGGGAGATGGAATTCTACCCTTCTAGGGCTGCTTCTTCCAGTGGATGTGTCGAAGAACGGAGAAGCCCTTTACGCGCTTATTGGGGCGGTGGTCGACTGACTACTCCGGTGCTGACTGACTGCTTCCGGTGCTGGTCGACGATTGACTACTCCGAGTGCTGGTTGACAGTGCGGTCAATGCTCGGAATGATATTTCAGACTCGCCAGTCTGTGAATCATCATGCTCTTCGGTGGTACTGGGAGTCGTGGTCGCCATGGAAAGAAGTGCTGAACCTGCGGATCGCTTGGTGAGAGGCATTCTGCTTGCTGGCAGGAGTATCCAATGTGCTCTAGGAGCATTCTTTTGCGTGTTTTGATTAGAAATCAACGCTTGGCGACAGAGTTTTCGTCGCCAAGCAAGAAGAATTTTCACCGCTAACCTTGTAGGGTAGCGATCCGCTCAACCGCATCCCGGCCCGCTCAACCGAATCCGAGCCATTTCTAATCACTGCTTTTACTGCACTTTCAGAAGCGATACCGAGTGCTCTGAGAGCAATCTAGAGTTTGGCTTGACTGTAATTCAATTAAGAAATGAAATAATCTAATCTGATCTAATCTAATCTAATATAATCTAATAAATCTAAAACGATGATCCCATCTATTCATAATAGCACCGAACCCAATTCCCAGGAGCACTCGCCAGCGCTCAGAAAACAAGACATACCGCTATTCAGAGGTAAGCGATTGTTTGGCAGAAAGAGAAACGAGAGATTATACCAAAGGAAACTAATGACGCCGAGAAGCTCAGAAAACAATACGTACCACTATTCAGAGGTAAGCATTCGTTGAGCAGAAAGAGAGACGCAAGATTATACCAAAGAAAACTAATGATGCCCGCCATCACCACCACCGCCACCACCACCGCCGCCACCACCACCGCCTCCAGAAGGTCCACCACCACCACCACCACCGCCTGCACCGCCAGAATCGCGGGAGGAGGAGGAGGAGGTCGCCGGAGGAGGAGGAGGAGGAGGAGGAGGAGGAGGAGGAGGAGGAGGAGGAGGAGGAGGAGGAGGAGGTCCGCCCGGAGGAGGGTTGCCACCACCACCACCACCACCACCGCCCGGAGGAGGGTTACCACCACCACCACCACCACCGCCCGGAGGAGGGTTACCACCGCCACCACCACCACCACCACCACCACCACCGCCCGGAGGAGGGGTACCACCCCCACCACCACCCCCGCCCCCAGCAGCAGTCATGAAAAGGCCAGCAGCTCTCTTGGCTGCTATCCCGGCAGGCGTCCAGATTACTCCCTGTGCAAAGTTTGCGTCAGCAACCCCTACACCCAGAGGATACTTCCTCAGGTATTTGGGGTCTAAGTCGTCGATAGCATCCTGCTGTCTATCGCGACGTCTAACAAGAGTCTGGATTAGCCTTTGATTACTGGCATCAGTTCTAGGCAAATATACCCTCAGTCCTTTAGCATTAACACGATGATTTCCCTCCTCGTAGTCAGAGTCCTCTGCTGGGATATCGATCATGGTGTAATCGTCTTCCTCGATATGAGGAATGCGCGATAGCGGCGGTGTTTCAGCACCACCCAAATTAGCACCGCGCCCGCTCTGTGGAGCACCGCGAGTATCCTCCGAGGCCTGCCAGTACTATTCTTCCACCAACCCTCGACCTCTTCCGAATCAGTGATCTGGACCTCCTGTGGCGGACAGGAGGATTGGATCCGGTGGAACGTTCTCGAGTGCTCCCCAGATACTCCTGATTGCTCTGTCGGGTGGGGTGTGCTTCAGGATCAAGTTGCAGAGCTCTGGAAACGTTATCTTTGTCAGAATACCAATGAACGAATTCTGATTTCGTCGATGGTTCCAGTCATAGATACGGGGCGGGGCAACTACGGAGAATGCTCCCAGAGCATCCGGGTCTACCACCGTGACCATTATGGAAGGTCTATCGAGTTCGGCGGACACTTGATGGCGTTTACGCTTCCTAGAGCGTTCGGCGGGCCGTCCACCGTCGTCATCATCATCGCTCTCGTCAGTAACTTCTCTAAACTCGCGATTCCCCTGCCCCCTCGATAGCTTTTCCTTCTGCCCAACATCGCAATGAGCCACGGCGAAAGTGCTCTGCGGGTTGCGGTATTGCTTCCGCTCCACATAGGCAAGAAACCGCTGAGAGGCGCAAGCTCAATAAATGGAGATAGAGATCGAACGCCGCTGCTCCGGAGACGGTTTTGCCCAGCCGGTGTTGTGCATCTCCGCTGAGGCTGTTATGCGACGTTAGTGACACTTTAGGCAGGTTGATCAAACCTAAAGTCATCTTTGCTTTGTTCACCTGAGTCATTGTGTGAGTGTTTTGAGAGATTGGGGACGATGCTTCTGCAGCACCGGGGAACGCTTCTGGAGGACTGGCGTACGCTAACCGAGCACGCGGGGGAGTTTCTGGGGCAGGATCTCGGCGCCGCCTTTGCCTCTGCTCTGCCGGTGGAGGGGAACTGGGTATTGGTATCCGACGGGGACGTCGGAATTGAGAGCTCTGTGAAGCACTGGCGACTGCTTTTGGAGCAGGGGCACGAACTGAGAGCTTGGTTTGACGGACAGGGGCCGACGGTGGTAGTGGCGGCGAGCTGCCTAACTCTGGGGAAAAGCTGGAGACTTGTCGAACGCTGCTGGGCCTGCTGGGCCTGCTGCTGTGCCTGCTGAGCGCTGTTTGGGCTTGGGTGTTGCTGGGCCTGCTGGGCCTGCTGCTGTGCCTGCTGAACGCTTTGTGGGCTTGGGTTGCCTGCTGCTGTGCCTGCTGAACGCTTTGTGGGCTTGGGTGCTGCCGGGCCTGCTGGGCCTGCTACTGTGCCTGCTGCAGAACGTTCTCTGTCGGGCTCGACTTCAGGTTGCCCTTCCTCGCTATCGCTATCGCTATCGCTGTCGCTGTCGCTGTCGCTATCGCTATCGCTATCGCTATCGCTGCCGCCTTTTTTGTCCCACTCCTTTGGGAAAATTCGTGACTGCTGGGGAGACGGTGGCGCTTGCTGAGGGGGCGGTGGCGGGTGCTTCTCGGAACGCGACGACTGCGGCGGGGGTGTCTCTCCTATCTCTATTGGGATAGGCTGGGTGCCTTCCTGCTCTTTACGAGACGACGAAGGTGAGGACTTCTCCCTCTGCTTCTGCGCCTTCTTCTCTTTCTCCTGTGCCTTCCTCTGTAGCTCCTGCACCTTCTTCTGCAAAATCTCCAGCTCCTTCTGCTCCTCCATCTCCTGCTCCTCTATCTTCTTCTTCCCCTTCTCCTTCTTTCTTCCTTCTTTCTTCTTTTTTTGCTATCTGAATCGGTGTCTGGATCGCGATCTCGCTTCTTCTGTGAGCTCTGTGGAGTGCTCTGAGGCGGGGTGAAGGTGACTATAGTGAATATAGAATATTTGATGAGTATGGTTCTGAGAGCAATAGAATTAAGGAGGAGGATATACCATCTTATATATGATTGCTAGATGCGCAATTGAAAGCTCGAACTTGAAACTTGAAACTTGAACCGTAAACTTGAACGTGAATGAATGCGCGCTTCCAAGAGATATCTTGAAAGCTTTGATAGCAGTGAGGGGTATGAAGTGGTAGCTGGAAGAGGTAATACTGGAAGAGAATACTAAGATGGATGGTTAGGAATCTCTCACGATCTGGAAGGAGGAGATGTTCTTATACCTAATAGAATCAGCTATTAGAGCTCATTATACGAGCACTCTCGAGTGATTCCGACCGGCGTATATGGTGCTCCAAGCCGTGCTCAATGTTTGCTCCAATACGACGTAGATCAACGCTCTAGCGACTCAAGATTCTACTCTGGTGGTTTGATTCAATTGAACGACGTAGATGAATGCTTCTGGGCGCACTTCGAACGCTCGATGGTAGTACCAACAGTATCGATTGGATTCCAATGTTGGGTTGGAGTTTCTGTTCTTGTTGGTGTCGGGGCTCTGTGCGCTATGAAGCCGAGTCGGACAGTGTGTATCGTTTGAGCTCATAGTCGATATTGGTATTGAATTTTCCGTTGTGAACGGTTTCTCACGGTTTCTCGATCTGAATAGCTTTCATGCTTAACTGAGGATGAGCGAATAACGCTGAAAGGGCAGAATGGAAAGATCGCTGGTGGCATGATTGCTGTTTCCTCTCGCATGCTCGTGTTTGTGTTTGCAGTATTCCGTTGGAGATGTATGACGTCAAAGTCAGCCTAGCTTTGCTGGAGGTGCGAGCGAAGAAGCATACAATCACTGACGAAAGACTCTGCTAAGCGAAAGACTTTCAGCATGCGCGACTAATCGCTTGTAGAAAGACTCTGCACAACCTCTTGGCAGCGAGCCTCATTGGTGACAAATCGCTTGTAGAGCACTCTGCACAATCGCTCGGCGAGCGCTCTGCAGCCAGAGCCTCATTGGATGACAGATTGTTCGTAGAGCACTCTGCACCGCCTGCAGGAAAGAGCCTCCTCGGCTGTAACGGCGTACGGGACCGACCCCAGTCTGGTCCCGTTCCTTGTTTCCTTGTCTCTGTTTCCTGTTTCCTTGGCCTCGTTTCCTGTTTCTCGTTCCTGTTTCCTGCTTTCCTGTCTCTGTTTCCCTGTTCCCTTGCCGTCGGGTCACATCCCCGGCTGCAAGCCCTGTCCATGTCTTTCTGTTTCCTTGGCCCGAACCATCCTGTACCCCTATCCTTCCTTAGCCCCTAGTCTCCCCGCTCCTGAGTCCTAGTATCCCCGATCCCCTGTAGGCTCTTCCCTGCTCTGGCTTTACCCCTGTCAACCTTTATCGTCGCGGGACTATTCCACCCGGACGTATTGGAAGATGGCTTTGGTACCTGGAAGCACATCCTACGGCCCGAGAAGGTTTCCTCTGTCTTGGCTACGCAT
This sequence comes from Morchella sp. 2018-W38C, assembly GCA_024713705.1. NCBI lineage: Eukaryota > Fungi > Ascomycota > Pezizomycetes > Pezizales > Morchellaceae > Morchella > Morchella sp. 2018-W38C. The sequence continues at coordinate 2,011,043 of JAMJEX010000008.1, read as the reverse complement.
CGAACCTCTACCATCCTCCGATCCCGTGTGAGGTAATGCCCAGCCCTAGCGTCTCACATGTCGCTAGGGTATTTGCCGATCGATTCCAGTCTGTGCTCCTGTCCCCCGTCTCTGTCGCCTCGCCTCGCCTCGTCCTGCCTTGTCCTGTCCCGTTTCCCTGTCTCCTTGACTCCTGTACTTTCCTAGTTCGCTCTAGCTTCTGTCTTGCTCCTGTCGCTGTTCTCGTTCCTGTCTCTGTCTCGCTTCTGTTCTCCGTTCCTGTTTTCCTCTGCGTTCCTGTCTCCGTTCTTCGCCTGTTCTTTCCTCGTCTCGTTCTCGTTCTCGTTCTCGTTCTGCTTTTCCTGTCTCGGCTCTGTTTCCGCGTTCTCGTTCTTGCGCTGCCTGGATTAATCAGCGTTATGATTCTTGTATATAAGGGCTCTCTCTCTTCGAGGGGCTTTCCTTTTAGTTCTCTAGTCTTTTCTCTTGTATAGCCTTGTACGATTCAATTCAGTCTTTCGCCTAGAGAATCGTTTCCCTCGTAGACCACGTTCCTTCCTCCGGGGCTCCTCGCCTCGGGGGAGGACTCCTGAATCCTCGTCCTCGCTTCGCGTCCTGGCTCCGCTCTTTCTAGAGCCAGTCCAGTCCCGTCCTCGTCCTGTCTGTGTCTGCGTCGTCGCTCCGCTTCCCCTAGAGCCTGCCCGAGAACCCTTGTCGTCCTGTGTCCTCTCGCCTCTGACTCTGCCCTGCCAGGCCGCTGTCATGCCCCGTACCTAGCCTGGCTGCCCTGCCCGTTCTGTTCTTGCTCGCCTCTGACCCCGCCTCGCCTCGCCGGTGTCATGCTTCCTGTTAGCCTGGCCTCCTGCCCCACGGCCCGACCATCGCTCCTCGTCTGGTCAGCCGTGCCCTGTCTCCACCTCCGCTCCGCCCGGCTATCGCTCCATCTAGCCGTCCCTGATCCAGTCCTCGGTCGACTCTCTTCTGTTAGCCATCGCGCCCTGTCTGGCTTAGAGTCTCCTCCTTGTTCTGCTCTCCCGTTCTTCCACCAGCTGGGGGGTGAACCCCAGCACCCGTCCTGTCCTGCTCTGTCCTCCGGTCCCCGTCCCTCGCCCTGCTCCCTTCGCCCTGCCACCGACTCCTGTCCTGTCCTGTCTCCCGTCCCGTTCCTCGTCCCCGTCGGTGGCCTCCCGTTCTCAGTCCTGTTCTTCTGCCAGCTGGGGGGCGAACCCCAGCACCCACCGTCCTAGTCCTCGCCCCCGGTCCCCGTCCTCGCCCCCGTTCCGCCTCCTGTTCCGTCCCGAATCCATCTCCTGCCGACCTAGCCTGCCAAGAACCTTAGTCGCTACGAATCTACGAGGGCCCCTTCACGAAGACACTCTCTTCCACGAAGCAACGCCGTTCGCCCGTAACATCGGCCTTGGCAGACTGCAAATTCTCGAGTTCAATGAAATCGTCGTGCCCTTTTTGCAGCAAGAGGTACAGCTCCTCCGCGAATTTTGACAGACATCTTCGAACGATACATCCTTTAGAAGCAGATGAATGGTTGGGAAATCAATATTCACTGCTGGAGCACGATCAATCAGCAGAAACCCCCGACGACACTGGCGACGAGCCCAGAGAAGCATTCCCGATTGCTATTCAGAGACGACTACGATTCGAGTCCGACACTTTCGTAAGATTCGGGTAATAATTCGACCTCGAATCCGAATCATATTTCGTGATGGAGGAGGAGGCGGCGATTCAAATGGGCATAAGGCATCTACTACAGTTTACGAGGGCGCTGGGGAAGCACTTTACCGCTCGGAGGACTACGACGAATGCTCACAGAGCCTTCTCCGATACCCATGGCACCCATTCCGGTCAGCATACGAGTTCAGAATGGCACGCTATTTCACACTGTCCAAAGCCTCACAGGGGAACATCGACAGCTTCTTTCTACACGCTCCTCCGAGTAGTGACGAGTGCTCCTACAGCACTGGGCGGGGTTTTATCAAGAGGCTGGAGGAAATGAACGACATACTCGGAAAGGCGAGCTGGAATCATTCGGAGGTGGATATTGGGGGGGAGAAGGTATCTTACTACTACCGGGATCCAATGGTAGTCGTCCGATATCTTCTAGAACGCGCCTTCCGAGTCATTGGTGTACTTCGCCGTGGTGGAGCATAATGAATTCGGCGAGCGAATGTACGGGGAAATGCATACAGGAGATTGGTGGTGGGAGATACAGGTCCGTAAACTTCGCCCTGTCAACTTGAGGTGCTCTATGAGCATTCGATGATGCTCAAGGAGCAGTCGCTGATGCTTTCTCGACAGAATACGTTACCGGAGGGGTCCACTGTGGTACCAATTATCTGCGCGTCGGATGGCACACATCTGACAAATTTCAGCGGGGACAAGAAAGCCTGGCCAATCTATCTTACCATAGGAACATCAAGTCGTCGGTCGCAATAAGCCTACAGGGCATTCATTCATTCTCCTAGGCTGCTACCAGTGCCACCACCGGCTCGAAGAAGAATACAACACTTGCTAACTCCGTGTTACGACGTCAAAGTCAAATGGCACTGCATCGCGCTCTTGGGGAGATCTTTCAAAGCATTCGCGAGTGCTCTCAGGACGGTGAGCTAATCAAATGCGCCGACGGGTACGAACGACTTTGCTTTCCGGTGCTCTCGGGGTGGATCGCTGATCAACCAGAGCATTCAAACTTGCAAAACATCAGCACTAGTGCTTGCCCAAGATGCGAGGTCGAGTTTCACAGTCTTGGGAGCACTCGCCGAAGCTCTGTTCGCAATCACGAGGACTACAGGGAGAGAGTACTGCTATTTGGCGAGAACCCGGGCAATCTGGAACCGGTGGAATACCTTGTCGCGAGATCCGTCAAAACACTCTTCAATGCTTTCTGGGGTATGCCGAGGGTTAATCCGTACGATCTCAATAAACCGGACATTCTGCACAATATCTACCTGGGGATGTTGAAGCACATGATGGAGTGGATTCAGGGCTTCCTGAAGAAGCACCACCGATTGGAGGAATTTGACAAAGCTTGGGCTTCGATTGCGCCTTACCCTGGACTGGCAGTACCAAACAAGGCATATCGTTCTACCACCCAATGGCAAAGGAAAGAGATGCGGAACCTGGGGCTCGTTCTAGGAGCACTCGCGGCTGCTCTGAGAAACCCGGGAGTGGCTGTCAGGAGCGACTTCGCAAAAGCGTTGAAATGCGTTCGAAGCCTAATAGACTTCCACTTGATGGCGCAATATGGGAGTCATACAACGAGCACACTAAACTATATGGAGAGCTATCTCGACGATTTCCATAAACACAAGGATATCTTTTTAGAATTCAGGGCGTACAAGAAGACATTAAAGGACGCGAGAGATCGAACGAAAGCAATAAGTGGCTCCCAGAGCACTCAGCGACGCTCCCAGAGCACCCAGCGAGGCGTGGAGGAGATCCGGGAGATTCGGGAAAGATCACACTTCAACTTCTGATATTGCTACTACCGGAACGTTGAGCGCTTTGGGAGCATTCCTCAGTACTCGCGGACGTTAGCGAGCTTGCCCATGTCTGGCGGTGAAAAGAGGCACAGAGCGTCCAACAGGTCGGCTGCGCAGAATACTTGGGCTATGGAGGAGGCGATTGGCGTTAGAGATTCGAATTCTGAATCTGAAAGACATCGTTGGAGGTCCTGAGAGCACTGACGACATCCTCTGGAGCCATCGGGATAACCTCAAGGAGTTGCTCGACATTTTCAAAATCGAGGACCGCAAGAAAACGCCGAATGAACGCTCAATAGTAGAAAGCGGACTGCCCTTGAAGCGTCTTTGCAACCCCTCCACGAAATCGGAAAGACTGTTCAACGTCGCAGATGGACTGCAAATGAGCCATATGACGCTTTATCGCCTGATAAAGGAGTATGCCGAAGATGCGGAATGCTCTCAGAGCTTTGCCGAAGCTCTGAGAGCATTTTGGAGCGCTGGGTGGAGGTTTTCACATGCTTGCAGGTTCCGATACCAATCTTCCAAAGGCCTGACGTATACGAGGTTCACAATATCAGGTGTACGGGAACATCATCTTTTAGGAAGGGGAAAATAAGAAAGGATTGGGCATGGGTATCGGTAGGTTCCTCAGAGCAGTGGGGAGTGTTTCGGGGACGCTTACCAGGACGCGTGGAGGCTCTGTTCAAGGTCTTGAGGATAGCACAGCGGCATAGACTATGTGTAGTTGAGCTGCTGAGGCGAAGGATCGGTATCGCTGATAGCTCACATGGGCTGCTGAAGGTCTGTAGGCGGAGGAGGAAGAGGATGTGGGTCGTGAATATTCGGAGTATATTAGGAATGGCCCATTTATTTGAGGTGGATGCTGGCAATTGGCTGGTAAATACTAGGATAGATTTGCGTACGTGGAATGAATTTAGTTGAATGCTGTGAGAAATGGGTCGAAGTGCTGTAAAAGCGTTCATGAGTGCTATCCAATGATGTGAGAGTATTACCGAGTGTTCTCCAGTGAGAGCATTACCGAGTGCTATTGAATGACAGCAGTCCCGCTCGTAGAGGTGGCGTGAGGGCAGAGTGCTACGAGTGGAAAGTTAGACCCAATAGTACCGTCCTAATTCAAAATTAGTGTCGTTCTGCTAAGACGACGCGGATTGGAAGAGGAGGTGAGTTTCGCCGCCAGTATCTGAGTCTGTTATCCAAAAGTTTCGCTTCCACCAAAGATAATGCTGCTTATGCATGGGAAACAATTTCCAGCAAGCTCGCGCTGGAGTGCTGCTTAGGCAGGGCATTGAGCTTTTCAGACGAGCCGTACCATGGCCTAAACCTCAAGGCTTAAATGCCTTTCACGAATCGACAGATACATACGCTTTCGTCAAAGGTTTGGTAGCCATCTCCAGTATACACGACAGTGCTCGTATCAGTATTCCGCGACTGACCGTTCAGCGGCGTGAAGAATACCCACGTGAGATATCGTTTGAGAGACTGGCGATGCCTACCTCGCCTTTGAAGAAAGCGTATCGATTCATATGGGTCTAAGTGGGGGATGTCCCACCTTGAATAGTATTATCAAAGATATTTCCGCAGCTCTACGAGCATTGGTCAGTGCTATGAAAGAGGCCATGGTGCTCTCCGGATGTGGGCAATATCTCTTGAAAACCTTGTTGACGAAGAGTGTCTTGGCGTGAGCGATATGCTCCTGTGGTGTCTGGCGAAGCATCTCAGTGAGAATCTTTCTCCTGGCGCAGATAGCAATCGACGAGTGCTCTCTAGGCGTGAGGATATGTTCTGGTGGCGCCTGGAGAGCAGCTTCGTTATGATTTGATCTCCTGGCGCAGATATTAGTGGCGAGTGCTGTCAGGGCGCTGGCGTTGTCTCCTGGCCGGGCACCGGCAGCGTCCGTGATTCGTTACCAGTCCTGGCGGAGACTCATTTGTTGATCGTTATCCAGACGCAGGAGGCATACCCCAGGCATGCCAGAGAGAGCATCGCCGGGTGCTCTGCGACGATCAGCACATTGCCTGGACGCTGACTGGCGTGAAGGTGCACGACGCCTAGAGAAGATCGCGGAGAAAGATTCTTGGGTGCTCTATAGATGTATGTGATATCGCTAGGAGCACTCTGTAGATAGTAGCATTAGCGGCGCAAAAAAAAGTTTCATTAGGACTATTCGGTACTGCTTGGAGCGAAGTGCTCTGCTAGGAGCGAGTCTTCTGTAATCTAGGAAGCGAGTGCTTCTGCAGAGCGGAAGTGCTCTGCTAGGAGCGAGTGCTCTGCTAGGAGCGAGTGCTCTGCTAGGAGCGAGTGCTCTGCTAGGAGCGAGTGCTCTGGTGGAGCGAGTGCTCTGGTGGAGCGAGTGCTCTGGTGGAGCGAGTGCTCTGCTAGGAGCGAGTGCTCTGATAATGCTAGGAGCGAAGATCTGCAGAGCGAGTGCTTGTTTGGAGCGAAGTCTTGCTTGGAGCGAGTCTCTGCTTGGAGCGAAGGAGTACATAGACGATGATGCGCTCTGGTGCTGCCAGAGAGGAACATACTGCTCTGGAGGCGTCGGGCGGTAATATATCGCCTGGTGCGGCATTATGCTCCTGAACGCCTGGTGCGAGCATTATGCTCCTGGAACGCCTGGCGCGAGCATTATGCCCTGGCGACGCCTGGCGCGGGCATCATGCTGTGGCGACGCCTGGCGGAGGCACCCTGCTGTGGCGACGCCAGGCGCGAGCGATCTGCCCTGGCGACGCCTGGCAGCAGCACTCTGCCCTGGCGGCGCCTGGCGTCCGTGGCGCCCAGGGCGTAGGCTCTGCGCCCTGAGGAATACCAGAGTTTGCTGATCTGATGTATAATCCTTCTCCAGAGGTTAGCTTGTTAACCCACCCTAGCCTGATCATCTCGTCCCCCAAGTCGGTGCGCAGAGCCTTGTAGAGGGCGTCCTTCCCAGTAAGCTGCAGCACCCGCCTCACCTCTGCAATTGTGGTGCATTTGAACGCCGCTGGTTGTCTTCCTCTTTGAGGCATTTCTCGAGGTGTTGGAGTGCCTTCCTTGAATATAAGCCGACGCTTCTTGGAGGCGTGATAAGCTTTCTTTGTGCGTGCTGGAGCCTTCGGGGGATTCTGTCTGGGCTCTGGAGAATCTTGCTCTCTCCCGTCTGTGGAATCTTCCTGTAACTGGGCGTCAGGAGATTCGGGGGATGATAATCGATCGCGGTTGGATATATTGGTTCTGATGCTCTCTCCAAGTGGTACACCGAGCTCGGGGGAAGAATGCCTAGTATACGGTGTTTCCTCTGGTGTAGAGCAAACTTCAAAGTCGGAATGCTCTTTCGGAGGGCTTGGCAGGACTTCTTCATTATCGCAACTTTGGTTAACGCCTGATTCAGCTTCCAGTAAACGATTTTGGTTAGGTTCAACAGGGTGTTTTTGTTTCAAGGTTGGGGTTGGGCGTTTGAAGGTTGGGGTCGGGCCTTCTTCAGGGCTTGGTGGGGCTTCCCAATTTGAACCGGAGGATGAATCACGAGCATCAGCAAAAAATTGGGTTCGGTCTGACGTGCTTGGGCGTACCCAGGCGCAGCAGGCGCACCAGGCGCATGAGAAGTTTTCTTACCTGCATCCATACGCCCCGGCGCAAAACGATATCGTCTCGACGAGAAAAAACGAACATCTCTCCCGTTCCCGTCGCGACGTCGTCTTTTGACCAAAAGACGGATTCGTCTCGGGTTCGTCTTTTGACCAAATGACGTCGTCTTTCACCAAAGAGGGCGCCTTTTGACCGAATTACGCCCCAAAACGAACACCGGGTCCACACCTGGGTAGCTTTTGCCCGGTTAACGGCTTTCGCTAGCGAGTTTGCTGGCAGAATGAGGTCACTCCGCAATCGGTACATAGACAAGGACACCAGTTCCGCGCAAATGTCACGTATATTGATCCACATGTCTACGTAATTCTATGTACACATTTCTAAGCGCCCCACCTCCCTCCGCTTACTCCTGCCCCGGGCACTGCCCTCCTGCGCGCTGAGCTGCCTGCCCGCTGAGCTCGCCGCTGAGCTGCCTGTCCTCCTGCCCGCTGAGCTGCCTGTCCTCCTGCCCGCTGAGCTCGCCAGAGAGCTGCCTGCCCGCTGAACTACCCACTGAGCTGCCTGTCCTCCTGCGCGCTGAGCTGCCTGCGCGCTGAGCTCGCCGCTGAGCTGCCTGTCCTCCTGCCCGCTGAGCTCGCCAGAGAGCTGCCTGCCCGCTGAACTACCCACTGAGCTGCCTGTCCTCCTGTCCGCTGAGCTCGCCGGAGAGCTGCTTGCCCGCTGAGCTCGCCGCTGAGCTGCCTGCCCGCTGAGCTCGCCGCTGAGCTGCCTGCCCGCTGAGCTCGCCGCTGAGCTGCCTGCCCGCTGAGCTGCCTGCCTAGGAGGTGTCCAAATGGTGCAGTATTCGCTGCCTAGGAGGTGTCCAAATGGAGCAGTATTCGCTGCCCAGGAGGTGTCCAAATGGTGCAGTATTCGGTGACTGGTAGCTGCAGTATTCGCTGCCTAGGAGGTGTCCAAATGGTGCAGTATTCGCTGCCCAGGAGGTGTCCAAATGGTGCAGCATTCAGTGACTGGTAGCTGCAGTATTCGCTGCCTAGGAGGTGTCCAAATGGTGCAGGATTCGCTGCCTAGGAGGTGTCCAAATGGTGCCGTATTCGCTGCTTAGGAGGTGTCCAAATGGTGCAGTATTCGGTGTCCAAATGGTGCAAAATTCGCTGCCTAGGAGGTGTCCAAATCGTTCAGTATTCGGTGCCTGGTAGGTGTCGAAATCGTGCAGTATTTGCTGACTGGTAGGTGTCCATATAGGGCAGGATTCGCTGCCTGGCAGCTGTCGATTTGGTGCCTGCAGCTGCGTCCATATACTGCAGGATTTGGAGCCTGCAGCGGCGTCAGCAGCGGCGTCAATATACTGCCCAATTTGATGCCTCCAGCGGCGTCGATATACTGCATGATTTGGAGCCTGCAGCGCAGTCAGTAAAGGCGTCAAAATGCAGAGGAAGGTAAATACGTATCTAGGCGTCGATACAGGCAGGAGGTCGATACAGGCAGGAGGTCGATACAGGTAGGAGCTAGGCGTCGATACAGGCAGGAGGTGAGGTAGGAGGTGAGGTAGGAGGTAGGAGGTGAGGTAGGAGGCGAGGTAGGAGGCGAGGTATGGTGCGAGAGGCCTTGGGGGGCGACCTTGTAATCCCTGTTCACACCAGTTCAGTATTGTAGCCCTTAATACGGCCATAAAGTCGAGTTAGAGGTGAGGCTCTTCGATGTTTGCTTCCCAGAGCCAATGAAAGAATTGACTGAAGTGGTGTATACAGGGTTGACAAGGTCGCCCTCTATTCCTTCTTGCACCATAGCTAGGTGTATATGTGGAGGTGTGGGTGGATCCTCGAGGTGTGGAGGAGTCAAATCTGACGTCATTAGCTAGCGTTAGCATTAGCGCCAGTACATAGGCGGAATATCACATCCGCGCGATGTCAAAAGAGGAGAGATATCACATTTGGGAGACGAAATAGGCGTCAAAAGACGAGGTGTCACATTTGGGACGAATACTAGGCGCCAAAAGACGACGGGTCATATTTGGGAGCTCCGGGTAGCGCGGGATGACCAAAATGCGAGTATTTGGGAGCAAAAGACGAGGTTTTTGTCGCAAAAGACGAATCGGTACGTCTGGACGTACAATTCGTCTTGGAGGATTTTTGTTTTTGCTGATGAGGGTGTAGTGGTGGCTGTGTATCTAGATGTCAATGGTGATTCTGATAGAGATTAGGGATCTAACGTACCATTTTATATGTAGGTGAGGATGGATATCTTGAAAGGCAGATTGGTATTGTATTCAACCATAGGTAGATTCGTGGGCTTAGATAGGATTCTTGAAAACTTCTGGGGCCGTATGGAGGTTCAATGGAGCTTATATACATGTATGATAGTGCATCAAACCTCGCTACGTCATCTATTAGATGTTTGTGTTGGAGTTGGATCATGATATCTCACTCATTATGTTAGTATCATTGTGTTGGTACAAGATAGAAGACGAGCTTAGTGCTGGCTCTTGGCGTTGGTGCCAAGAGCTCGCGTCGCCATGATGCATTCCCAATGAGCGGTTCCAAAGGCCTAAGGAGCCTTACCAACGTATAATTCTAATATCAACAATGAGATCTCGTTGTCCATTTTCCATACGAACCTACTCGAGCCCTGGAAGTTTTGATCGACATCTGGCGAAAGAGCATTCGGGACAGGCAGCTGAATGGTATAATACACAGCTCTCCCAGCCTTGAAGAAGCCTTGGGGAGCCTTCACGGCGGCCTAGGAGAGCACAATGAGGACTGGGATTTGGCGGAGCGTCATGAATCCAAATCCGAATCCGACGAACAGAGTGGTGATTTAGACTCTGGACGCCCACTGTTTAATCTAGCCACTACGATATATGAGGGTGCAGGTGAAGCCCTTTTCCCGACACCAGGATATAACGAGGTGACAGAGAGCTTTCTCAGGAGCCCATGGAGCCCGCTACAGTCCGCAGAGGAATTCAAATTATCACGTTGGTTTCTACGGTCTGGGGTGTCCCAAGGGCAAATAGACGATTATTTTCGCTCCTATGGCAATAGTACGATTACTTTTGGGGCAGCGTGCATTCAGGGAGTCTTTGGTGTATGCTCCAACGATGGAGTATAATGAGATGGGAGAACGGATGTATGGGGAAATGCACACGGCGGACTGGTGGTGGGAGATGCAGGTTTTTAAAGCCCTCATAAATGCGTACTGAGCCTTCGCTAATGGATATTAAGAATACCCTGCCAGACGGATCAACGGTCGTACCAGTGATTTGCGAATCGGATAGCACCCACCTAACAAATTTCAGTGGTGATAAAAAGACTTGGCCTGTTTATTTGACCATTGGAAATATCACGTCGGAAACCCGAAATAAGCCCTCAAATTACGCGATAGTCCTACTAGCACTACTACCTGTTCCACCGAAGTTAGGGGTGGGGGCACGTGCAGATGAACTGCGTCGGCAGAAACCAGATGGCTCTTCACAAGGTCGGAGATATTCTCGATGGCCTCCGGAGCCCTGGGCAGAGCGAAATTGATACTGCATGTGCGGATGGGTTCGGCGATTATGTTATCAATACTATGCGCATGGATTGCTGATCATCCAGAACCGCCGCGTACTAAACATCAATAATCATGCCTGAGGTCGAAGTTGATTCCAGGCCTTGGAGGCCTTCAACAAGGTGTTTAGGATTCAAGAGATATATGGAAATGGCGAGAGGTATAAGATGGATACCTTTGATAACACACCTGTGGAGTACCTGGTATCGAAGTGCATTAAGACTATGTACAATGCCTTCTGGGCCTTGCAGTCAATAATGTACGACCTTCACAAGCGGATATCTTGCATAATCTTTATTTGGGACTATTAAAACATATGATGGGGTGGGTTCAATTGTTTCTGAAGAAGCACAAACGGCTAGAGGAATTTGATCAAGCCTGGGCGTCTGTTGGGCCTTATCCAGGGCTCGCTGTACCTAACAAGTCATATCGCGCAACCACTCAATGGCAAGGTAAAGAAATGCGACATCTTGGTCGGATAGTGTTAGGAGCCTTTGCCGTGGCTCTTTGGAAACCCCCAGCGGCGTTGAAGAGGGATTTCGGGAGAGCGCTGAAGTGTGTAAGAGCTCTAATTGATTTCCATCTAATGGCACAATACAGCCTGCACAAGGGAGACGCTAGAATATCTACAGGGATACGCCGAAGAGTTCCATACACATGAGGATGTGTTTCTGGAATTTAGGGCCCATGCACTAAGAAAGATCTGAAAAGATCGGACAAAGGGCACTAGAAGGCCCGTAAGCCTTGAGAGGCCTGGAGGAGCTGGAGGAGATTCATGATCTCATTTCAATTTCATTAAGATGCACCTACTATCACACTTTAGAGATCATGTGGAGGCGTTTGGGAATATACCAATGTTTTCAACAGATGTCAGCGAGCTCGCCCATAAACAACAAATAAAGAAGGCCTATACAGCCTCAAACAAGGTCGACGACCGTTCAAATTCTCGATTTCCACTTTCGGCGTATGGCAATGGAAATCACGGGTATTAAATCTGAAAGATGTCGTTCTTTCTCTTCCGGAACATTCTGAAGGCTTGGGGGCGCCATCGGGAGAGTCTGCGATGCATGATGAGCATCTTCAACAATGACGACCGGCAAATGGTGAAAAACAAAGAGGAGGGTTCTCCGAAACCCAAGTTAGCGCGTTAGATACTAGCCTTATTAGGTTATCGGATATCGCGGATTCTATCAACTTTAATAGGACAGTACTGGCAAGAGCGGTGTCGAATCTGGCGAAGAGCTGGGCGGAGTGAAGAGAGAACTATTCTTGACTATCCGTGAGATGTTTTAAATGCCTACAGGTCGGTATCGGTTTTCAAAATCAGAGAGTCACGAGATCCATAATATAAGGTGTACAGGTGAAGCACTATTTAGGAATCGAGCGTCTGAAAGCTTGACTGGGCGTGGATAAGAGTGGACACTACCGAACCGTGGGGTGCCTTTCAGGAGATTAGGGCAATGTCACGGGCAATGTTAAAAGCTACGTGATAGTATCTTCTGAGGAAGACATATCAACTTGCCCTCATTGAACTGCTGGAGGCTAGGGACAAGGGCCTTCGGAAGGCTCGCATGGCCTTCTGAGAGTCGGGGCGCTCGACAAGGTTTGGGGTAGTGAATATCTGAAGCATCTTGGGAATGGCCCATTTGTTTCAAGTAGAAAGGCCAATGGCTAGTAAATACTAGAATCGATTTAAAAACATGGAGCGAGTTTCATATAGGTAGATAGATACATGTACTATGTATAGAATAAAAAGAAAATTTCGCGGAACATTTTAAAAGCATTACAAGCCATAACGATTCCGATTATCTCAGGGTCGAATGAATGAAAGCCGCCTGCGTGATGGCTTTCAAAAGGCTCAATGAGCCTTTGCAATTGCTTGTTGGGCCGTGCGGAGCTCCTGATTGACGTCTCCGGAGAGTATCCAGAGAGTACAGGGCGCCTCCGGAGGTTCCAGCGGGTAAGCGAGACGTGAGGATACTTAGGAGGTGTGAGGAGAGAACGCGCCTTGGCGGCGGTTTCCGGAGACTGGCAGAAGTCTCCGGAGACACCCGGTAGCTTGCTGATGCAATCAAGCTGGCTTTCATGATATTGTGTTGGCAAACAGGAATCCAGATCCAAATACAGCTTTCTGCATTATCAATCCAAATCACGCAACTTATATGCCATTGCATTATGTTCTATTATTCCCGAATGGAGATTTGGGATCGCATTGGAGTTTACAATTAAGAAACGAAATGCAGGTTAGAAAGAATCTTCAATTAAGTCAGAGAGCATTTTACAGGTATGTTTGGGGATAAGAGTTTAATCAATATATATACTAATATGCATACCAGATACCGTTTACAATCACGTATCGATGAGCCCAAGACTATCTTTCAGGCACAACGTCTATTCCAACAATAATTGGTTGATGCATGGGCTGCATGTGATCAAAACAAACAAAACTGGATTCGCCTCAATCAAGGACAACTCCGATCAGATCTGTATAATGGTCTGTCTGACGCGATGCTACAAGATGATTTTAGCGCCGAGCAGACTGGCAAGCGGATTATTCTACGAAGCAGTTACAGTGGCGGAGATCGGTATATGCAACAACTCTATCAAGACTCCATCGCTATTGTTTGGCAATTCGGTGGGCCACGTGTCTTTATAACATTTACTGCAAACCCAAAATGGAAAGAGATCACCGATGAGCTTCTCCCCGGGCAGAGTCCTGTAGATAGGCCAGATCTAATTGCACCCGTCTTTCACTTGTAACAACAGCAGCTTCTTCAAGAACTGAAACATAAACACATTTTTGGCCGCTACTTAGGATGTGTTTGGACAATTGAATATCAGAAGCGGGATTTCCCACATACGCACCTTTGCTTTTCCTACATCCTGATGATCGATTTGTCACACCTGAAAATATTGACAACATTATTTTGGCGGAACTCCCTCATCAGCAAAAAATTGGGTTCGTCCAGACCACCCCAGGCGCACCAGGCGCCATTAGGCGTACCAGGCGCACAAGAAGTTTTCTTACCTGCATCGATACGCCCGGCGCAAAAAGACGTCGTCTTGACAAAAAAATACGAACATCTCATCTTTTGACCCAAATGACGAACAGCACGTCCAGATGCACCCCCACACAGGTAGCTTTTGCCCGGTTAACGTCTTTTGCTAGCAAATTTCGCTGGCAGAATGAGATCACTCGGCAATCGGTACATAGACTAGGACACTAGTTCCGCGCAAATGTCACGTACATTGATCCACATGTCTACGTAATTCTATGTACACATTTCTAAGCGCCCCACCCACCTCCTGCCCGTTGAGCTGTACGCTGAGCTCGCCGCGGGTTGAGCTCGCCGCTGAATAACGGGCTGATCTCCCCGCTGAGCTGCCTTCCAGCTGAGCTCCCCGCTGAGCTGACTGCCTGCCCTCCTGTGCGCTGAGCTGCCAGCCTGGTGAGCTCCCCGCTGTGCTGCCAGCCCGCTGAGCTCCCCGCTGAGCTGCATGCCTGCCCTCCTGCGCGCTGAGCTGCCTGCCCGCTGAGCTCTCCGCTGAGCTGCCTTCCAGCTGAGCTCCCCGCTGAGCCCCCCGCTGAGCTGTTCGCTGAATTGTGAGCTGAATAGCGGACTGAATAGCGGGCTGAATAGCGGGTTGAATAGTACGCTGAATAGCTGGCTGAATAGACCGCTGAGCTGCCCACAGCGGTGTGAATATGCTGCACGTTATGGAGCCCGCAGCGGCGTCAGTATAATCGTCAATATACGGGGAATTTGACGCCTCCAGCGGCATCAGCAGCGGCGGCAATATACTGGCGTATTTACCTGCAGCGGAGTCAGTATAATCGTCCTTATAGTGGGAATCTGACGCCCCCAGCGGCATCAGCAGCGGCGTCAATATACTGGGGTAATTACCTGCAGCGGACTCAGTATAATCGTCAATATACTGGCAATTTGACGCCTCTAGCGGCGTCAGCAGCGGCGTCAGCAGCGGCGTCAGTATACTGGGGTATTTACCTGTGTATCAGGGTCAATATCCTGCCCAATTGACGCCTCCAGTGGGGTCAGCAGCGGCGTCATTATGCTGGGTGTTTAACAATATCAGCGGCGTCAATAGACCAGCAATATACTGGGAATTTGACGGCAATACCGGCGTCAATATACTGGGGTATTTACCTATATCTGGGTTGATATGCTGGAGCATTTGGAGCCTGCAGCTGGGTCGATATGCTGGAGCATTTGGAGCCTGCAGCGGGGTCGATATGCTGGAGTATTTGGAGCCTACAGCAGAGTCAGTAAAGGCGTCAAAATGCAGAGGAAGGTAAATACGTATCCAGGGCTCACTGCTGGCAGGAGGTAGGTGTCGATGCAGGCAGGAGGGAGGTGTCGATAGAGGCAGAAGAGGGGGTAGGTGCCGAGGTGGGGGTGGGTCCTCGAGGTGTGGAGAAACCGTCAAATCCGACGTCATTAGTAGCTAGCTATATTAGTATTAGCGCTAGTAGCGCCAGTAGTATGGCAGAATAGCACGTCAAAATAGAGTTAAAAGACGTTAGAAACGGCGTCAAAAGACGAGATATCACATTTGGGACGCATATTAGACGCCAAAAGACGAGGTGTCATATTTTGGAGCTCCGGGACGCGCGGGACGACCAAAAGGCGAGTATTTGGTAGCAAAAGACGAGGATTTGGTCGCAAAAGACGAATCGGTACGTCTGGACGTACAATTCGTCTTGGCGGATTTTTTTTTGCTGATGTGGCGAGGTTTGATGAGTGATGGACGCAATCCCGAAGTGATCAACTTAGTGAAAAAGAGGGTAAGAGTGAGGGAGACTCGTGTCATAACGGGGAACTAGCTACCCATGGGCCAAACTAGAACTCATGGTATCCGTTTATCGACGAGGAGTGCATCTTGGGGGCAGTCGGGCCCAAGGGATAATACAGGAGGTTGGGTGAAGAGAAAAGAAACAAGACGTAGATGGAAGACATGACCCTTTATATAACCGCACAACCTTATCGAGTTTGACTCATAATCGAACACAATGGAAATACATAGAAACCCATATGACTCATCCACCAGCCGTTGCCATCACACTTCTCTTCACGCCAAAACACATTCTAGTAGTTGTTGTGACGCCGTAACAGGTACCCAGTTCATTTCGGCCTTCTGTGCTACCATTACAGGAAGGTTAGGAATCAGGAGGAGTATATTGACCTCTGCCCACCCCCAATTTACAGATAAACGGAGCATATCAATCAACACCTGAAGTCATATCTAGGACCCTTCACCGCCGTAACTGGCAAGAAATGGAAGGACCTTTTACGAATTTTCTAGTTTTCCTACAACAACTCCAAACACTTCTCCATATGGCAATAGCCCTAACTACCTTCCATATTTTTCCCTTACCTATGACTTTTCCTACAATGTTTTTACTATAGGAAGATTTTTAACGGTTTAGGGCGATGTCTAGGAAATATGAGTAGGGTTACGGGGGATGATGATGTACTTGATTACTAGGGGTGGGCCACCTTGCGACTGCGTGGTCCCTTCTCTCCCACCTCTGTTTAGTATTTAGGCACCTCTAGTAGTTAGTTAGTTTTGTCTTAGTCGTCTCATGCCTAGTTCTTCCAATCATGCATGTTGCATAAATGCTATCTCTGCCAGCTCCAATGCCAAGTCCAGTACCAGCTCGAATGCCAGCTCCAGTACCCGCTCCGGTACCCACTCCAATGCCAGCTCCAGTGCCAGCTCGGGTGCCAGCTCCAATGCAAGCTCCAATATATGCCAGCTTCATTCACCATTGCTCCACCTCCACCTCCACCGCTCATCCAACCCCCTTCTCTCCCCTTCCCCCTCCACTGTTCATCCCCTCCCTCCTCGCACCCCCTGCCCTCTACAGCTCATCACACCCCGCTCCACTGCTCCTCCCTCCTCCACCTTCCGTTCCCCATTACTCATCCCCGCCCCCCCTTCACCTCCCGCTGCTCATAGTTGACTACTTAATATTTATATTTCTTGTTTTATTATAAAGAGTCCCGTTGGGTGGGCTGGTTTCCATGACAGGTAAGGGTAGGGTTAGGGTTCTGGCGCCCGCCAGCAGGAAAATAGGCAGAGTAACGACCTAAAGCAGGGAGCGTAACTGCACCAAAGTAGGCAGGGTAACCGCACCGAGGCAGACAGGGTAATCGCTCCAAATTGTGTAGAGTAACCATACCAAATCAGGCAGGGTAATTGGCCTAAATCAGGTAGGGTAACTGCACCAAAGTAGGCAGGGTAACCGCACCGAGGCAGGCAGGGTAATCGCTCCAAATTGTGTAGAGTAACCATACCAAATCAGGCAGGGTAATTGGCCTAAATCGGGTAGGGTAACTGCACCAAAGACACGAAATTTGATGTGTCGTGCTTGCTAAAGACACCTGCGCCGTTCAGCCAATCAGGTTGATTCCGCGTACATCAAAACAACATTCTAGTACATACTAGAAATTGGAGCTTGGAGTGAAATCAAGTGAGCAGTCATGATTCTTGGAAGGACAGGTAACCACATATCAGTATAGGAAGTTATCGGATTGGTTTGAGGCAGCTATAGCGGGTTAGTGCGACAGAGAAAGAATCTTGGAAAGGAGAAGAGTTACTAATCGGATTCTCGTTGGTTGGGTTGTTTTGAAATTTAGTCATGTTTAGATTTCTTTCTATAGGATCCTGTTACGCGAGTTAGCCATCCAGTTCTGTAGGATATATATATTCCTGTAATTTTCCTTTGTTTTTTCTTACTTTCTCCTTATCTGAACTTCCTGTTATAGAGGAATACATTCTATTTTTTATCTTTGAACCTCTAAGAACACAAGCCGTATAACCTCTCGGTTGGGCTGTTTGGTCCCAGTTTTAGTCTTGCTTTCGCTTCAAATAACGTGTGGCGTTTGACTCCGTTTTTGTTTGTTTCCTTACATATTCTATTGTTTGGCAACCTCGACTAATATTTATTGGTATCAAGACCGATAACCTTGAACCCTGACCCGGACCCTGTACGGAGTGAAAAGGTTTTGCCCACGTGACTCTGACTCGGTTTCTACCCCTTTCTTACCGAGAACCCTCGAACCCTTTCCCAGTTATTCCGAGTCGGCCCATAACAGCACCCCGTATACGACCACACTTGTAATATACCATCACCCAGTAAGTTTGGAAAGTAGGACTTACGTCTGTAAGCTATTCTACTTTGAATAGTACATCAAACAGAATAGTGTCATACAGACCGATAGCCGGCAATTGTGGGTCGTTGGATTACATGTTGAAATGAGATTAGGTAGAAAGGGTGTCCTGATACGGGTCTATCAATGTGTTGTGTAAATAGAGGGGTACCAGTGGATTCCCGCCAGTTGATGGAGTCTTCTCTAATTATTACCAAGCAGAATCTGGTCTACAATATTATCTAACTTTAAAAGCTACAGAGCTATTACTTAACATTACCATATTTTTGATATCCCATCACAATAAGATATCCTTTGTCTCTAACTGAAACAGCCTTTGGCCAGCAATACTTCGCGTTCGGGTTCGCATTTTCGTGTAAGGCAATTTCTTAGCCCCACTTTCTCCCCCGCATTTGTTCTTGCCATTACTCTATAAACAATATCTACCACTTTACGTCGTTTAACAACAGTATTATTTTTTCAATTTCTTTACAAGAAAGGCCTTGCTTTTAAAGAGTAAGTACACCGCCAACCTTATAGATCCACCCGAAGGATGAATAGAAGGAAATTACATGTAGATGGGCGGAATCTATAGCTCCGCCGTGCATAGAGGACAGCTGCGGATGCTATGTATATGTTAGGTCAGTACACTGTGCAGTCCCTTTGTTGATAATTCGCTCTCTGCAGTCCTACCTCCATCTGCCTCCGCGTCGAGACCTCACCGCCCCCTCAAACTTACCCACCTGCGTCACTCTAATACCTGTTCTAGTAGCGCTCTTACTACTACACCTACGCCTCACCCCAGGAAAGCCTTCCTGCTGACATGCGGGTTATTGTAACCCGCACGCGTCCCATCAATAGACGCACTCTCCCATGCCTCACTTCCGTCACTTCGTACTTCCTCCAGCAGAACCCAATACCCAAGAACACCGCCGAATCGCAGGCATCGCCGTCCAGTGTAGAGATGCAGTTGTACTCACCGTATCGTATCTTGAGAGGTGGAATCTTTGTCGCGCAAAGAGTTGCTGTGGGTGTTTGTGATATGAGTGCGGGGTGCTGGTGTGTGGGAGATGGTGCTTGTGCGTCCCCCACGAACTGCCCACTAATCAGAGCTCGGCTATCTACCCGAACTAATACCAGGTTCATGCACGTGTTCACCGGCGGCTTGACTAATTATGTACAGCACCCTACCAAGATTCGTGGGAAGTCATCCATTTTACACCAAAACCTGGTCCAAACGCAACCACCACCCACAACATAATTGCCATCAATACTGAATAAGACATTAGGGATGAAATATTGGCTATTAAGTTCAATATATCCAAAAGGGCACTATCTCAACTCAGATGTGGAACAAAGTACAGGAGCTAGAAGTAGAGCAATCCGGAGATTCGGCTACATCCCGCACAGGTACTATGTATGTGGTCTTGGCGTATTTGCTGCAACTCAACTGACCAAAACCAATACAGCTCATGCTAGGAATGTAATATTATAATTTCCACCTGATAAAGTGATTATTAATATACAAAATATATGGTATTCCCGTTTTCAGATAATATCTATCTTAATTGGTGGTTGAGGGCCAGGTTAAAAAGTGGCATTTTTGGTGTAAAATGGATGACTTCCCACGAATTTTGGTAGGGTGCTGTACATACATGAGCACAATCCCCACTTTGCCTAAATTAAATTCTGTTTTGCTATTTTTCTATTTTTCTATTATTATTTCCATGTTTTTACCGTATCCCCGTTTTGGGGTTATCTGGTTGTATCATCCTCGCCTCTTCTACACCGTGGTACATAATCTATCGTGTATGTACTGTCTATGTCATGACGTTTCCGGACTGGACTGGGTCTGCATATGCGGAAATCGTGCATAACAATCATATTTTGGTGGTATGCAGACCCAGTCCAGTCCGGAATAGTCGAGAGTAAACGGCATGGTGAACTTACGTAGGTAATTCTATCAGAAACACAAATCTCAACATAGAACTAAACATACATGTACCGCGGTAGGTAACAAGTGATGGAACAGGCTGTGCGATCTAGCTTTTTTTCCTTTGTACTAGTCACTCTTTTTTTCTGTTCTTTCTACTATTCTCCGTACTAGTCCATGTGCTATTCTCTGTATAACCGAATCCGGCTCCCGGAATGAAACAAGTAGCCCTACGCCTAATCATACAGCAGCTGAGACACAGCTATGGCATGCATCCGCCCCACACAAACACAATTCAAATGAATACTAAATCACACAAACTCCCGGAAACAATAACTACATGACTCTTGACTCTTCCCTCCGGGTCATGTAAATACTGCAAGGCAACCCTTTTGGTATTGCATGCAATAGTGGTCGTGTTCACAAACGCTGTGAGATCACGAGTAGCTGCGCTGCAAGACAACCCTTTTGGTATGGCATGCAATAGTGGTCGTGTTCACAAACGCTGTGAGATCACGAGTAGCTGCGCTGACGGCAAAGGTGCTTGATTCGTTTATAGTCACAAAAGGGGAGTATTGAAATACCAGGAAAAGAAGACTAAAGGGGGAAATAAAGAGTGTGAAGGTACATAACTGTAAAAGAAATAGCAACCCTCCAGTCAGCCCTCCGTACACCCCCTCCTAGCTTCACTTAGAGGGTCCTCCGAATTGTGAAAATAAAATAACGGGGAAAGAAAAGTGAAAAGTTCAAAGCAATCACTTTGCGGCACTCCATAATAATTCTCGTCACTCCCTCGAGAGAATAAAACCATAACAACCATTACACAAAAGGGCATCCCATTGACTATTGCGTGTCGCTACGAGCTTCGCCGTTTTTTCCTTCTGGCAGCGACTGCACTTGAAACGTTTCGCCGAGGCCAGCCGATACTGTGTCAATGGGCCTCGTGAAGGATATACCTGCACCACCTCGAACGGCGCTGACGCTGCGTCCTGGTCGTGCGACTCGGAGGAGGCATTTGAGGGATTATTAACTCGAGATGAGTCCGAAGCCATTTCGTGAACCGTATCCAAACGACCTATTCATTCAATAAATTCACTTCAATGACTATACCAAATTTTGCAAGTACGTCATAACATACCAAAAAATCAAATATCAATACGCTACAGGTTGATACACGCGACTCAGTTTGCTATTGATCCGCGTTAAATCTCTGTTGCCTCTTGCGGTCTGCTTAGTCTTTCGCTCTCCTAGTCGTAATAAACGATGGATTTCTGTGCCGAATCAACCGTACCAAGAGGCCTCTTGTGCTTGCAAGGGAGCGAAGGGGGCACCCCCTACTTATATGACAAAAACTAAATCAAAACCCTCCCTCAGAAGTGTTCCACTCCTATCGCATCGCAACATCGATCTCCGTAAACGTACGTCGTTTGCTTTCCTGAGTCGCGTCCAATCAAGTTGGTGTATCCTTTTGCCGATATGCTCCTGGCCGATTTGCTAAGTTGACTGCCTGAACGGAGTTTCCCAGAGAAAGAGGGTCCCGGGACCCTCTGCTTCTTGCCTTGCCAGCCTGAATCTGGTGCTCCGCATATTATACAAATCTGGAGTTTGGCTTTCTATATAGGTAATAATCGAATCAAGATTACAAGAAGAAGTATTCACCAACAGTAATGATTAGTGCAAGGTTGCAGAGCACAAGATTCTGTGCATATCTCGGCCGACCAGGCGATGATCAATTCTTACGTGTGCTGCGCGACGTATCTTAAACTCAGCTTGCAGTTGCACCAAATCAGCACCTCCACCAGCGCCAATCGAGCACAAAATCCAGCACAAAACTGGCACCTAATTGCACTGAATCGATACCTCCACGAGCACATCACCCGGCTCCTCCGCCAAAACTAACTCGAGCGCCTGCACCAGCTCCGCCGCCAGCACCATACCAGCAGATAATTACAGGCTTTGGTACTAAATCGAGCACCTCCGCCGACAAATCCGGGTGACATTTCATGACCGAGCAACGCGAGCGATTCACGGTGACCCAATCCCCCCCCCCCCCCCCACCCATAAGCATGATTGTTTTTGCAATGCATCTACACTTCTTGAATTCATTCCCAATTCATTCCCAATTCATAGCCCGATTTATTCCTTGATTGATTACCTCGTGCATTCCCTCATACATTCCCTTACGCATAACAATCATCCCCCCCGATCTTTCCCTGATTCGTTACTTGATGCATTAAAAGTCCATTAGCAAACAGTTTTCTAAACCCATTAATCGGCTCATTACGTATTACATAATAAACAAGGTTCCTTTCTTAATGCATTTAAATATACAATTTTATAACGAATTCACATACATATTTGTCCGATCATAAAAGACCACTTTCCGTGATGCAATAATACTGATAGTAGAGGTAGTCTATAGCAATATCACACAGTACCATCACAATACAGAAGTATGTAAAATCTCATGACTAAATTAAGGTCTTAACTATATCTAGTAATACTGTATCCTTAATGGATTCACCCGTGGTGGCCCAATTACTTCGCTGGGCGGATATGGCTTTACTTATCCCACCCAGCTGACTAGCGATATAAGAGGTCACAAAATAGATGGCTATTGGCCGGAAGGCTCGGCCTGTCACACCGCGCGAACTGAGATCTCGCCGGATAGACGGCTCCATGGTTCAGCTAGGGCAGCGTGAGGGATTGTGTGAAGCCGAAGACTATCGCTAATTGACTCTTGAGATAGAGACAAGCAGTTGCCGAAAAGGAGAGGGAGTCGGGTACTGGGTTGGGTATCCGTTCTAAGCCTTATGAGACTAGGGCTGTCATCTGCGAGAAGGTTGAGAAGAAACATGAATGTTTTGCCTCCACGTCCAGGTCCCACTCCTCCCACACCCTGCCACCTCCATCGCTCTAATAGCGGTTATAGTATAGTTCTGACCACTGCTTCCACTCTGCATACCGGGAAAGCCCTGCTGCCGATTAAACCCGCACCATTCTCGCAGTGCTGCAGAATCCCGCCGACCAGCACCTACCCGCCCACAGCTCCACTCGACTAGCATCTATGTAGAGTAGCAGTTAAAACCTCACGCGCCACGAGGCCCTGTGCCCAGCAGCACCAAACCGCATCGCCATCCGGTGCAGAGATGAAACAGAGTGGTATGTGTTCTGTGTCTCGAGGGGTTGAATTGCTGTGGCGCAAAATGTTGCAGTGGTTGTTGGTGATACGTACTCGCTCGTCAACTATGTATTTGCCCGGCGCGACATCGCAACCCCCGAATACCCACCAAAAACCTCGACCACTAAACCAAATTGAAAGAGGAAAGAAAAAGAATAAAACCGAAGTATTCACAAGATACAGGAGGATATTTTAGAAATGAAAAACTAATCAATGGTTGTAGTTGTAGCGTCCACCATCCATCAGCAAAACATTGGGTTCGACCAGACGACCCTGGGCGTATCCAGGTGCACCAGGCGCCATTGGGCGTCATTGGGAGTACCAGGCGCACAAGAAGTTTTCTTACCTGCATCGATACGCCCCGGCGCAAAAAGACATCGTCTCGGAGAGAAAATACGAACATCTCATCTTTTGACCAAAAGACCTCGGCTTTTGACCCAAAGGACGAACAGCACGTCCAGACGCACCCCCACGTAGGTAGCTTTTGCCCGGTTAACGGCTTTTGCTAGCACATCTCGCTGGCAGAATGAGATCACTCGGCAATCGGTACATAGACTAGGACACTAGTTCCACGCAACTGTCACGTATATTGATCCACATGTCTACATAATTCTATATACATATTTGCTGGCGCCCCACCTACCTCCGCTTCCTGCCTGCCCGGGCCCAGGGCACTGCCTTCCTGCCCGCTGAGCTGCGCTCTGAGCTGCGCGGCGGTGTGCTCCCCGCTGAGCTCCCCGCTGAGCTGCCTGCCTCTTGACCTGCGCGCTGAGATCCCCGCCGAGGTGCCAGCTGAATAGCCCGCCGAGCTGCAGATGAATAGCCCGCTGAGTAGCCCGCTGACCTGCCTATCTATTTACCTCCGCCGTGCCTTCCTACCTGCCTTGATTTGACGTCGATATACCGCAGTATTTACCCGTAGCGGCGTCAGCAGCGGCGTCAATAAACTGGGGTATTTGACGCCCGCAGAGGAGTCGATATACTCCAGTATTTGCGGGCCGCGGAGCCGATTCACTACAGCTGGGTTGATATACTGGAACATTTGATGCCCGCAGCGGCGTCAATATACCGCAGGATCTGGTACCTGCAGCGGAGTCAGTAAAGGTCGATATTCTGGCCGATTTGGTGACCGGAGCGATCAATATACTGCAGTATTTGGAGCCCACAGCGGCGTGAATATACTGGAGTATTTGGTGCCCGCAGCGGCGTCAATATACTGAAGTATTTACCAGCAGCGTAGTCAGTATCGGCGTCAAAATGCAGAGGTAGGTTAACACGTATCCAGGTTTCGATACAGGCAGGAGGTAGCTGTCGATAGAGGCAGGAGGTAGGTCTCGATAGAGGCAAGAGGTAGGTGTCGAGGTAGGAGGTGAGGTAAGAGGTGAGGTAGGAGGTGAGGTAGGCGTCGAGGTAGGTGTGGATGTGGAGGTGGAGGTGCGGGTGGGTCCTCGAGGTGTGGGCGACGCGCTAAAACCGACGTCATTAGCTAGCGGTATTAGCATTAGCGCCTGTACATAGTCAGAATATCACTTCCGCGCGATGTAAAAAGACGTCAAAAGACGAGATATCACATTTAGGAGGCAGCCTAGGCGTCAAAAGACGTGATGTCACATTTGGGAGGCATCCTAGGCGCCCAGAGACGACGGGTCACATTTGGGAGCTCGGGAAGGCGGGACGACCACGTCTGGACGTGCAATTCGTCTTGGCGGTTGGCGTTTTTTGCTGATGGATTATCTAAAATGTACTAGGCGAGGTTCAATAAAGAGGTTGAAGGAAGTGATGACATATCGGAAAAGGGGAGGTATTATCATACGGAGGTGGATATTGGGAGACAGAAAATGTCTTACTATTAGCGGGATGTGTTCACAATCGCGCGATATCTTCTAGGCCAACTGTAATGGGGTATCAAAGATATGGCAATGCTAAGAGATAGTTCTGTAGCTTTTAAACGAGTAATATTGTAAACCGGATTCCGCTCGCTGATGATGTGAATGGTCCCCTCAGCTCGCGGGAGTCCGCCCCTCTATTTATACATGATTGGAGATGTGCCAAGGCCCGTGTCTCCTATCTAATTCTAATTCGATACGTAACCGCTTTGACTCACAATTGCCGGCTGTCAGGCTGTACCATACGATTGCGTTGACCTCCTTCTCAAAGGAAAACAGCCTGCAGCCGTAAGCACCGCTTTCTAAGCGTGCCGCCCCAATAGTATAATACCGCTGTGGTCGTACACGGACTGCCCCACACCACCTCGATACCTTTCTATGCTTATCCCCGGTTACCCGTATTTCCATGCATCATACCCTCTCACTCGACTTCCCATAACACCAACCGACCTCTTGAGAGTCCTGGGTGTGTACCAGTAGTGGAGCATAATGAATTTGGTAAGCAAATGTACGGGGAAATGGATACGGGAGATTGGTGGTGGGAGACACAGGTCCGGTAAACCCCACAACTGTTTTATAGGTAGTCGCTAATGCTTTCTGGAGAGAATAGCTCACCGGGAGGGTTGACTGTGGTACCAAGTATATGTGTCTCAGATGGTACACATTTGACAAGATTTAGTGGGGATATCATTGCCCGACCGCCCCTACTTACCTTGCCATTGGGAACGCTGCGGAATGGTTATTAGGTGAAGCATCGGGAAAGCTTCAGGTATGTTCGATTAGTTGAGAAAGATACAGTAAGTGCTAGGTGCTTTAGGTTAGAATTGCGGAATGAAGGACTTCATTATGTTGGCTCGCTGTTTCTTTAGGTGTCGGTGAGAGGGTGAGTCACCTGGTTCCTCTCTAGGGTTTATATCCGGGGCTTTGTTCCCCTTCTCTGTATCTCCCTTTCCTTTTTTTTTATGCAACGTATTCATTCTATTTGTGGATATATATTCTGTTTCCATCGGTACTCAGACCGGTCCCCTGTCCATATCCTCGAACATATCCCAAGTAGATTCTCGCCTCAGTGACTGCTTAGGTCTTTATTCTAGAACCCCGCCCCTTTGGAGGGGACAGGAAATCATGGCCAATCTATCTTACCATCGGGAACATCAAGTCATCAGTGCGGAACAAGCCCACCGATCATTCGTTAATTCTCCCAGGGCTACTGTCTGCCTGCCGCCGCTCCTACATACACCGTCAGTCGTCAACCTGCTGCTAATCTGGTACAATTAAATTACCTTGCAATGTGCTGTCGATTTGGGCGTTGATTGGGTGTCAATTTGGGCGTCGATTTGGTGTCAATTCGGGCGTTGATTTGATAGTGATTTGGTGCAATCAGTCGACGGTCTGAGACTCGGTTTGATGCCAGATTCAGTGGTGATTTGATTCTCGATTTAATGCTCTATTTGATGCGGAATTCGCTGCTGGTAGATTCGTTGACCAGAGAATGATTTTCATGATTTGGGTGGGGTGTGTGAATCGGGCGGTAGTACCTGTTCTGACTGTAAAGCAATGTACTTTACTTTAGGCTTAAAACGGGTACTTCTAGAAGTTGCGCTTATATAAGCCTGATATTGGGCTTATTCAGCATTAAGATCTTATTGCGCAGTGAGGCCATTAAAAACCTATAATTTATTCAAGGCCTTAATACGACGAAGGCTTATCATATCTGATAAGCTTATAAGGCTTAATTTGAGATTATATACATCGATGACAGACCGCCCGCCCCGTCCCCCACCCCCCCGGCGCCCCTACCTAACTACCTTCCTACCTATACACCTACATACCCGCCCGCCTGCTCACCTTCCTACACCGCTGCCCGCCTGCCCGCCTGCCCCCAAACCTGCCCGTCTACTCACCTGCCTGCCAACTCGCCTACCTACCAACCTGCCTGCCTATGTGCCTACCTTCCTTCCGAACTGATTCGCCCAATTGGGTGTATCTGGCTCTCGATCTGCTGCTCCATTTGGCGTCAATGTGATGCTCGCTTTGATGTTTTGATGCTGTATTTGATGCTGATTCAATGCTCGTTCCGGTGCTGGACTCGCTGCTGGATTTGCTGCTGCACACGTTTATTAGATGATGATTTTGATGATGGGGGAGTAGATGGTACGAAGGTAGTGGGGTGATGGACGTGAGTACTTGTAGGCGTAGACGGCTTGATATTTGCCAAGTGCCTAATCCCAACCCAGGAAACCTTAATTTTGCGCCGCCAGGTCCCACTAGATCTTACGGATTCCCCTAATCCTTAGGTATTCGCAAGGCTTATTCCTAGTAAACATCTTAATGGAGCCTTATTCGACGATAATCCCGAGCAACGATCACGATTATGCCCAAAACAGGCCAGATTTGGGTTTATTTGTGATGTAAGGCGTTAAACAAGGATTTATTTTGAGACTCAGGTTAATAGAGACACCTTTTCTAACCCTGAGGAGTGTATTGAGCGCTTAATATAAGCTTGATCGGCGGTATCAGCATCAAATATCGATTATGGTGTATAAGCTGCTCAGGCGTATCGGTATTTGAGCATTTACGCCTAATATTACTTATTTGGTGCCTGGATATATCGAGATCTGATACTAATCGATGACATCACCATATAACATTGATCAATCTACGCACGTTGCTTATTCCTGAATAGAATATATGGTCAATGAGGTTTAATGTCGTCGAAAGAGCCCTATTTGATGAACTACACCTTATTGACGAATCAGGGTCAGCGCCTTGGGGTAAACCTAATCCAACACAGCGCTTTAGGCAGTCAAAAAGTACCAAATTAGCCCTATTAAGGGAAAGGCAATAGTAGCCAACTTGACTAATCCAAATAAATGCTCATTTTGTCCTCTTTTAGTAAATAATGCATATGTAATGGTTAATTAAGACTATCTGTACATAAAAAAGCTCAAAGTCATATGCGTATCGACGACGATGTATGAATCTTCCAAGCAAACCGGAGAACGCTAACTCCGCCGTTACATCTGACTTTGGCTACGAAATTTGTGGTCTAGAGCTCAACTGATGTAAACTAGCACGTAATAGTAGATAATATAATATGTAGAATAGTTTATGGTCTGGGGAAGGAGGAGTGGAGATCCCTTCTTCACCTGTCGTCGTTGGCCAATGCCAAGACCATACACTATGTCCATGCATACTTCTGCATGGTTTACCACCTTGAGGCTGCGAACGTGGTTCTTATTCGCTGCCAGGCCACTCCCGTTGCCATTTTCGGCGTCTCCCCCCTTTGCTGGTCAATCGAGATACGAGATGGCTTGTGAAGGGATCCTTGTTGGGTCTGGTTGGGGCGAGCGGCGGCGGCGGCGGCGGCGGAATCCTAAGAACTGGCGGTATGCTAGCACCAGGTAGTGGTTGAAATAGCAGCAGTCCACTCTCTCGCCGCGCGCATCTCATATCCACTGCACCATGCTCCTGACCTGATACACCTGTACCGCCACCTCCCGTTCATTAACCGAAACATCTAGAGGCTGAACCATCGACGCAGTACCAGCCGGAATTGATGAAGGAATGGTATTATTATTCCTGTATTCTTGAATGATAGTTAGTGTTAGATAAGCTCCATAGTGGTCGTAAACAAATAGAGATCATTGCGGTCCAAAGGTTGGGACGAGGTATTTATCAATGAATCTTCCTAGCAGAGATTCCTTCATCCACCTTGTTTGTGTACATACAATATGAACACACTTATGGCAGTGTCTCGCTTCTTTCTCCCGAATATTGTCTCCCTTAACTGCAGCAAGAATTCAAGCTGTTGAAATTCTCAGTACTCCCTCTGTTTAAACATAAAGAAATAGAGTACACTGTCTTGTATCAGATTTCGACTCAGCATTTGTACACCATATAGTACTAACACCTTTAAAATGACATATCCAACCATTTAAATGTTCCCCTAATAGTGGGGCCTCATTCACATTACATAAACTGTAACGTGTTTCACCTGGAAAGCAATCGTCACCAGGAAAGCAATCAAGGGTGACAACGGGATGATCCAAAGTTGCTGAAGAAAGTTAAATTTATATTCAGTTACGGAATCAAGTAGCCAGAAGTGTTATTTAGATGTCTCCCAACTATTTTTGACATGATTTATCTCTGTCTAGCGAGAGTAATGTTTCAGAGAGGTCGTTGACTGGGTTAGGGAGTGTAAGCTTTATCGACTTTACCAAATTTTGGTCGTATTCATTATATAACTCTGGGATTCTGAAAAGATACACTGAACTGTCTTATGTCTGCCTGCCTTCATATATTGTGCTTTGATGCCCACAACCTCCTTTTGTGAGGTTCGGTTGCTTTACCGGTGATGATCACTTTCCCGGTAAAATACGTTAATCGGAATGCCGCCTTCATCATGATTGCATATAAAATGAAAGAAATATAGAGAATAGGCGTCAGAAAAATGAACAGTATTATAAGAATACGATTGCATCAATTAAATCTGAACTATTTGAGAATTTATTGTTTAAAGTCATCAGGAAGTAACTGTAACCGTATGGTATTGATCACAAACCGCAGAACTATTTGATAACATTATAGAAATTGTTGAAACCATGGTCATAAAAATAGAATAAAATTGGATCCATTATATTGATAGGGATCTTTCCATAACTCGTCTGTCCATCTTCTGAACCATCCGTCTCTCCCTGATTTTGATAAAGCCCTTCTCTTTTATGTCTGAATGAGTTCAACCCACTATTGCACTCATTAGAATCTGAAAAAACACCGATGCCTCATCAAGTATCGGAGAACATGTTTTGGTTGCTTTATCGGATGCCTCATTGGCGGCCCAATAATATATCAACCATATCGGAACCTGAACCTTTCTTTAGCGGTAATAACTGTGCTCGATTCTTTTGATTGGTCTTATTTACCCATTACTTGATTAGTTGCCCGAAAACTATTTTCAGTGTAACAGATATCTATGGGAAAGTTGGTAACTTCTTTTTACTTGATTTTGGTTTCCGACCTCGTAGCTGAGAAGTATGCACATCACTGATCATTATCTTTCAACTTCTGAAGTCAAGCTTTCTTTATTATGGTATGTATTGTTGTAACCAAGGACCAAGTTAGAAAAATTTTCGTAACCATACATAACTCATTTACTAAACGGGTATAAATTCGGAAGCCAAACTTTAGCAACGCTCCATATTCAGCGAGTTCCTACTGTATTTTATCTCAATGTCGGTGCACAATCTATGGTCGGAGATACACGTATGTACGTAAGTATGCATAAACCAGTTTAGTTGGCAGGCAAGTATATTGCTGAAAAATATGTATGTATAAATAGAAAGAGTTCTCAATAATAATGCGGTATATTGATACATATCAATATAAAATCTGGGAGTACATTGGAGTATAGTCCGATACGATCATCCTTCACACAAGGTAAGTGGAGTGTATGCATATATCTTTATCGGTACTATTGATACTATCATTGGAAGCGCTTGGCGCCAATAGGAACTATCTGTCTGACATTTTCTTTTTTTTCTGGGGAAAATGTTCCGATATACAGACTAGTACTGTTGTAGGTATTTGCAGTATATTAAACATCTTTCATTGCAACCACTAGTTGTCATATTTGGTTCCATGTGCAGTAGCTATTATCTTATACAGGACATTGGCACTTCTATTATTCTCAGGTGAGCCATCCAATAGTAAGCATGCTGCCCAATAATATAATACGAGTGTCCTTGCATATCGGTACCCAAACCAACTAGATATCTAGTTTTACTTGTCCGCAGTTACCCGTCCTTCCTAGAACCATGACCCATCACTCGGATTCACTCCCAACTCCAACCTAATGATGTACCTCGTGATATCCTATAATAGTATACTCTGGTAGGCAGTATAGAACTATTTTTTTATTCCAACAAGGATCCACGACAGCCGGGTCTATAGCTCAATTTGCATTAAAACCATCATATATAAGTCAACACCGAACCGCCAACTTCCGTTTGCACTATACAACTTTAAGTAAGAATACACTCTGAAAGCAGTTTGAAAGTACTTGAAAATCACTTTTAACTCACTTCCCTGACGTCTCCGGGTGGAAAATTCTCTCAATATTACTCAAACGAATCGAATTCACATAGCCTTTTTTTGGTACGCGTACCAGGTGTTCTCATCCCCTCCCGCTGCGATACCAGCCGGCGTTGTGTTTTGACCTTTGGGAATAATTAAAGGAGTACATCTATTTGCTTTATTTCATACCGCTTCAACTACTGTAGTAAGATTTCGACTACCGTTTTCTTTGAAATGTTGAGTATTCTGCTGCTGCATAGTGTGGTCCACGAGTCGGCTCGAGAGCGGCAAGAGCAAAAGCTCGAATCGACTCGCCACAACAGCTGCTCGACTCAAGTCGACCTGTAAATACTCGAATGCAGCTCGAGCCACTCGCGCCTTTCCGCGGTCTCGGATATCAGTCCTTGAAGTCATTCTAGATCTCGTTATTGGAATATGCATTTCTAGGGTTAGGGTTCACTGCTGCAATCTTCCATGATATAAATTACCAAAGATATTGTCAGCATCTTTACCATGAGGGAAAGAACATCCTAAAAGCTCGAGTTTTTCAAATTGAGCAGCGGAAAAGGCTCGAGCCAACCCGACCCGTGACGGTGGCTGTTCGTGGTTGCTCGAGCTTTGGGCTCCAGTCGAGGGCTCGAGCCAACTTGTCTCGTCGACCACACTAATTCCGCACATTTTTGCACAGTCGTTTCCTCCTCCGCCGTTTGCTTCGAGAAGGCCTTTTCGTCCAAATTCCAAATATCCTTTTCCTTAACCATGTGCTTGTCCTCTACCTATTTCAACTATATTCATGCGATCTTAGTAAAATTCTCGAAGCGTTACGGAATTTGAACTAGAAATAGCAGCCTAACAAAATGTCCATTCATCACCACATACATTTCTGCATTTGCTCGGTCCCGTGCATATGGCTGGTTGACCATGTACCGTGACTGGATGTCTGTGTTATCATCCAGGAATCGATATAGCCAGTCTCTACCAATTTTGGATTTTGAACACCAGGTGTTTCGCCAGAAAAAGGTTATATTTATTTATGGTAGGCAGGGTATTCCTACATGAAAGATTGTTTTGTTGCTAACGACGCTCGGAGTTTCACTGTTATAAGCACTCCTCTACAGTAGATGCAACGGCGAAGCATTGATTGTGACCTGCATCAACCTCTTCTGGAACTCGTGGTTCCTGTTTGGAATTAAGTTGATCGTCACTGCTATGAGCAGTGCCATCCCCCTCTCATTTTGTTTAATTCATTGACAGGAGTCTCTCTTCCGACGAGAGACATCGCATTGCAGCTTATCTGCCGCTCTGTAAAGTTCCTCGGTTGTGGTCAACCGACAGTGTGCGGCCGTCCAAACAGAGCAGCTGGCGGCTAGAGTGGACCCATTACGAGAACTAGACAGATGAGATGATGAGAATAATGCTGGGGTGCCCCTTACCAACATTCCCGCGCTGCCGGCATATGTCTGGTGTGCGGCACTGACAAAGATCTCTCAACAAGCCAGCCTGCATGCCGTATCCACAACACATCACCACAACACCAGGCGCCCGTCTGCAAATCACCGCCGCCCACGCCCGCCCCCGGGTCCGCGCACCGGAAAGTAAATACTTTGGGGCATTCGTCAACGCTGCTCCCCACCCCTTGTATACCGCTATGTAGATGCGATGGATCGCCCTCCGGGTGCTTACCATGGGCGGCATGCACCTTATCTGTCGGTACCCGCTGCTCGGGCGCATACCCGACGCTCCCTTGATCACCGGCGCCAGTCCCCCGTTACCACAAGCCCCTCCGCCCTCGCATCCATAGAGGAGACACCAACCGCTACTGTGGGCCCACGGCCAGCAGGAAAAGGTGCGCGGGGGAGGAGAGAAAGGTAAAAATCCGGGGGAGAAAAAGAACAGTGAGCGGAAGGGAAAACGACCGGGATAAAGAAAAGAATGTGCCGTTGTTGTCAGGAGCTAGAGTAATGTTACTCTGGCGGCTGAGGATAGCCTCTTTGAATTTGTGTCGTAGGACAGCGCCTGCGTGCGGCGTTGGCAGGGAGGGTTGGTGCATCCTGAGTCTTGGGGCGAGTGACATGCTGTGACTAGGTGTAATTGTGCGTGGGGGAGGTTCTTGGCGCGAGTGATCTCGTGTGATTCCGTACACGGAATCGTGCGGCGGATGATGAAGCGCCACAGATTGTGAGGAGTGAGTGGCTGGTGGCCTCGCTGGGGTCGTGGTGCTGCAGCCAACCCGGTGTGGCGGAGGGCGTGGAGCATATGGTGGCTGAAAGGTGCAGGGGTTCTTAGTAAGCACGGCACACCAAAACACTGAGCAGTGAGCACTCAGGAAGACGGGCCCCGAACGCCCTCACAATTTTAGAGGGAGAATTGAATTGACATTTCATGGTGCGGCGCGAAGAATTCCCCATTGAAAGCCTGCGATAATTGTCTTATGCTCAAAATCCAGGGGGGAGAGCACAACTCGCCGCCGCAAGGTGGGCCACTACTAATGTTTCGCAGCACCACTAGCCACTGTGAACAACTAACCACCCCAACCACCAGCTCACCATACCGATCGCTAACCTTGACCTGGGTGCCCACAAAATCCACCGCGTGCAGAATAACGGTGCGCAAGAGAAAAAATAAAAGTGCGGGAGAAAAATGAAAGAAGAAAAAAAAGAACGGAAAAATTGGCTACATGTACCTCCGGCCATTGATTGAGCAGAGGGGGTCTTGGCAGCATTTTCACACAAGAAGCTGTCGCCAAGAAGCGATATTGAGGTTCGGAAGTCGTTGGCTCCATGTCAAGTAGTTACTTGAAACTCTCAAGCCGAAGATGTATGTGCGGGGGCAAGGGCTATGTACCGGGGTGTGAAGGGTAAGCACTGAGAACCCCGTTTTGGGTCTCTTTTAAAAGTGAGGGTTTGTAAAGGGCTGTGATTGGGCTGAGAGAAATATTTTTGACGGTTGGCAGCCAAGCAGGTATTTCGGTAGTGTGTCCCGCTCAACTTCTTTTTCTACTCATGTTCTTTTTATCACTGTGAGTAAATACCCAGATGTAGCTGTGGCAGAGGGCGATTCAGTGGTTATTTCTTTCGTATTTTTAGGAAAATACAAGTGAAGATGGATAAAACGTCTCGATGTTTTTTTCCTCCATACAAATTCCAGGGCCAAGACCAGAATTCATCGGGCACCCCCCGGTTGCCATGCGCGGCTTCCATACAAAAATTAACCAATCATTCAAGGCGTCTCACTATTTCACGGTATTATGTACGTACATGGGCAGGGCAAGGGTCGGGAACGGGCCGCGCCGGACAGGGGGTTCTCGCACCCCGCAATCTCGCCAGATAAGCGACTCGCAGCGCAACCCCGCCCTGTCTGAGTCTTGGCGCGAGTGATCTGGTGAGATTGGTTATGGGCATCCTGGGCCGGGATGGTAAAGCGTTACGGATTGTGTCAAGAGTGAAGGAGGGCGGTGGCCTTTGTCTGTCTGTGCTGCGACGCACTCGGAGTAGCGTTGGGCGGGGGATGTTGACGGCGTGGGCGTGGTCATGGTCGCGCGTATGGTGCGTGCGCGCAATTTGAGTATCGGTACGGTACTGTAGTCCCGGAGGAGTAGAGTCAGGTGGTCAATCTGGTACTGGTAGTGCTGCGGCAGGTGCTGATGAGGTGTCTGATGAGGCGCTGATTTTGAGCCGTCGTCGGTTTGCTGCTGCTTTGATGCTCGATTTTAGTGCAATCAATGGACGATTTGGTAGATGGGGGAAGGCGCTGACGGAAATGCTCAATTTGCTGCTGGCGGGGGTGCTGTGTGGAGGCCCTGATTTGGTGCAATTAGGCGTTCATTTGGCGCTCGATTACTTGACAATTTGGACTCTAATTAGGTGCTAATTGTGCAATCAGGCGCTGGTCTAGTGCTTCGATTTGGTGCTGGCTGAGGTGCTCCTGATTTGGTATTTAGTAATGTTGGTATTTACAAACGGACGAAGAATGGTGAGCGTATGTACTACATTAACGATCTTCCAAGACTCTTGCGGTCTGATTGGCCGAGAACCGTGACCCCTAATCCTGACCGACTCCTACACAGCAACCGTCCATCCCACCAAACAATCTGTAAAATTAAAAAATAGATTTAATTATTAGGTAATCTAATTAGGAGCGGTGTGGGTGAGCGGTGGAGGGGGAGGAGCGGAGAGGGGGAGGAGAGGGCAGGGAAGTGGAGGAGCGGGGATGGGGAGGATGAGCGTGAGGGTGGGCTGTAAGTGCAGGGCAGGGCAACGGGCGGAAGCAACAGGATGGCAATATGCAGGTGGCATTAACTTGAGCTGGGATTAATTGGAGGTGACTTTGAAACTCGCTATATGAACAAATTAGAGTTAGAGCTGGCATTAGATCTGAGCATAAATTGAGATACCTCATAACTAGCGGGAGGCTAGATCACTGCCGGAGGAGGTGCACATTTACAGGAGCTGGCCACGAGAGCTGGACATGAGATGCCTACGGCAAAGCGGATTGACTATTAGAGGTGGTCAAATAGTACAGGGAGGTGGGAGAAATCTCAGGTGAGAGGAGATCAAGACCTCGTGGTCTCGTGGCCCACACCTCGCCATCAAGTACACAGACACAGAGTCATAAACGTAGTCAAAAATCGGGGCGAGGTCGAGGTTGAATAACTTTGCAATAAAACAAATTATGAAATTCTAGTCGTTAAAATTAAAGTACTATTGACGAGGAATGATTCTACCAGCCATATTTTTGATATCTCTCCTAGTTAAAAAGTTATTCAAGCTTGAAATGCGCTATTTTAGTATGTAAAAAGCGCCAAGGCTAAACAAAGTGGAACAGTATTATACTCATTTATACCCGGAAAGAAGCAAACCTGCTCAGGCCATGGCAGTGATGCAGCTGAAGGCTAGAAATGGGCCCTCTTATGGCCCATGAGGCCATATTGCAGCCACAATTGTTCCACTTCTGTATCTTCCGTATGCCGCCCCATCACCTTTAAGAGTGTGCGCACCATAACTACCACTTAAGACATCATGAACAGGCTACATGTACTTAAAGCATATAGTAATAAGTTGAACAAAAATAATAAAAAGTACTGTCGTGAAAATGCTGACCCAGTAGAAAATATATCTATATTTTGTGTGATTTTAGAGTACTGTTTCACTTTACTAAGTCTTGGCACAGTGTTGTTCAGCAGGTTTCTTCTAACCTTTTTTCTTGAAAGGTTATTAGCCATTGACTTTCCGTCATGTTTGGTTACCGTTAAACCATGGATTTAATAGAGAGAGTCTTGGCGTTATCCTCACACCAGAAGCTGTCACCAAGAAGCAATATTTGGGCTCGGAGGTCGTTGGCGTTATTGTCCACCGACCTCAACAACTCTCGATCCGAAAAGGTATGCGGAGTGAGACAAGGGTTATGTACTCCACTCTAATGTATTACATGCACAGCGCAGGGTCATGTCAGGGTACGGGGTGGGCACACACACAACACTCCCGTGTCCGACAGGGGTTCCCGCGGCCCGCGATCTCGCCAGATAAGCGAGAGATGACAGAACAGTCTAGAGAGAGGCGAAGGTGGGGTGTCTCGAGTGGGGTGTCTCGAGTGGGGTGTCTAGAGTGGGGTGTCTGGAGTGGGGTGTAGCCTCTTCGCGGCGGCGGGGAGGTGGGCGGCGTGGGCTTGGGGTTGCGAGAACCAGGTATTAGTACATACATAGCGGGTCATAAATCTTGGGGCGAGTGATCTGCTGCGATGTGGACCGACATAGAGCGGTCAAGTGCCACGTACTCTGGCGCGGTGTTGGGCGGGGACGTGGTCGTGGGACCGGCAACGTGTTTCAGCGGGAAAGTGATCGCCACCGGGAAAGGAATCAAGGGCGACCCGAAGTTGCTGAAGAAAGTTGAATTTATATACAATTACAGAATCAAGTAGCCAGATGTGTTATTAGATGTCTCTCAACGTTTTTGGACATGATTTACCTCTATCTAGCGAGCGTATTGTTTCAGAGAG
The DNA here is from genome assembly GCA_024713705.1 of Morchella sp. 2018-W38C. Classification (NCBI taxonomy): domain Eukaryota; kingdom Fungi; phylum Ascomycota; class Pezizomycetes; order Pezizales; family Morchellaceae; genus Morchella; species Morchella sp. 2018-W38C. Next base: position 1,974,216 of record JAMJEX010000008.1, on the reverse strand, counting down.
GTCGTTGACTGGGTTAGGGGGTGTAAGCTTTATCGCCCTGACCAACTTTTGGTTTATATTCATCAGATAACTCCAAGATCTGGAAAAGACACACTGAACCCCCTTATACGTGCCTACCTTCATATATTAACTTTTAATGCCTCTTTTGTGAGGTTCGGTGGCTTTGCTGGTGTTGATCGCAAACGTGAGAGCATGGCTATTAACTGTCTTTACCTGATTGCACCAACCTAGTGTGGCTAGTAAAGGATTATCTTTTTTTATTTGGTGATCCTTGGTTTCTGGAGCGGACGGTGGCTTGGTATATATATTGAGCTCGAGTCATTGGTGCTTTGTGAGGCGTTGCCCCGCAGCTGCTTGCCAACAACTAGCTACGTCAACCCCGCTTTTGCGTTGTTGCGAAGATACGCATTACCTTCACTCTCGATATCACAACTGTTTGCAATCAACTACAGCCACTATCATCATGTCATCCGGTGTCGGTATCGGTGATATTCTTCTAGTCACCAAAATCGGTTTCACATTATGGGTAAACCTTAGAGGAGCTGCCAAAGAGCGCGAGGATCTAACGGCGAAGCTAATGGAATGGAAAGCTAAGTTGGAAATCGTTGAACTCATGTTTGCTGATGTAGACTTACCACCGCTCGCTGCTAAATATGCCAGGGAGCAACTTACAGAGGCTTTAGCAATCCTACAGGTTCTCGAGGAGCTAAAACGAAAGCTTCCGAAGCGAAAGGTATTGCGAAACCTGGCATGGGAGGTTAAGGGAAGGGCAAACTTTCAACAGTACCGGCTGGAGCTCGAAAAAAAGCTTGAGATGCTTGATATATTCTTTCTTAGTGGCTCGATGTATGTATACCTGAACTTGGCCCGATTGGCGGTATGGTTAGATTCTTACAGTATCGGTCTCCAGGAAAATGGTCACAGACGGAGTCCGAGAGACCAATGTCGTCTTGAAGCGAGTCGAAAACAGAATTAAATATGGCGACTTTTCCCCAGACCATGAGCCAATTAGATTTGTTGACGCATTGGGCTACGAACGGCCATTACCATTCGACTTGTGCATGGACTACGAGGTTTAGAAACCGGTTTTCTCCTGAATATTTTGCGTCTCGCGATATTACTGACCTATAATTCAAGAATTTTCGGAATATTGTCTCGATGTGTTTCAAAGAATCACCGGGAAAGTCCTTTGTTGAACGGGGGGACTATGACATCACCAATGAGGAGAGCGGCGCACTACTGGGACCAGAAGATTGGACCGTCACGGCCGGTATGATGCTTTCGATGGCGATAGTCATACGCAAGAATGTAAGGAAAGGAGAAAGCGATCACAGATGTCCGGGCTGCGGTACAAAATACACCGGACACGTTAACACTGGCTACCAGCGTGTGAACTGGTAATTGATCTACATTCGGGGAAGAGAAAGGTGTCGCTGACCTATATATCTGAAAGCACGTATTGTAAACGGTGGTTTCAAATAACATCGAAAATCACGGTTGTAGATACTCCTACAGATGACCCCGAGCAAAAAGCCAGCTTAAGTTCGGGCACGGGCGAGCCTTCGAAGAATAACGAGTTGATGCATATTCAACGGTTTCACATCCGTGTAAACGAGGTTGACAGCAGGAGGTGAAGTCAAAATACCATTCCAATTCCCTACGTATACGGCACAGAAATACAGCTAAAACCTAATCAGCCCCAGGGGGTGTGTAGAACCTAGCCTGTGACTTTAATGAATAGACTCCATTTATGCTAACCATATACATATGCTAACCATATACAGGAGGTTAGAAAAGTAACACCAATTATTGAGTTATATAATAACCCTACGCAGAATGTGGGTAAACCCCGCACCGCCGAGGACTTCGATGATGTGCTGACCGTATACAGCACGTGAGTAAACCCCACACCGCAGAGGACTTCAATGATGCGCTGACCGTATACAGCTTGTGAGTAGACCCCACACCGCCAAAGGCTTCAATGATGTGCTGACCGTATACAGCACGTGAGTAAACCCCACACCGCCGAGGACTTCGATGATGTGCTGACCGTATAAAGCACGTGAGTAAACCCCACACCGCCGAGGACTTCAATGATGCGCTGACCGTATACAGCACGTGAGTAAACCCCACACCGCCGAGGACTTCGATGATGTGCTGACCGTATGCAGGGAGTGAGTAGACCCCACACCACCGAGGACCTCGATGATGGGCTGACCGTATATACAGCCGGTGAGTAGACCTCACACCGCCAAAGGCTTCGATGATGTGCTGACCGTATACAGCACGTGAGTAAACCCCACACCGCCGAGGACTTCAATGATGCGCTGACCGTATACAGCGAGTGAGTAGCCCCACACCGCCGAGGACTTCGATGATGTGCTGACCGTATACAGCTTGTGAGTAAACCCCACACCGCCGAGGACTTCGATGATGTGCTGACTGTATACAGCACGTGAGTAAACCCCACACCGCCGAGGACTTCGATGATGTGCTGACCGTATATAGCATGTGAGTAGACCCCACACCGCCAAAGGCTTCGATGATGTGCTGACCGTATACAGCATGTGAGTAGACCCTACACCGCCGAATGCTTCGTTGGGCTGACCGTATATAGCGAGTGAGTAGCCCCACACCGCCAAAGGCTTCGATGATGTGCTGACCGTATACAGCACGTGAGTAAACCCCACACCGCCGAGGACTTCAATGATGTGCTGACCGTATACAGCGAGTGAGTAGCCCCACACCGCCGAGGACTTCGATGATGTGCTGACCGTATACAGCTTGTGAGTAAACCCCACACCGCCGAGGACTTCGATGATGTGCTGACCGTATATAGCGAGTGAGTAGCCCCACACCACAGTAGCCCCACACCGCCGAAGACTTCCATGATGTGCTGACCGTATACAGCGAGTGAGTAGCCCCACACCGCCGAAGATTTCCATGATGTGCTGACCGTATACAGCATGTGAGTAGACCCCACACCGCCGAGGACTTCGATGATGTGCTGACCGTATACAGCGAGTGAGTAGCCCCACACCGCCGAGGACTTCGATGATGTGCTGACCGTATACAGCTTGTGAGTAAACCCCACACCGCCGAGGACTTCGATGATGTGCTGACCGTATATAGCGAGTGAGTAGCCCCACACCACAGTAGCCCCACACCGCCGAAGACTTCCATGATGTGCTGACCGTATACAGCGAGTGAGTAGCCCCACACCGCCGAAGATTTACATGATGTGCTGACCGTATACAGCATGTGAGTAGACCCCACACCGCCAAAGGCTTCGATGATGTGCTGACCGTATACAGCATGTGAGTAGACCCTACACCGCCGAATGCTTCGTTGGGCTGACCGTATACAGCTTGTGAGTAGAACCCACACCGCCGAGGACTTCGAAACATGTGCTGACCGTATGCAGGGAGTGAGTAGACCCCACACCACCGAGGACCTCGATGATGGGCTGACCGTATATACAGCCGGTGAGTAGACCTCACACCGCCGAGGACTTCGATGATGTGCTGACCGTATACAGCCTGTGAGTAGACCCCACACCGCCGAGGACTTCGATGATGTGCTGACCGTATGCAGGGAGTGAGTAGACCCCACACCACCGAGGACCTCGATGATGTGCTGACCGTATGCAGGGAGTGAGTAGACCCCACACCACCGGGGACCTCGATGATGGGCTGACCGTATATACAGCCGGTGAGTAGACCCCACACCGCCGAGGACTTCGATGATGTGCTGACCGTATACAGCCTGTGAGTAGACCCCACACCGCCGAGGACTTCAATGATGCGCTGACCGTATACAGCTTGTGAGTAGACCCCACACCGCCGAGGCCTTCGATGATGTGCTGACTGTATACAGCTTGTGAGTAGACCCCACACCTCCGAAGGCTTCGATGATGTGCTGACCGTATGCAGGGAGTGAGTAGACCCCACACCGCCGAGGACTTCAATGATGTGCTGACCGTATACAGTGGGTGAGTAGCCCCGCACCGCCGAGGACTTCGATGATGTGCTGACCGTATGCAGGAGGTGAGTAGACCCCACACCGCGCTTGAGTAGAGGTTTCATCTTTGAGTGAAATAGCCTTCTGATTAGCTAATCACCACAACCAGGCCGAGGTGGGTAGGCTCTAGTTCGACCGGGTATAGTGACAACCAGGACATAACTCTACAAAGGCCCCAAGAATCGTAAATCCCCTCAACTACCCCTTTCACTCTCCCGAGAGTGACTCTCTGACGGTTACTTTATGAAGTCCACGAATTGAAGAGCTCGAGGTGTGCAATACCTATTCCATCCTTGAAACTTGTTGCTAAACGTCTCACAGGACTAGCCACAACGATGTGACTAAAAATTGGTGGATGAAATTGGACTAGTAAGCTTACGAATTATTTTCTTCTGAGTTGTGCTCGCATCCGGCTCGCCACTGAAGGGTTCTGAACGTCATCTTATTCTCCAGACTTGGTAGGCCGGATATCGCGCGCGGTGATTGTTTTGGTTTTTGTATGCGAGGGAGGGTTTGTTGTGGCAGCGGGGATCGGCAGCGCTCTGTGCTTTGTTTCTATTTTTATTTCTTATTTCCTAACCTTATTGTTTTATGACTTTCTTTTTGGACGTTTGAGGGAAAGGTTCGGGGAACGGGGTGCTGTTGAGCATGTGTGGTTGGGCGATGGTACAAACGGATTGGTTGCACGGTCGGACGGTGGGACGGTGGGAAGATTGGTGGATGGAACGAAAGGACGGCTGCGACGGGACGGTGGTACAAACGGGTATGCTGCATTTCAATCAAACTTTTTCAAGATCTACATTTGAGGTGTGACGCAGTGTGAGCAAGTGACACAGTCTTGGATTAGCCAGTCTGTAGCAGTTGGCGGTTCTCCCTGCCACTGCCCCCGAGTAAACAGTAGTATCGAGTGATATATCGTGACTCGGTCAATCAGAACTGACCTCTCCTCAGATGGCTGGGTTGACTCTGGTGTCGTAATGGCAAAGGTCGCTGTATGTCAGAGCTTGGAGTACTATAGTAGAGTGGAGTGGAGCAGAGCAGAGCAGCACTCACCCCAGAGTATGCCCGCTTGCATGGGACCCACATTAGCGGATCAACCAGCAACATCCGATCGCTGTACCGACTCGGAGGAAGCCCGCCATATCCACCGCACGCAGACCAAAAGTGCGCGTAGAACAGTAGATATGCGCTGGAGGAAAAGAGAAGTGCTGGAGTAGAACAAAAGCTCGCAGGAAAGAAAAAAAAAACCAGAACAACTGGCTATATATATCTCCTGCGACTTTGGGGGGTCTTGGCGGGATTTCCACACCAAAAGCTGTCGTCAAGAAGCGATGTTTGGGTTCGGATGTCGTTGGCTCTGTTATCCACCGACGTCAACATGAAACTCCCAGTCCGAAAAGGTATGAAGAGCGGAACAAGGGATCTTGTAACGTACTACAGGCCCATGGCAGGGTCAGGTATGGCGGCTGATACCTGCAAAAGTGCGATCCAGAGACCTAGCAACGCCGCTACCCACCAAAAACTCATGTCTCGAGCAGCATAAACCACCCCGAGCAACACAGTCAAGCCCTTGAACACTCATTTCAAGATCTGTATTACATGTAGTAAAAAGAAGATGGATTTTTGTAAACTAAATACAATATCAGAATTCATAGGGGGTGGGCATAGGTGTATATATGGTTCATTCACAATTTTAGCGAAAACCAGAACTTTTGTTCCCACAATCTTAAAAATAAGGATCAAAAGTAAACATGATGGGAATAATAGTACTTCAATCTTAGAGCGAGTTATAGTGTAGTAGGTAATGATGCTATGATATTGCAGGATCGAGTGAGAGATCATGCCCAGTTGGCAGGCGACCGAGGGAATCGGTTACCACCATCAACTGGCAATGGCAACTGACCCATTGCCAGCTGCAGTTCTCCTCACCAATTTCTTTTATTATCATTAACCTTTTTTGTTGCATCTGCGGAGTACTAATGAGTCTTATTATTCGTGGGGGACACACACACACGCGCTCGCGCGCACACAGCGCTCCCGCACCCCATTCGGGCCCGAGACCTGATAGGGCGTAATGCAGGGAGGCAATCTCGCCAGATAGGCGAGAGCTGGCAGAAGACGATGTGATGCAGGGACACGATCCTGCCTCGCCCGGCAGCCGCGGACTACGACTACCGCGGGACGTTAATCCGCTGCGTGTGATTGAAACCAGCATTCGGTCAAGTCCTCGAGAGAAGTACCAAACAGATTCTTCGTTGTTTATGAACACCACGACTCCACCCTGAACACAATGTTCGGCCACCTGCTACTGCTCGCATATTTACCGCCATTTCTTGGCAGCCAGCGCTGATGCCACCGCTGTTGCCGCCGCTCGCCCCGACCCCATCCAACAAGTATTCCTTCACAAACTATTTTGCATCCCGGATAGCCAGCTAAGCGGGGAGACGCCCGAAACAGCTACTCACATCACAATATATTACCGAAATGCAAAGAGCCCGTCCCCAAACCCCTGCCCGCACCCGCACGCGCACCGGAGGATCCTATGTATTGTGGGTTACCACAAAGTTTGTATCGAAATGCAACTTCAAACACTTCTTACTCCACCACCAGAAGCGTATAGGGCAGAATCAGATTGAAGATTGATTCCCCGTGGTGATAGTATCTATCTTTATCCCTCAACCTGGCCCTCTGCCTGTCATCAAACGCCATGGACCACCTCCAGGTGCTTGCTTGCCCGAATGGGCATTCCCACAGAACCCGAGTCCGCCTTGCAGGTCCGCCACGCATCTTCTCCGTATCCTGCTCGGACGCATACTACTCATCCGCTGATATCAGCAGATAGGCCCATCCAATTGAGTTTACTGATATTACTGGATGGCACTACCGGTTTAGCGATGGGGTAGCATCCACTGAATTTGGTACCCGGTCATGGCACAGTGAGTGGTTGAGCTACCCAGATATTGAACAGTAAGCCGATGGGTGCCCACCCATCTGGTAATCTTTTCATCAGTGATAGTGATCGGCGCAAGCCCGGGGGAGGGTTCTAGCTGTCTCGCATTGTGGAGAGACAAAGGCTCGAGGTGCTCGAGCTTAGACTCAAGCTCTCATGTTTTCACCAACCAAGACACCTTACATGATGGGGATCTATTTGATTCTCATATAAATCACCAATCTCGTGCTTTCTTCAACCATTACTAACGCTTCGCTAGGTTCGAGGATTTTAATCATCGACTAAATAGACTCAAGTGTTTAGCGCGCAAGTAACTATGCGCGATTTCGGAAGTGAAGAGATGGCAACCAAACCACACCAAAATTAGTCGAAGTGCAACCACCACCCGCAACATAATCGCCATTAATAATGAACAAGGCTTTAGGACGTGAAATGCAGGGGGCGGAATTTAATATGCCTAAAGGGGCACTCTCTGAAATTAGGTGTGGAAGAAGTTACATGAGCTAGAAGTGAGATTTAGTTGCATCCCATACATTCATGCGGTATTGGCACGGTTTTGGCAACTCAACACAATGGAATCGACACAGCTTGTGCTAGAAATGTAAGGTTGAAATTTTAAGCTGATAGAGTGACTATCCATATACAGGTAATATCCATCAAAGCTGGTGGTTGAGGACCGGGTTGAAAAGTGGCGATTTTGGTGTAAAATGGGTGCCATCTCTAGAAGGTGAAGGCAGGCAACCAAAAATGCTACCTTTCGGCGTGGCCCTAGACCACCAATTATGATGAATAATCCCCGAGAATTAGAGAGGTATATTTCTTGCATGTCACGAATTGTCCGATCAGCTCAAAGTTAAATTATTATGCTTCTAGCATGAGCTGTGTTGATTTTATTATGTTGAGTTACCAAAAAACACGCCAAGACCACATATTTATATGGGATGTAGCCGAATCTCCATGTTGCTCTACTTCTAGCTCGTGTACTTTCTTTCACATCTGCTCTGGGAGAGTGCCCTTGTAGATATATTAAATTTGATATCCAAAGGCTTACTCTATAAAGTCTTGTCGCTTACTGATTGCAATCGGGATGTGTGTTTTCGTTCCGTATAAGCTAGTTTTGTGTATTTTTCGTTGCCTGCGTTCACTTTCTACCTAGCGCTACACATTAGCGAGAAGTATGAGGGTACTGTTCTGGTCAACCTAGCGATTTGGCCTATCGGGGGAGAAAACACAGTTGACCGGGTAGGTCAGGAATATTCTCAGATAAGCTGAATTATCTCCAGATTGACTGTCTTCCCGGGGTGACCGTCAAGCCAGGCATAACTTCAGATTAACTAACATATTCATGCATTGACCGAGGTTATTGTGTTCAGTCGGCGCAGCTTTACATTTAGCTTAGAGTCATCAAGAGTAGCCGTTGCATGCATGCAGTTTCCATAACTGTAAATTACATGCCATCAATTAATTAAAGAAGTTAAAAAAGCCGTTGCATGCTACCTAGGTGTAGTAGATTGCTAAACATCTGATGTAACACCTATGGTATTAGATGGGGACAATTCTCGGGATGACAGATTCAAAATGCTCTTGTAAATAGAAACACTTAACGCCCTATATCGGTAGGTTCGGGAATAGTTGAATTTATATATCTGGGGATATTCCTGGCTTGACGGTCAACCCGGGAAGGCAGTCAATCTGGGGGTAGTCCAACATATCAGAGAATACTCCTGACCTGACCGGTCAACTGTGCACGTGTTATCTCCCCCGATAACCCGAACCGCCAGGTCGACCAGGGCACTACCGAACCTTCAATCTTCTATATCGTCTGCGATATGGGCGGATATTTCTTCGATATCTCTGAATGGACTACCCATCTGTACGCCACTACCTATCTATGAATTGGGCAGGCCATATGACGATATCCTACCGGCAGGTAGCGTCCGGAAATGGGCGGGAACAAGTGTTCAACAAATCAATTGCAGTATGTTATGGATCACTCAATGGCGTTCACATTTTCTACCGTCGCTATCGCGAAAGATCACAGGCACTTGACTTATAGCTGGGAATAGGAATGATTGCCTGTACCTGCACCGTTCTAAGTTCATAACCTTTAACCAATATCAAGTACGAATTGTAGAGAAGAAATAGATACATATCCCAATAACGTGTCAATGCAAGAAGAAGGAAAAAAACACGAACTGCACGCTGTGACGGGAGGATGGGGAGGAGAGGGTAGAAAAGTGTCATGTCACAGCTGAAATTCATTTTGAAAAGCTAAATCTTCCTGGGTCCGGGCAGTGACGTCGTCACGGCCAGCCGTGTCTCGGGCCTCGGACTCAACACTACCGACCGTTCCATTTCCGATGAGCCCTAGTCCCTTGACTTTGTGGTCTTCCGATTTCCAAAACCATTGATCAAGAATCATGGTGAGGTCACCAAATTCGGAGGTCGGCCTGTGGCCAGACAAGTGAGTGAATAGCATTACGAGGGCGTCGGCTAAACAAACTTCCAGTCCATCCTCCAATCCACCGTCCCTCGGAACCCCCCTTACTCTTGCTGTATAAAAGCCGTAAGCTCCGGACAGGCCCCACCCGGGAAACTCCTCCACCTTTTGTGATGATATTCGCTTCATCATCCCCTCATCACCGCCTATCAATCTTTCAAGCAAGAGTTCAGAGATCTGTATGGAGATATCGGTTCGGCAGATAATATTTGAAAGATGAGGACCACAAAGGAAAACAGCATTATCAGAAGGTTGAGCAAATATTGCAACTCTGCTTGCGCCATTTTCCACCAGGAATTCTTGCAAAACGTTGTCTTTACGAGCCAAGGCAACCGAGAATGGTGTCACTGTATACATTGCTGTATTGATATTTGCACCTTGCTTTACTAACACCTTCAAGGCGTCACGCAATCCCAAAAAGGCCGCGATGAGGATCGGAGGAAAACTCACGCCGTCCCAGCCGAGATGGTTCACCAAAGAGCAAATGAACTGAGCTTGTCTAGTGTCAAGAAATGCACAGGTTCGCCCTAGGAATACATCAGGCATGACGCTCAAGTGCTGACCTATACATTCGAATGTATAACGGCACAACAATGGATCCACCCCGCGCTTAAGCTCGGACACGACTTTGGTATCGGAAGGATCCTTCGACCATCTCGAAAAAGAGAGGTAGGTCAAGCATGTCGCCGCTACATAAAGCTCCGGATGGTTCAAGAGCTCCGGGTCGGCAAAACACCTTAGTTTGCGAAACATCTCTGGATTATCGTCCAGGTACGCCTTGAGGGTTTGATGAACGAGGCGCATGGTACCATCCGATCTACCGCTTCCACCGTTGTGATCAGGATATACTAGATCAATGGATACTAGACCACAACATACACCTGTCAAGACCTCAAGCTCGGGCAGACCGTCTTCATCGAGATCGGTGTCCTCTGGCTCCACAGCCAGCAGAACACACAGCTCTCTGGCCTTCAAAGGCCGCTTGGCATAATGTATCCAGAGTAATGCTCGAAGCGCAAGATCTGCCCGGTCCTTTCCCTGCTCCTTGATCCGCGATATAGTTTGATCGTAAAGGTCATTGATATGCTCTGGTACCTCATCCAACGCCCGCTTGAGATTCCGGAGACTTGTTTGGTCTCCGATCTGATCAAGAAGGAATCGAGCCAGGAGAAACCTGTGAAGTTGGTATAAGTGAGTGAGGCCTCGCCGAACGAACAGTGAATGTGCGGTCAACTCACATGCCCGAGACCTTTTCAACAACTCTTTGAATAATTTTCTCGCGAAGTGAAGGTTCCTTTCGGATATACCCGGAGAGCAAGGAATCGTGTGCTATCCTCGAGTTTACGTAGGTTCGTATATCCTCCTCTTTAGCTTCAATATTCTCTCTCGGATATTTACCGAGTAATCCATGTATCTTATCTTGTGGCCGAGAAGTAACAAGAATCCTGATGGAGGAACTCTCCATCCTAGACAAAAGAGATTTCCACTCTTTGTAGTCAGTCTTGGTAGAGTATTCGTCCAGGGCATCAACGAGGATATAGGTGTTTCTAAACCTCCCCGATAGGAAACATACAAGGTCGAGGTATTCGTCGGTGCTCCCAGCTTTTGATGCACCAGTACCGACCATCATCTTTCTCCTACGGCGGTGTTCGCAACGTTCACACCGGCAGAAGTCCTCAACCCTGGCGGGAATGAACTCCAACTGCTCAGCCAATTGCCTTGCCAAGCTCGAAAAGACATCGGCAGCGGTTTGTGTGGCCATTTCTTTGAAGTTGCAGTAAACATATGCTATCCCAACATCCTCTCTGGAGTACGTTTTCTTCAAATGATCCACGACACAAGAGCTACGATATCGCAGTTAGAAAGGTCTCTGTAACCAGTTCTTGACTCGGATGGCAAAATCCTTACACTAGTACTGTTTTCCCAACCCCGGCTGCAAGTAACCCAAATTAGTTCTACGGACATGGTTATTTATGACGGATCAAGGTGACTCACGTCCTCCTGTACACCAGAGAACCGGTTCTTGCCCACCTGTTTCCCATTGAATAAAATTCGGAGAATCTAGGAACCACTGGTTAGTCTTGGGTTCCCGGGTGGAGCTCACAGCCCGATGTCTAGCCTCAAAGTGGAGTGATGAGAGGGAACTCAGGATTGCACTTCTATGCTTCCGCTCCTCGTTCTCCCTTTCGCTCTCCTGGTTATCTACAGGTAATCAGTTCCAGTCCTGACAACAATATAAACGTCCCGCATACCATCAAATTTCTTCTCAACAGACGAAACCGCACGCGAAATAGCAGACACATCACGATGGAGATCCAGGGAGATCCCAGTGACACTCCCGATCGCTGTCTCGAGGTTGTTCAACTTGGCTATCAGAGCACCGGAGTCGGCAGAGAACAATCTGGACATCTTTCGCATCTCCGTCAGGGATAGAGTCACCTCCGCGGACGTCTTTGAGAGTAAGGAACTATATGCGAAATAAGCATAAAGCCACAAGATGTTGGACTAGGCTTACCCACCAACCATCAGTCGTCAGAGCAAATTGATATATCTCAATATACCCGTGCAAGGCTTGCACTTCCTTGCGAGTCTCCGCTTCCGCGAAGGGCCATGCTAGGCTCTGCATCCGTGTCCTTCTTTTCTTACGCCTCTCCAGCCGATCACACAGCGCTCTCACCCCAACGAGGCAATGATCGCTCGCGAAAACGAGGGTCGACGTCTTTCCGAATGCAGGCCCGTTCGCATTCTCCTCCCTCAGGAACTTTAGGAGCTGTTCCAGGACGCAGGACAGGGTGGCAACCTTTTCCGTAAGCTCTCTTACATCGCTGGGGTAATCGTTGACTGACTGGGCGTAGCGTGTGCAGGCCTTGACCACTTCCGTTAACAAGCTGATTAAGCCCGCTGTGCTTGCTACGATGGAGAGCGGGTCCATCCCTTTTGCTAGACTGCCACCGACCGTACGGATATATGCGTTTGGACGTTATCGGTTGCCAAAGCGTCGATATTGTTTTTGATATGATTAGGCCCCTACACGTCCGACTCAGCGGGGATAAGCCCTCTGGAAATATTCCAGTTAGCGGGGTGATGCTCCCTAGCTATAAATGATAACCAGCTCGGATTAGAACGGGGAGCCCCGGAGGTGCCAACAGTACCCTTGTAACCGACTTGCTGCCTGTGAATGTGGGGAACCCTAGCGACCGAGAGAGAGAGAGAGATCGCCTGGGAGTCTCGGGGGTTTCTATGGCTGTGCGGGTGTCGTTCAGCGTAGGCCCACCTTCCGAGGAGAAAAATGTGTCAGATACAGTTTATGTTTGAAGGGAGCTCCTCACTTATGTAACAACCGGCTTCCTTGTCAATGACAGATTCGTTGTTACACCACCGCGCCCCGCCAGCCAGTGGGCGGAGGAGTATGTACCGGGGTTGAGGGTAGATACGAGGAATCTGGCAAGCAATCTTGCAGTGAAATAGGTGTGTTTATCTTGTCAGATTCTCGGTATTTATGGTTGACCCCCCGCTACATTCCAAGCAAATGTGTGGTCTTGGCGTGTTTTTGGCAACTAAACACAATAAAATCAACACAGCTCATGCTAGAGGAATAATTGTTTAATTTTGAGCTAATAAGTCAATTCTTGATATGCAAGAAACATACTTCTCCAATTCATGATAATTTGTGGTCTAGGGTCACGTTGAGAAGTAGCATTTTTGGTGCCCAGCCTTCACTTTTCACCTCGCGCTGCTAAGCGCTGGTAGTGGCACCGCTCGCAGCCGCGAGTTGACTTTGGATTATGATGATTCTGGCTAGCACATGTTTATAATAATAATATTCATAGAAGGTCTCCAGGGCCCGCCCATTTGACAAACACATTGCCGATGATTCAGTTCATACCAAAGTCTAACGTGAATCAGATAGAGGCCGTCTTGATCAAATACGGCTAGTGTGGATACTCGGGCTTGGCAAATCATTTTTCTAGTACATGTAGTTAACCTCCAGAATATGCCCCCGCCTTGAAAATACACAACAGCAGCAATAGTTATGATAAATTATTCAAAGCAAATGGAGTATCCTGTTGAGAACCTAGAGATACTCCTGTAGAAATCATGGAGTATGCAAAACTCTGTGCGAAAAGCCGTGTTTCCACCCGTTTTTATTTTGTATGAGAATGAATGGTTGCCACTTACACTGATGGACCGTGCGAGGGCAACGAAGGATAATAGAGATACCCACCCAACCTTGCTGTTGGAAAGGTAGCCCACCACCCTTTGGAACGCAGCCCGCTCCGCCGTGTTCCACGATACATGGACACTAGCAGTATACCACCTCGCGACCGCGAGGTATTCCTCTCTCCCACCTCCGTGTAGTATCCATGCACTTCCAGTAGTTAGTTAGTTTTGCCTTAGCCCTCTCATGCATGGCCAGTTCCCACGGCGATGCCCAAATGCTGCTATAGCAATCTAAATCTTTCCGCCCATTATCAGATATTTCAACTGCCAGCTCCAATGCCCGCCCCAATGCCAGCTCCAATATATACCATCCCTAATGCTAGCTCCAATCCAATGCCGGCTCCAATGCCCGCTTCAATGTCCGCTCCGGCACTGCCAGCTCCACCAATTAGCCTCCACCCCCCCCCTCTCCTCGCCCCCTCCCCTCCCCCGCCACCCTTCTTCACCTCCCACTACTCATAGTTGACTACACGTATTTTAATAGTTATATTTATTATTTAATTATAAAGAGTTCCGTTGGTTTCCATGCCGGAGTCAGTCTGGGTTAGGGTTTCGGCGTGCCAGGTGTTCCGTGCTGACTAATCCATACCTGCACCCAGCAGCCAATCAAACCGTTCCAATATTCGAATAATTAGCGATAGTACATTATAGATATATAACTCCTCCTCTCCCGCCTTCTTCTTCTTCCTCTTCTATCCTATTTGTAGATGCTACTTATTCACCGGACAATTCGATATGCTGTACTAATAAAAGAGAGATGAAACAGTGAGACCGACTCTAGGCGCGGTGGAAATGTGTACTTCGAATATGGAGTAAAGTTGTCGGAAAGGTCGTTTCTGGGGTCCCAATATCCGCCGGGGGGTGTCGGTGTTTGGTAGGGGGAAAGGCGTTTAAATGGAAACCGGACGACTTGACTGGCGCTTTTAGACATTGAAAATGGCATTACCAACGACGTTACTGATGTATTTACCGATCACGCCTCTGTTATTAATTTTAAGTATATACAAAGGGGAGGAATAGGTTTTGGCCACCGGTGATGCTACACGTGATTGACCAAGGCCACCGCCAATGAAACGAATTAGCACTGCATACATTGCACCGGGAGCATCACGCTAGAACTTCCTGCATGTATATTTTCTGTCCTATTTGCAGTCGCTACCCTTTCACAGGACAATTTGATACATCGTAGTAATTAAAAGATAACATTCAAAGTAGTAAAAGTGTCCATTAGATAATGGATGTCCGGTGAATGGGTAAAATTTTCGACCGGGTCAGAACAATCTCTCGTGACTAGATCTCTTAATCTATTCTATTCTACACAGGATCCTCTTACTATACACCATATCTTCTTACGGCGCATCGTCTCCCACCTTTCTCACCTCCGTATACTCCCCCCTCCCTCCCCCCGCGCCGTCAAATATCCGACAGTTGCCTCCTCAGAGTTCACTAGAAGCTGCTCCTTGGGCCACTTCCTCTTGTACTTGGGCCACTTCCTCTGGTCCTTGGCCCACTTCCTCTGGTGCTTGGCCCGCTTCCTCTGGTGCTTGGCCCGCTTCCTCTGGTGCTTGGCCCGCTTCCTCTGGTACTTGGACCACTTCCTCTGGTGCTTGGCCCACTTCCTCTGGTGCTTGGCCCACTTCCTCTCGTGCTTGGGCCGCTTCCACGTGTACTGGGGCCACTTCCACGTGTACTGGGGCCACTTCCTCTCGTGCTTGGCCCACTGCCGCGGGTGGAGGGGGAGCGTACGGCAAGGATGTGAGGCGTTTCCTCGGGGGCGGCCAGAGAGACTGACGAGGCGGGGAGATCGACGGGGAGAGCGGAGGTGATGGTTACGCTCAAGGTGAGAAGAAGGATCATAAGAGACTTCATATTGGCTTGTGAGGAGGGGTCTGTGGAGAAGGAGGGTGGGTACTTGGCGGCAGAAAGGAAGAGGGGTGGTGGAGCTGGATCGAACGTGAGATTGGAGGACCGGCCGTGTAATCAAGGAAATGAGCCTGTTGAAGTTGGATTGAGAACTTTGAGATGAGAAGTGTGAGATGAGAGGTGAGAGCGCAAGGCTGGCTTGTGTGATGAATAAAAAGAGCGTGGGAAAGTTGGATTGCAAATTGGGGCGTATAGAAGATAAATGAGAGCGTAGGGCCGGCCTATGTGTGATGAAATGAGCGTTTGATGATGAGGCCAAAGAAGGGAGGGAAGGTTCCTGTGTTTTATAAAATGCTTCTCCGTAGCCTGCCGCTACATAGGTCTGCTTGAATTTAACCAGAGCTAAGTCTAAGCAAGGAACGTTCCACCAGTGAGCCGTGTATTCAACCATCGGTTTACCATATCGGATGTTTTCATGTTGCCGAAGGACACCGGAGCACCTTCCACTTGAGCCGAGAACATTGCCGATTGCGCTGTGTATACAAGTCGGAAAAATACATAGAAGCCCGGTCAACAGCTGCAGGTTTCGGGCATCTAGGTACTCCTTATTTATTAGTAAGGTGATTCAAAACTGAATAAGCTTAATCTCTTTGAAATCTTGCCCCCCCGGTAGCAAAGTTTCCAGAACTCTACACCAATTTGCAGATATCTGGTCCGTAGTAGGAAACTGTTCTCGGTGAACCGCGTTCGCCATGAAACGAGAACAGGTCTCTTGATCGAGACTGACAGAGAACTGTGAAACTCTCCGCCGCCACGCCGGAGTTCATCGCCTCCGTTCGACCGTCCGCATGGCCGACAACACCGCGAAGAATAAATTTGGACAGCTACAATTCGACTATACGGCTACCTCTCTCCACACCCGGCGGTGGAAGGGGCGGTGCGGGGCCGGGCCGGGCCGGGGCGGGCCAGGCCGTGCTGTGCCGCGATAACACCTGTCTCATTTTTTTTTTTTTTTTTTTTTATATCAGTGTTTCATTTATTTCTGGGTACAAGAATATCGCATGGAGCCTAGGCTATGGCGTGAACAACACCCCTCCCCTACCAAAACCGCCAAAGAGAGAGACAAAGGAAAAAACACCTGTCTCATTATGCTCCCTTCTCTATATCAACATACCTATTGCATAGACTTCGGGCTGGGCGGGGATGGATGGATGGGGGATTCGGGATGCGGCGCCCTGCCCAGCTTGGCATTCGGCTCTGGCAGGGATGACCGGCTTGCCAAGACGCGCCGTGCCCCTTCTCCAAAATAGAACACGGAGCTACATAGTTTGGCCGAGTGAAATGGAGGCAGAGCGACTGTGCCCTGGGGCCGTTTTCGGGTACAATCGGATTTCGCTCTGAACTCGGGGTACTCAGCGGTAATGCAGCATGCTGATAAAATTCTCCGGCGGTACAGTGGGTGAGTATGTTCTAGTATTTTACATGTACAGACGGTCACGGGGGTGTGGGGACCTTTGATTTATATCCATACACATGACAGGTAAATTCACAAGAACAAGTAAATTCGAAATATCGCATGGAACTCGAACAATCCAATGCCTTGAATTATATCTATTTGAAACCTAGGTCTGGTACTCTGCTGCGCTGCAATGGAAAATCCCGACACCCCCGTGGTCGAGGTGGTGGCGTACAATCGGATTGAGTGTGAGGATTAGGTGAGTTGAGAGAGTTGGTAGCGAGCGAGATGAACTGCAAACCAATGTTTGTTGATTAGGATCAGGCTCATTGCGTGCCTTGGTGGTAATACGGTTTGAACAGGTTTGAGTACAGTGTTGTCCGAGTTTAACCATCGGGTAGAAATGTCGAACTGCACCAACTATACCACTATCATTAGCGCTCAAACCGGTTTGAACTACTAAACCTATACACAATTGGATTTGTTGGGTTCTGTAGCCTATCTGGTAGATATTCGGGATATACAAGTCTACATTCAATGAATGTCCGGTTGAATTAAAGAAATTAAAAAAGATGGATGTCCGGTGAATGGGTAAAACCCACAACATCCACCTGCCACAAAAGAGCAAGAAAAAGAGGAAGAAAAAAAAGGGTGGATCAAACACACCATAACTGATTCTAATCATATATAGCAGGCTCTCTTGTCCGCCCCAATTGTATTGTGTGAGGACAAAATAGACGGCTCATCATGGCACGAGTCCCTTGATCCGTAATGAGAAGTACTCCGTGGATAAACTGGTTCACTTATGAAACGTCATGAGTGAACCGGCTTCGTGGATGAGCTAAAATAGGCACTGGTATGAATGTATAAACTAACTTAATAAAAACACCACCTATCCCTCACTAAACGTACATGAGAGAAAGACGCGAGCTGGAAGAACGGCAGAAAAACAAATTAAAAAGAGAGGGAGGACACAGCGAAGGAAAAGAAAAAAGGTTATAGAGAGAGAGAGAGTGGAAAAGAAACACTAGTAAAACCCCTTACGCTCCGTTGTGGATGAACGGCGCCCAATCCAGCACCTTCTCCGTCCGATCCCCCGTGCCCCGGGCCTTCACCACAGCATCGTGCAGCGCCCTTGCTACCCCGCGTCCCTTCATGACATTCTCGTAAAAATTCTCCGC
Source organism: Morchella sp. 2018-W38C (assembly GCA_024713705.1). Taxonomy (NCBI): domain Eukaryota; kingdom Fungi; phylum Ascomycota; class Pezizomycetes; order Pezizales; family Morchellaceae; genus Morchella; species Morchella sp. 2018-W38C. The sequence goes on along the minus strand of JAMJEX010000008.1, from coordinate 1,956,025 downwards.
CACCTTCATGCAAACCTTGTCACGCCCCTCCCACATGGTGGCCACGACATGGCGGAACCCGGCCATCTGGAAGGCTCCGGCCAGTGTGATGCCTTCGTCCACCAACAGGCTGTCCCCAGTCTCAGCTGTCGAGCATGCAGAGAGATAAGCAATCATCGCGCATCCACTCTTTGCAGCCACGTTGGCAATGGTGAGTCGTCCGCCCTCAAGGAGCAGTCCGCCATTGCTGGGGTCCTCGGGGCTGATGACACCATGGCAGGCGAAATGAACGACCTGGCACTCGTTGAGGGATGAGAGCACCTCCGCGACGCCGGGGTGCTCCATGATCTTGGTGGCCACACCGGCGACCTGCACGATGCCAGCTACGCGCTGCACCTCCTCCGTTGCACCCGCAAGGTCACTGTTGCCCTCGGTCCTCGGCATCGAGACCAGTAACAGATCTTTTATAACCTCCACGGGCTGCTTCTGGCGGGAGTACTGTAACGCCTTGATATTTGGTGTGTACGAGGATACGACACGGCTGATCGCATTCCTGGTGGACCCGTTCTTGTGATAGCCGGCGGCGTGGAACGGCGCGAGACCCAGCGGACCCGTGCCGATCCACCAGACCTGCGGGAGCTCAGATTGCGGGGCCGGCTTCCCGATCCCAAGGGCCGCGAGGACGGGGGAAACGACGACATCCCACAGCCAGACCAGCAGCGCCCGCATCTTCTTTGTGCGGTCAGCGTAGGTGCGGAAGCCGCCCTTGACGAGATCCTTCATACTGTCCAGCCTCTGACGTGCCCCTTCCCACTCCCACTTGTCGAGCGCGATGCTCGTTATGGAGGTGCTGGTGACTAGTATGGCATCGCAGCGGGCGGCATTTGCGTTTACCACCACAATGGGCCCATCGGCGGCGAGGGCCATGAGACTTTCGCCGCTCGGCGGCAACAGGAAGCCTTCGTAGCCCGGCATGCCTCGTATAGTCCCCAACAGCACCCCCATATTCGCCGTCAACTTCTTGCGCCGAGTCATCACACTCTCGGGACCCACCGAGTCGATTCCATTCGCGCCGAGGGGTTTCGCAAGTCCCATCTCTATCTCAGCCCTCAGGTCCGTGAACTGACGCCACAGGGTTGGGTGGCTGACATAGAGCTCCGTCACGTCGCTGCGGCAGTCGATGTGGAAGCCCGCAATGATACCACGGCCCAGTTCGAGCAGCTTCAGCACGTGTACCGCCTCACTGCCGGCCATCAGAGCGCTCGTCGCCGCCTGCGAGGTCACGCCGGTGAGCATCGCCAACAGCCGCTGCTGGTCTACACGGGAGAGGAAAGGAAGGCTGATGCGCGGCATGAGTTTCACGCAGGACTCATACACACCTGCCGCCTCGGCCCACCTACCGGAGTGGGCATAGACCTCCCCCACTCTCCGTGCGGCGCGGATGCGGACAACTGGTGGGGCAGCGGTGAGGCTCAACGCCTCGTGGAAGCAGTGGAACGACCGCTCCCCGTCCGGACCTGTGCCCAGCTTTGCGTGGTGGCGGATGAGATAGCATCGCCCCAGATCATCAAGCACCTCTCCACGGGTAGGTTGGTCATCGGGGCAGATCAAGGGACCAAGGGCATTCGTCAAGTGCTCGATGGCCGTGTCAATGTCATGGATGAGGCCAGTGCAGTGGAAGCGGGAGCGAAAGAGCTTTCCCAGGAGGTGGAGGAGGTCAACAATGGATACGGGAAAAGGGTTCTTGGGCCGTACAATCGTGGCCAGTGCTTCACGGGCGAGGGATATCGCACGCTCAAGGTCTTGGAAGAGGGTCGGGTTGGCGATGTGGCGGAGGTGGAGGGCGTCGGCGAGGACGAGCTGGAAGTGCGCCGGCCCAGGGCTTCCGGCGGTCGCGGTGGCGTCCACGCAGCGCTCGCCGAGCGATATAGCCATGAGAAGGTCGTCGTTGGAGGGAGGGCCCTTGCGGAGATATCTCTCTATGTACCTCTGGCAGAGCTCGATGAGTCGGTCGGGGTGCCTGTGAGCCTCGGCGGGCGTACAGTCGACCGCTTCCCGTGCCGTGGATATAGCCATGTCGAGATCCTCCAACGCGCCCAGTCTCCGGTACCTGGCTATGAGACGGCTGGAGAGCGCAGAGAGCATCTCCCCCCGTCTGGGGTTTGGCTCTGCGCAGTCCGAGACCGCGGCGTGGCTGTATTCGACGGCCTTCTCGATATCATCCAGGTGCCCATGAATCCCATACAGGTTCCCGTAATGTCCTGATAGTTGGAAGTTGGTGTGCACTCTCTCTTCGCCCGGTGGCTGCGCTGCCAGCATCTGCTCGCCCGTCTCGATGCCCGCCTCGAGCCCTGCGCTCCAGCTGTGCACACCACCAGGGCCATCCATTATGCACATCAATTCTTTTACCATACGAGCAACCCCCACCGCATGCGTGCGATTGGGGTCCCCGCTCGGCAGCATCTCGAGCGCTTTCTCCATGTTTTCACCCGCTTTATCCAGATTCTCCCTCCGCGCATGTACATGAAACCCGTGCTGCCGCACGATCCACTCCCCAGCGAGCACCAGAGAATTTGCATGACTCATGTGAGCTGCCGGTACCAGCCTCTGCACCTCCTCGCTGTGACGGATCCCGTCCATGCGATCCTTGTCGCCGTGAAAGATATTATATCTGGTCAGGTGGAGGTAGCTGAGCGCCGTCTTGATCGAAGCTAGGATCACCTGTCCTCCCTCCGCGGACCTGAACCCCTCAGAGCGTTCTGCCATCTCCAGGGCCCGCTGGCACAGCTCTATGGCGATGTCGATGTCTCTCTTCACATCTCCGTTTTGGAACCTGTCGTTGTAGGTAGACATAAGTTCAATCACGCAGACGAGATGCGCTGGATCGCCCAGCTTTCCCACGGCCGGCCTGGACGCAGCCATGGCCAGCTCCCGTGCCCTGTCCAGATCCAGCGCGCAGGCTGTCTGATTGAACCGCTTCAGGTAGACGTCGGCGAGAGAGAACTGCAATGGCTGCACACGGCTGTGGCGAGACTCTGCACCAGGCAATTGCAATCCCCCTGTATCATCCTCCACGGCCAAACACATCTCGCCGTACGACACCGCACTGTTGAGGTCTTCCGGGTCCCCCACCGCGGCGTGGCGCATGAAGAGATATCGCGATAGGCTCTCTAGCCGGTCGAAATACCGCCGGCCCACGGGTTTGGTCGCGGCAACGACAATCTTCATCTTCTCCACTGCTGCCGTCAGATCTTCTGGGTTGCGGCTGCTCTCGAATCGGCCAACGAGATGCTTCGAGAGGATGGTGAGACGGTCGACATACAGTTCCGGCTCTTCCTTTGGGTCGATGGCATCCACCACCGCTTCTAGCTGAGCGACTGGATCCATCCCATCACCGTCGGCCAGTCGAGACTCTAGGCTGGCCAGGTCCACTGCAATCCCGTCCTTCTCATCGCCCTCGGGAAACGCCACGAGCATCTCTGAAACAGTCTCCTTCGCTCGCACCATGCTCTCGTGGTCACAAAGAATTCGCGCATGGCCAAAGGCTAGATCTATCGCAACAAGCAGCAGCTGGTGAGGCTTTTCCGGGTCTCCGGGCTTCGGAAGCAGCGCGCTGAAGCAATTTGTCGCGTCTGTTAAGTGATCCATCAAATCAGTATCCCGCCACCTCTGGTACGCTATCGATGCGCGGAGGACGGTGTCATCGGACAAAGGGGTTATCGTAGCGTCTAGAGCTTCCGCAGCGTCTAGAGCCGCCGCAGCGTCCAGAGCGGCTGCAGCGGCATCCAGGTCAGCGAGAGCATTGCTGGTCAAGTGGCGGGCTGTGTGGTATCTTGCCAACATGCTCAGGAGATCTGGGTCGGGGCTACCCAGGCCCGTGAGCTCGGTCAGATAGTTGATGGCCATGTCCAGATCCATCGCCTCGTGTGCGGACATGAAGCGGTGGTTGTAGATGCAGCTCAACGAAATTAGTAGTAGCTTCCTCAATCCCTTGTTCTGTGTAATAGCCAGCTCTTCGGTCATGTATACTATCGCCATCTCCGCATGTTCCACCTCCTGTGCTGTGGGTGTGTGCTCTCCGTGAGGACTACCTGGGCCCACCAGCGTGAGGACCCTTGTTACTGTGATTTCGATGGCCAGTTCCTCAAGCAGGAGCAGGCGCGCGCGGGTGTAGTCACCTTGCAGCTGCAGGGTGTGGCAGATACTCACGACCACGATCAGGCGGAGGGTGCCGGGAAAGAGGCGGAGGCAGGGCTGGATGTGAGTTAGGGCGCGGTCTAGGCATGCGGGCTCTTTCGTAGAGCTGTAGCGGATGAGGGAGAGCTGACCGAGTATGAACAGGTTTACGGCGTGGTGCGGGTGTGCGGGAGGTGTGCAGGAGAGGGCATGGCTGGCCTCTTCGATTGTGAGGGCTTGCCAGGAGCGCTCCCGCAAGAGAGAAAAGTCGTAGGTTACCTCAGGCCATTTTTCTGCAGTCCCTGCGGCGGTACTGTCCATCGCGGGCTGCGGGGGCGGATTGAACCCCTGCGATGTCTGTGATGTAGGTGTGGATTGGGCCTCCACCGCGGGTGCCTTCGTCCCTGCACCGATCCCGACCCCTGATAGGCCAGATACTGGTGCACTGGACTCAACCGTCATTAGTGCAGCCAGGCCTGCGCCCTCGCTGCTCATGGCCCGCCCAGTGGCGGGTGGGGTGGGGTAATACTCTCTATCATGGGTCACTGCCCCCCCCACATCCCCATCCAGGGGACACTTGGTCAAGCCACGCAAAGCTTTCAAGGCCAGCTGCATAATCTCCTCCTTCTGATCTGCTCGGCCATCTACCACTCACTGTTAGCCAATAACCCCGGAGGTAATGCTCACCCTCATCCGCCACTGCCTCCTCCACACCCCCATACAGAGAATGCTTGATGAACTCACCCAAACACTTCACGGTCAGCGTGATCACCTCCCTCATCTCATGGTCCAGGCAGACTACCACTGTCAGCCTCCATACTCTCCGGAGTAGTCCTTGGCTATCATCGGCCACTGCCTCCTCCACAGATTTTAGTTCAACTCACCCAAGGTCTTCAAGGCTCTCTGTGTTACCCCCTCCCTCTTATCCATTTGGTTGTCTACCACTCTTTGTTAGCCCATAACCCTCGGGGTAATACTCGCTATCATCGGACACTGTCTCTTCCACATCCCCATACAGTTTATGCTTTGCCAACTCACCCAAACACGTCAAGGCCAGCTTGATTGCCCTCCCCATCTCATCGTCTAGGCAGACTACCACTGTCAGCCTCGAACTCTCCGCAGCAGTCCTCGCTATCATTGGCTACTACCCGCACTACATCCCCATCCAGCTGATGCTAGGTCAACTCACCCAAAATATTCAAGGTCATCATGGGCATCTCCACCACATCAGTGGTTTGGCCACCTATAACCGTCAGCTGCCAGATCACCCGGAGTAGCCTTCGCTATCATTCGGCACTCCTCGCCCTCATCCCCACCTAGCGGATCGTTGGTCAACTCACCCAAATACTTCAAGGCCAGCCCAATCGCCTTCTCTATGATTGTTTCCAGGTGGGCTACAACTGTCAGCTCTAGAAACCCTGGAGGAATCCTTGCTATCATTGGCCACTGGCCCTTCCACCATCCAACTGACGCTCGGTCAACTCACCCAAACTTTTGAAGGTCATTTTGAGCATCTCCACCCTCTCATCGGTTTGGTCGTCTACCACTGTCAGCCCCTAGCCCTCTAGAGTAATACTCGCTATCATCGTCCACTGTGGCTTCCACATCCCCATCCAGCGAATGCTTGATCAACTCACCCAAAGTCTTTAATGCCATCTGAATAGCCTTCCCCCACTCATCCATTTGGTCCTCTATCACCGTCAGTCTATAACCCTCCCGATGTACTACTCCTTATCATCGGCCACTTCCTCTTCCACATCCTATCCAGCGGATTCTTGGTCAACTCACGTAAAGTCTTCAAGGCCATCCGGACCACCCGGTTCCTCCTCTTGATTTGGCCGTCTACCACAGTCAGCCCCGATCCCTCGCAAGAATACACTACACCGCCTTTCCGCTTTTAACCCTGAGATCTCACCTGTACCAAACGGAGCAGTCTCCATCATTCTACCTTTCTCGGCGGGGTCCTGATGAGTAATGGCGGGGAATGCAACGTCTAGATAATTTGCAATACGTGAAAGACCTTCAACATCTGTACAACCTACGCACCCTGTTGGACCGCTGTTTTCGATTTGGACTTCCGACCACTCCTTGAAAAGCTTGAGGTTCATCTTTTCCTTCTCAATGTCTTCGCTGGTATGGTTAGCCATGTGCATGTGTGTGTGAGGGGAAAGGTCAGCTGATTCAAAGTCAGCCGCAGCGTAGTTAAGGTCGTCTTGGGAGTCCATTCCAACTCGGGGCTCCGTGGGCGGCATCAAGAGGAGATTCGCAGGTTTGTTGTATCAGGAGAGGTCAAAGCACTAGTAGTAAGTGTGGCAGTATCGATCGTTGAGTACCGGAGTGTAGGTGCAGAAGCTGTTTAATTGGTGGGTGGAAGGAGGGGCAAGGTATGTACATATATGTATATGTGACGAGTCCTGTTACCCTACCCAGCTGTACAAACCCGCCTCTAGACCGCCGTCTCTACCCGCAGCAGGTGCCAAGTATGTAACCGAAAACCCACGGGCTTAATTCATGGGGGGCCACGGCCCACCCCGAGTACGCAAAGCCACGCCGCCAATAACAGCGAAATAAGTCGAACGAGAAACAGGATGTCTGACAGTCGAAGCACAGGCGCCCAGGCTGATATCTAAGGAATTTGTGTTTTTGTTGGTGCCCAAGGTTCGTGGTTGTTCCCACATTGACTTTACTGTTTCTCAAACGTTGGTTGGCTAACTGACGTGACACCTAACCTTCCCCGGTCGGTGGTGTTCGGTTCTCTCATGTCATACTGTAGATAAAAGAGGTAGAACGAAGCGAGGATGGTTTATTAGACGTCTAGGAGGTGCGGTCTAGATATAGTCCTTTCTCCATGTGCTAGTTCTAAATTACGCCAGATCGGCTCAACGTGTCTAAATCATTACAACTGGTTGAGTTGGTCTTATAGCCCAACACCGGGGGCTGCAAGGCAACCGGGCCGCGGAATCGGATATAAGAATGAAAAAGCCCTCCCACCCACCCACAGTTGGCGGATTCAGCACTCTAGTAGGCGGAATTATCACATGTGGATCGGGAAAGACGGAAGCTGTGTTACACAGTCATCGACCCCACGCCCACTCTGCTATCCCTTGGACGGATGAAACTCTCAAACTCGTAGCTTGGTCCATACTACCCCTGTCTCAGCCAGTGAGCTTGAGCTCCAGTCCTGGTGATGGTAACCGCTTCACTGATGCGGATCCAATCAAGAAATGCCAGATACTAGTAGACGCACTCGCGGGGGTGACCTTTTTTTTCTCATTTTATGGATTAATTCATTCACGTAGGTATAACCGCCATCCAGGTACGGGGATATCATTGTTTCAACGTGGTGAGTAGCGAAATCGTGTTATAAGAACTCAGAATTCAAGACCATGGATTATTCAAATTTCAGGTGCTATTTCGAATTCACTTGTTTTTATCAATATAGCTGTTCTATGGAAAGTATTCTGACCCTTTGACCAAGATGTACATCTAGTCAAGTGCAGCCCTATCTGGCAAGCAGATGGACGGAAACAACCATTGACCAAATGGGCGTCTTGATGAATTGTTGGTCCAATGATCAAGTGACCATGTCGACGCTATATGATACCACTCCTCTCAACACAGCACTGAATCAGATAATTTCTCTGAACCGTACACGTAATATGTCAATGCTGAGATTTTTAAACAATAATATTTGATAAGAGGGATGTCCTGTTCGATCCATAAGCCGTGCTATCCAGCAGAACATACGAATCGGCCGCCCTATCCACAAAGAAATTGTTATGTAGTATTAATTGAAATTAGTACCCGGCCATCAGGAGATTCTCCAACCGTAAGGGACATGTGGAAGGCAGGTAATATTGTAAGTTGGCAAAAGCTCTTATGGTTTCTCACAGCGATAGGACATGAAGAGGCTATACTAGCTGGAGAACCACAAAAGAGATACAGGAAGTAATGATATGATTAAAGAGAATTCTGATTATCTGCGTTGTGAATTGGGAGATTGGCAAAATCTATCAACCAACAATACAATAACTTTGTATTTGTGTTTACTTGCGAAGACTGTAGGGACGTCGGTTTGCGGCAACTCAGGCACGGAGTTGATGATAGCAAGTCAGTACCGGGACAGCATGGTTCGAGTGCTAATCAAAGCACGGCCCTTACGACTGGGTCAGATGAGGGATAACAAATCTATTGGCAAAGTCACACCAAATATATCCTTTTTTGATGGGTCAGCATTTTCACGACAGGAGCTTTTCCATTTTCTTTTGACTTATGTACTACATACAGTCTTTTTCCGACAGCTTAAGAGATGGACGCTGATAGAGGTTGGAGCCTCCGTATCTATGTAGTTGATGGCTGGAGTAGAGCTATTATGGGAGCCTGCTGGATGGAGCCACCCGTTCATCATAATATGGGGCTTTTGCAAGAATCGCCCTATCCAACAAGTTTAAGGAGCTATACGCCCACCTGGCTAAGTCAGCGTCTTAGTCTACGGATCAGAACACTTATGAATTGAACTCATTTTGTACGATCAGAAGAAACACCTCTTTGTGCGGACTTGTTCCGTTTAACATTAAAGTAATGATCTTGTTCGAAGTCGAATAATCCAAATTAGTAAATGCGTGAAATGCTGAGTTCATCACCCTGTATGGCGCTCCAGCTGTGATAGGAACTGAAAGATCGATCACTCTACATGTGAAATGTGTGCTTCCCCATACCTCCACCGCTTAAAGAAACGTACATTGCCTTAGAAAGATTACATGTACGTACGCGTACAAGTACGCCTATACCGCCCCACTACAGACCTACCCTCAAATGTCATTTCCCCACCCCCATGCCATCATATAAACAAGAATTTACAACCCTCCCCCCAACCAAAAACTTGCTACCGTACACTTGAAGTGATATCTCTCGCGTGGCTCTATCCAAAATGGTGCCTTAGACGATTGTTGCGAAACTCATCTAACATGCTTACCGCTCTGAGACCGTTCATAATATCCGTCGGGCGGAAACCAACGAAACATATTTAGAGAGATAGTTTGTGAGATCTCAGCTACCTCGCTGTCCTGTTCACCGCCTATCATAATCACTGCGAGCCTGTCCCCGTTTATATCATATATCCAGCTATCAGCCCTGTTATCTATGGGGAGGCTGGCAACAGCTTTAGATTCTTTAAGATGCAGTGCTGTTTTACCGATGCTGCACACAGCACCTATACTCATGCCTCCGTTCACAAGTATCATCACGACATCGAGATGGCCGCCTACAGAGTCCAGGTTGAGGGCAGTTTGTTGAGTTACACCTCTAGCCATATTGACGCGCCACCACCCAAAGGGATCTCCACCACTAGGACCTGTCCCGTAACCGTTGCAGAATGGAGTGGAGTCCTACCATTCTTCTTCTCTACAGCGCTGTGATCTGCTCCTTTTGGGAGGAGAAGTTTGACCATCCTCTCCAATCCCATCTCCGATGCTAGCTGGAGAGGCGTCTCCATTTCAATGCCTAATCCTCTAAAGCCCGCTCTTCGACTCAATTGTACTACCAGCGTTTCGATATTTCCACCAGATATTTCGAACATAAGGGGGGTAATTCTTTGGTCTGGTCTCGAGGAGATGAGATTGATGCCGGAGCCCTGGTCGAGCAGATATCCGCCATGATATTGTCACCTGTAAGGTCAGCGGTATGGAGTGCACTCATCACCTCAGTGGTCACGTCTATGTAGGCACAATCATCCAGTGAAAGATGGTTCATCGGGTCATCATGTGCCCGAAGCGCGATATGAAGTTGTTTGTCTCCATGTTTGTTGACGGCCCCTGTGTGTGCACCCTTCACTGCTATATGCAATAGTGTTGTTCCTCCTTACTGCATATCGTTGATGTTGTTGATGTTCTCTCGTCTTATAGCTCGGCTCAAGACTATGGGGTTGCCGGTTTTGGTGGCCTTGTAGGCAGAGAGTGAACCTTCTCTTGAGGTAGGGGGCGGTCACTATCGAGACTATACATGTATGGTATGTAGAGGCGTGCATGAGGTAGGGCGCGCACTAGGGAGTTATACTTGTTACGGCCCTGTCAGGAAGTTAGTTCAGTGACGAAGTTTCATAACTGGACTGTATTCTTTGTCACTAAACTGGGCCTAATATGTTCTATTTCAGTCATATTCACTAACGCTCCCTGTTGTTCAAACCTTTTGACTGGGGTGACCTATTGATCAATGGGGTACTGTTGTTGACAGGGGCCCCATCCAGCAATAGTACAAAATTTGCTGGCCAATTAAGAAAATGTACGAGAGAAACGGATTCTGTGGCGCTGATAAAGATGTACTAGAACTTGTGCTCAATTTTAACACTGGTCATATGAATAGATAGTGTAGCTTCATATTGTGTCTCGCGAGGAGACTAGGATATGGGAGAATTCTTCGTGACTGGACTGGAGGTCTATAATCGTAGGAAGAGTATGGTCCAGTCACGAAATCTTGTGAGTGAAGCGAAACTCCGTGACTGAACCGACTTCGTGGTCGAGCCGTAACAGGTCAAGAGTTTATTTTGACAAGGGGCATGAGAGATCGGATTGGGTTGATCTCCCTCCTTCATGCGGCATGCCTGTTCCGTAGTTTGAAAGAGCTACGATATAGAATTTGAGTTAAAGGATATATACTCGCCTGGTTTCTACAGATACTTATACAGTGTGCCCAAACTCGGTGCCACAACGGCTTGGATGTGGATGTGGCCCTTGGTTCATCCACCCATATTAGCTTCACTTCAATGATGGAATATGACTGTATAGCCATCTCTTTTCTTTTTGTTTAACTCATTAATTGCATGCAGACCGTAGTCTATGGCAATACCACAACCCCAGAACTACCCTGCTAACTCCTGGCCACACCCAATGAAGGGCATTCAGCAAGCTCGCACTCATCCGCCGCCACTACCTAACAGTAACTAAAAATAAGCGAACGGCAAAGTAACTGACTCGCACTATGTAATGACAATTTGTAGCTTCTGGCGCTGTGGCCCCACCAAGTATTTCCCATTGTACTTCTCGATCTCTTCCCAATCTCCTGGTTTTACCTTTCCCGCCCTTCTTTTCTTCCCATTATCATCGCCCCCCTCAACGCTTAAAACCCCATCTTTTTCCTTACGTATTACCATGTAACACTCCTCCGTGTCTTTCCTTCCGACCAGGACTTCTGTCACGTTTCCCACCATTCTTAGCGATTCCGGATTATACCACGCCCAGCCTCTGATCGTCATCTTGTCATTTCGTTGTGCCCTATTGTATTCGTCTGGCTGTTTCTGAAGTCTCTTGATCTGGAAGTGGTGTTTGCTAATAACCTAGAAGTATGTCTCTTCTTCCTTTTCTTGCTCGTTTGGGGGAGAATACTGTATAGCCATCTCAATATTTACCGAGGCACAACATATTCAAGTTAACACTGGACAGGGTTCTCAATGGTACGTATTGATATAGACTGCACCTCGTATGGTACCAGTTAGCAGTGGCCAGGGCCGTATTGTACCACATGATATTTGTTTACCACAATGTATCAACTGTGATAGTTATGGGCAGAACCGAGTGATGATCCATGATTTGGTTTGTCCCTTTTTTTTTTTTTTTTGTTTAACTAATTATCCGAGAGCCTCGGGTTGGTCTTCTGTTCCATATAGTTCGTCGATTATATATCTAAGAATAGCACCGCACGGTTCACAAGAATAAAATACCGACTTGGAGAAAATTCCACCACTTCCCAAGACTCAATTGTGATATAAACGATATTATCCAAGTCAAGGATTTTCCATATCATACCTACTATCACTGACAAATCACCATGACATACCATATCAACTACATTATCAAATAATGCTATCAATACATATCACCATACCCGCTTATCACTAAGAACCCTGCCACTGGAAACATATACCTATCTGGATTTCAAAACATTCGTAAGTGAAATATATAGAAACCCCCTCACGCGGCTACTCGTGGCGTGTAGAAAGAAAACTAGTTATACAGAACTTCGAACTCGTCGTCCCACCATGGACCCGCAAGATACTGAACGGAAGAAGTCATTCGGCCGAATAGACTAAATGAATCAACAAGATAGGGAGTAAGAATTCCAGAACGATTTAAGTATATGGAGCGTGCTTCTTACCCCTTCTTTTCTTCGGTATAGCCCTTAAATAGTTTGACCATTTCTATATTCCCCAGACCACCTGCTACATCCAATGGCGTCGCCCTATTATCGTCCTCGGCACCAATGAGACTCCTATCATGCCTGCACAGCACTTTCGCCATCCGTATATTGCCCAAGTTAGCCGCGACATGAAGTAGGGTTTGTCGTCCTGGCAAGTCTTGATCAATCTTGGCTCCATGGTGCAACAGATTCTGCACCATTTCTTCGTTCCCGCGGACTACGGCCAAATGCAATGCCCTAATGTGATCTTTTCTTTGAAGCTCTAGGTTTGGCTTGCAATTCAAAAGCAAAGCCAATATATCTTCGTTACCGGACTCCACCGCGAGATGAAGAGCGGTATTTCCTAGGCGGTCTTTGATGTCGAGGCATAGTGGGTTGAGAGACGGTTGGCTGAGTTGGCTCATAGCTCTCGATCTGACAGGACCATGCGCTCTGTTACAAAGCAATAGTTCAACCAGCGCATCATTACCACTACGAATGGCAGTGTGGAGTGGTGTGTCTCCAGATTTATTCTTTGTATTTAAGGGGCACCCCCTCTGTAATAATGCCTCCACTACTGACGTATTACCTCCTTCAATTGCGGAGTGCAAGATGGTGTTTCCAGAAATGCTCTGCTCGTTGAAGCTTACCCTGAATCCGTCATTATAAAGAATTCTCCTCGTAGTTTCCAAGTCTCCAGATTTAGCTGCCATGTGCAATGCATCCATGACCCCATCAGTCGTGCCCATCCCCGGGTACTGCGTTTCGTTCATCAATCCAACATTGCTTTGCATATGAGGTGTACTGCGATCGTGGGCCGCGGCGGGCGACTCTCTGTAGTAGCTGTAATGGTGTCTGTGTGACGAAGTGGAGACATCAGTAGTAGATGGGGAGTGCGGTGTTATAATGACCTCTGGACTTAATTGCCCCCTTCCATGGTTTTTGCTGCGCACTCTGGATCTTAGGATCAATCCATCTGAGACTTGTATATTACCTCCGCTCTCCGGAGATCGGCCCCTTGCGTTGGCGTCGAACTCTGTAATAATCAAAGCCCGTTGTATCAAAATGTTCGCCATTTCTTCCAGTGCAGCAGAGACTCCGCGGAATAGTGGTGACGGCTGCAGGAGCTGTACCTTTTGTGGCGGAAGAGCCCCAAGATTTTCCATCGACTCGTACAAGATATCGAGCGGCATCCTCTCCAAGTCGTCTCGTTCACGCACATCGGCCCCTCTGCCGATCAGCATCTTCAGCATGCCCTTGTATCCCTCAAATACTGATTCGAGAATAACCGGATGAAACCCCAGAGGACTAGCCTCTTTAACAAAAATCATTGGCCCATTACAGATTGCGTGCAACGGTGTTTGCCAGGATTCGTTTGCCGTGTTGATATCCGCCCTGTAGTTAAGCAGTACCCTGGCGATCTGACTGTATCCTTGAAAGCATGCCGCGATGTCTTTGCGATATAGCTCCAAATTATTCATGTTATCTGCTTGCTCAATATTATAAGGGCTCTGCTCCTTGTCATCCTTCTTATCCACACCGCCATTAACCCCATCCTTGTTTCTGTTATTACCGTCACTCGAATTTGGACCCCCAATTCTCTTTAACAGAAATCTTGAGAGTCCCTCAAACAGTCCAAGTAATGCTGTAGCGCCGTAGTCGTTGAGTGCGTCGACATACGTGTTGCTCCTGAGAAGAAGTCGTACCGTTAAAACAAACCCTGACATTATGGACTCCAAAGGAATCGATTGAGGGCCGGGAATATCATTGGCCCCTGGGCCTGTTGCCGCCGCAAAGAGTGCCTCACATCCATTATCGCATCGAGCGTTAACATCCGCACCGTTTTGTATAAGTAATGCTGCTAGATAGTGATTGCCACAGTCGGAGGCAGCGTACAATGGTGTAGAACCCATATGACCCCTGGCCTCGATGTCCGCCCTATTCTCCAGGAGCACCTCGGCTGCCTGGCGGTTATCGCATATAATGGCAAGGTGTAAGGGGGTGAATCCAGAGCGTTCCTTTGTATTCACCACAGCTCCCAGATCCAGAAGAGCCTTTACGATTTCGGGATTGCCTGAAATAGCAGCCAGATGTAGGGCCGATGTTCCGGTGGCATCCTTTATATTGATCATTACACCGCTGTCCAATAGCTTTCTAACAATCCTGTAATCGCCAGTCATGACAGCCCTGTGCAGTACCACGGTGCCGTTCTGGCCTGCCCTATTCATTTCTTCTCTGCCAAGAGAAATGGCTGAAGCCCGGTCTACGAAGGTCTCACCCTCAAACATGAGATTCAACATCAACTCTACTATATCCAGCTTCTGTAGCATGACCGCCACGTCCAATGGTGTATGATCGTAGTTATTGCGAATCCAGTGCGTTTCGGTCCGATGGGCAAGCTCTAGGGCCATATCGTGGCGTCCCTCGGAAATTGCATGATGCAGTGCTGTATTCCCATGAATTGCATCCTTATCGCACAGCTTTATGCCAAGTTCAACGAGCGTCCGCAGAACTTCTAAAGTACCAGATTCGACAGCATAGTGCAGTAATGGCTTAGAATTGCCACTTCTGTCCAGTTGTAGTGGCTTTTCTCCGTCTGGTTGTGATTTATAAATATCTTTCAAACGCTCAATATTACCGTGATTAATTGCACATTCGAGCGTTTTGCAGATACATTTCTCGGCTTCGGAGAGGGTCGGTTAGAATCCCTCTAATACTCTACTCCCCATTGAATCACCTACCTTCCGAATATATTACTTCTCTCATGTGATGGTGTAGAGTCTCGAACGTCCTGTCGTACATGGAATCGAACTTGACCATTTCCGAGTGATCTTTATCAACCGGTATGCGTCTCTCCCACGCCACCCCAACCCAGGCATCTTCAGGCTCGAGAGCAATATACGGCCTTCCTCCCTTCGGTCTAACAGGCTTACCGTTTTTATCCTGAACCTCATTAGTCCAACGGTTTCATACATAAGGACGAGGATTAGATACGCACTCTCTCTAGCGCGAAGGTCTCTTTTTGCTCATAGAAAGTGATGATTTTTGGTCCACCTTCCGAGAGTAGGTTGATGAAAGATCTCAAGGCAACGTTAAGCTCGTGGGACCCTAACTGTAATGATTTTACTAGTGCAGGCCTGGTCAAACTTTCACCACCAACATCCAAGATGTTTTTCGCGTGTTCTCCGAGACCGCGATGAGGTGTGCCAAAGAAAATGATTGCTTTTGTAAGAGGCAGTAAATCATGGCCAGGCGCGCTTCGAGATGAATAGACTATAGCCTAGTTTCTTGTTCAGCAAGTCGTTCTCGTTGCTGTTTTAGGTTATGGATTTCATTATTCGTACATGCGTGACGATAAGACCTCCTAAACTATGCCCTATAAATATGATTGGTCTTCGTTTTTCCTAGATCAGATATGGGCTTGCGTTAGAGTGCGTCCACAGACGAAGTAAGGTCTCAGTGCAGTATTGGTACCTCAGCAGTGGGCCTCTTTTTGTCTAGCTCCTCGAGGAATTCGTTCACATAGTCCTCCAACCGATTAATTCCACTGCTCTGGATAATGTCCGATTCGTATCCATGAATCATAATCCTGCAGTCTGGGAATTTCTGGGGTAGGAAGTCGTGAAGCCACATCTCCTTGTGGCCATCTCTTCCTTTCCAAGAACCGTACGCATGTGCCGACAGTCCGGTTACGGCTATAATACTGTTTGAAAAGAAATAAGCGAAAGTCCGTTATACTAAACTGAGCTCTCGGATGAAAACAGTCGAACTTACTCGGCAATAATCCTTTCACCCTTCCCGGCAAACAATGTAGTAAATCCGTAAAAGGTGTTATCTATTGATGCTCCTCTCCAGCATTGGAGGAAGTATATCGACTTCTTGCTAAAGACTTCCGGCTTTTCGCTAAACTGGATCAGGGCAATCTGTGTGTCTTGCTCAACGTCTTGGCCTTCACCTGGTATGATTTTGAGTTCCCCTTCCACCTTCACCCGTTTATTCCCGGGGAAGAGCTCATCCAGAAGTGATTGCGAGATCACCTCTGGGGGAAGCTCGTTGGGAATTCCACGCACTCGGTACATGACCTGTTTATCCCTAGGATCCGGAGGATTGGGTAAATCTTTGTACATCTCAGGATTCAGACTAGGGAATGGAGGAATCCCTTGCACCTGTATATCTTGTAAAGCCCCAGTCCCTCCAGGTGAAACAAAGGATGTGGAGGATGCGCGCAGTTGCGATTGCGGTTGCGGTTGCGGAGGTGCCGGGGGTGGGGGGCCGGGCGCATAATCAGTAACTCTGGGAAAATAGGAAGCACCAGAATGAGGGTCTCGCAAACTGGTGCTATGGCTTTGTCCGGCATTCCTGCTGCCGGATGGGTTGTAATATTGGCCTGAGTAGCTATGGCGTTGGGCTCTTGGGGGATCGGTGTACGAGTTCGCGTGCGCCATATCGGTAATGAAGCAAGGTCGCTTCCGGGGGCGTTTCGAAGGTGTGGGCCAGCTAATATCGACTTCAGGTTTCTGATGGAAGACCCTCATGTCTTATATAGTGGGCCAGTAGATATCCTTGGTTGGGAAGCCCCTCTGACAAACATGATGTCAATACCCGCAGGGATTGCTTGTATGAGAGAACGGCGCCACTGCGTACAAATTATCCGAGCAACCACACCCCCGGCAACCAAACAGAGTAATCTAGGGTATAAAACTGCAGATTGATTCTTCTCTGGTGAGGAAGATTATCCCGGGGAGATCGATTTTGACTTTGACAGCTTATTTAGCTTATCAGCCACCAAACATATTTATAATTTTATTACATAAATCTACTCGGTTTCATCTGCTCTATCATTCTCTATACTTGGATTTTCGAAATCATTCTTCGTGGTTGAGTAATAAAATTGTTCTGAGTCCTGGGTCAATATCGCTTGTATGGTCAAGGGGGGGGGTACATCAGCAGGTAATTTATATACATACAAGTAAAATCAATATCGGTCGCGGCAGTACAGTCACTCACGGGGTGAAGGCGGATCCTGTCTGATGGCGGTCAGGGATATTTGAGGCCAATAGCAGAGACGCCAAGTGTAAATTACTGCAAACACAACCATCAGACAGGATCAGCCGTCACTAGGTTAGCGACTGTACTCTATGTGAAGGCTTCCCCAGAATATGGCAGCCCCCTGCCAGCCTTGTCCAGTTCGAAAGCCATAAAAACATTTAATTGTCGTTCGATGGTAAGAGTGGCTTGAATAGACTCACAACGGAAAGATGTCTTGGTCCTGGATACCAGCTGTCTTTACTCTACCTGATCACACCAACCTCGTATGGCTAGTAGAGAATTATCCTTGCAACGGACGGTGGCTTAAAATGTCTAATATTGCATAGCATAGAAAACACGTTATGCTCGTTATGCTCATGATTTTTAGTGTATGCACTAGTTCGTACAGGTTGCCGCTTATTCCAGTCAATGACTTCCCGAGTGGAGAGCACTAATGCATGAGATCGGGAGCGATCCAGCAAGGATACCTACGTCTACGCCACAATTGAATAATCACCTGATTGCCGATTGAAGCTGGTGGCACTTACTCGCGCGCCCGGTTTGAAGCTGCTCAGGGAACTGTGGCGAGTTATGTGGCAGCCAGTAAAGGCCTATGTTTTTGCAGTAGTTATTTAGATCAATTACTTTTTTGGATTGAGCGGCTTCAATCCGCCCGCGCGAGTAGGTACTAGGGTGTAGCGAAAAGTGATCAGAATCTGATAAGAGAAATACACGTATTCACCGCAGCATTTACTTATCAGATTCTGATCACTTACCCTCAACACCCGGTACAGTAACGCAGTAATTCTTCGCAGCGGACGGTTACCAGAGGTCGGAGTTGCCTTTTACAGCGCCTGTGAGGGGGCGTTTTCAAATTACCCAGTACAGTCGTCTGGTAACCATCGGCGATTGCATCTGTGCCTAAAGACACTAAGGCTCATCGCACCCACCCCTGTAGCCCCACCATCGCTCCGCCCCCTTTCCACCGCCTTACACCTGTGATCTCTACTACCCTCTAACAAGTGATTAGGGGCTGCGGTTTTGATCTTCAAAGTGAAAGGGCGTTTGCTTCTGCGGCTGACATGTCACTTTCTGATAAATACTCAATGTTGAACATTCCCTCCTCCGTTTGGATTTTGCCATGCTAATGATGCCATAGTGTTAGGATTAAGTCAGCAATTCCCTAATGCAGTCACTCACGGGGATCCTGGCTGATGGCGGTCAGGGATTTGAGGCCAATAGCAGAGTGAAGTTTGGTGCGCCAAGAGTAAATTAATATGGGCAAAACCATCAAACAGGATCCGCCGTCACTAGGTGTGCGACTGTAGGCACCCATATGAGTAGCAGCATAACGTAAATATTCGATTACGCGCCTACAAGGGTAAAAACCAGAAAATGCGAGTGACAGAGTCAAGTACTTTTTGGTGTCAACGACGCTAGCGGGATTTTCGAGAGTTAATATCGAGGTATGTATAAATAACGGCTTGATATGGCCTTTGTATTCTTGTCGGGCAAGCCAGTCAAGAAAGTCGAAGTCTTCCACATTTATCACTGTTTATTATTTTTTCATTCTATTTATTTCCAATACATAGATCCGGAGTTCCGTTTTTCAGTATGTAGTGAAGCTTTGTATCGAAGCTTTGTATCTTGGTTTTCATGGAACCTAGAGGTCGCTTAGGGCCATCTGTCACTATCTAGCCACACTGTATAATAATATCAATTGCAGGCGGCACTGGGGGTTAGGGTTCAGGCTCTCGACCAATCAGAGTCTAGGAACCTACGAAATATCGGTTTTCTTTTTTTTTTTTTCGTTTAACTCATTAATTGCGTGCAGTACGAGATACCGTTGTATGCATAGCCAGTTTTTCGAGTTTTGGCGGTAATCCTAATGTGGTTCACTTGGAAGCAATCAAAATGTACTCCGGCGAACACTTTTTCCATAAGGGAACTTCTTTGGTCGTGGGCTGGATAAAAGGATTCCTCTCTTGATAACAAGAATCACCTGACACAACCTGGTGAGACCATACGGGGGACCTAGCGCGAGTGGTATCTGATGATGAAATGTGCAGAATCTACGGCGGGGGTGGAAGGGGACTCCGGAAGATATCATGGGCCATTCCCTACATATGTGTGGGCTTCGGGACGACGGGGTGGACTGAGGAGGTTGGCGTCACTGCTGTTCAGGGACCCACTCCTGAGGCGGCATACCGGCAGAAGTAGAAGTTGCTATATATATACCGGAGGATATTGTTTCCCATGAGGAGATTAAATATTGGCGTACTCCCGATCTCGGTAGAGATCTGCGCATCTTACACCATGCGGGGAGGAGGGGAGAAATCACCGGAGTTGAAGCTTTTGCAAATATGTCACAACGCAGAATAGCGGAGGTAACTTTAGGACAGGGGGGTAGCCAGAGACCTACCAGCTGGATAAATAATATTACGGGATGAGAGATGGAAGAATCTCTTCCAAAATGACGGGGAGATAAGTACAAAGTACCCTGGCTAAAAAAAAAAAGGTACCCGAGCTCTGAACATTCCCGTCCTCCGAATGAAATCCCGCTGCTATATCCCACACTGGGGACAGTTGCTCTAGGATCTGTGAGTTTTGCTGCTCACAATTGGTTAACTAGCCACGGTTCGAAACAGTATAATTTATCATTCATTATAACCATATCATCAAGAGCAGGGTAGAAACAAGTAGACCAACCATCTCCTATCTAAGTATATTCGCCGGGTCGGCTGAGACCTGCTCGGAGTCTTGTGGTCTGCGTCCATGGCAACTTTAAACCAAAAACCACCGTTTGTGGGTAACGTGTTTCACCGAGAAAGCGATCGTCACCGGGAAAGCAATCATCAAGGGCGACAATGGCCGGGATGATCAAATGTTGCTGAAGAAAGTCGAATTTATATACAACCGCACAACCTAGTACCAAGAAGTGTTATTTATGTGTCTCCCAACTATTTTTGATATGATTTACCTTTATCTAGCGAGGGTATTGTCTCAGGCTGGGTTAGGGAGTGTATATATATAAGCTTCATTGACTTTATCGAATCTTTGGTTTATATTTATTATATAACTCCAAGATTTGGAAAAGACACACTGAACCCTCTTATATGTGCCTGCCTTCATATATTGTGTTTTAATTTTTTCGGTTGCGTTCCCGGCGATGATAGCTTTCGCGATGAAACACGTTACTTCTTCCCATAATCTCTGTGGTAGGGTTTAGGGTGCGCGAGTCATACTAAGGGTTCCTACTAGCGGGTGCGCTCACAAGCTGTCACCCGCACGCACCCACAAGTCCTACTTTGACCGCCCTTGGCCGCCTGCCTATTAGTATAAAAGGATCTACTTTTTGTATATAGTAATAAATCAAGCAAGTTGTACTCGAAGGTCACATCTCAATCCGATCAGTAGAGACTTTGCGTTTCTGAACCCGGACCTCCCGGAACTTGGCATTTATGATTTCCATAAGTTCCCAGGAGTCAAAAATGGAACCATATGCTATTTGCCACTAATCAGCATACCCAGTTTTGAGTGAGAATGCAACCCATAGAACATGAATTCATTCCGCCATCAATACCATCGCTAAATGTCTGAGTGGTTGATGGAAGTTCAATTTTCACCTGAATTTTCTAACAAAGCAGTCTGCATAAATAAGAACCCTCATTTGGTTATGCAGCAATAGTTTGAGGAAGTGGAGGTCAAATTTCATGATTTGACCCTCAGCCGGGAGTCAAATCCACAGCTAGACCTATAATTGCTTGGCTAATTAATGCCAAGGCTGTCAAAAAAGTCTCCGGACCTCCGCGCCCAAAGTGTCTATTACCTATATAGAGAGCCGAGCACCAGATTTGTAGAATATGCCGAGCCCACCATTAATGTGAAGAACTCTGTCATGGTTGAAAAGGCAGGAATTTTATATGGCAGCCACGAAAGGCAAGCAATTATCAATCACATCAGCCTTAGTGTCTGGGGGTAAGTTATATAAAGTCTGAACAACTTTCATATATCCTGACGCAAAAATCTAAATATCCTGCTATATATACGCACGCGTTCATTAAATGGTCGGAATTTTGTGTGGGGATCTGGTTGCAACGACATCCGACAATTTAATGAACGCGCAAGTAGATACAAAAATATAATTGCAGAATAGCGCTGGCTCCTAGCTTCCTCTATATAATATTGTAAGCCCATAAGCCCTTGTGGGGAGTGTTTTCTGATGACGCTGGGTTCAAACAACAGTCTTGGAGGTTGCGTTTCGAAGGGTGAGGGGCAGCGCCAACTAGTATATGCTGGTCCCAATATGGTTTGGCGGAACTCGCTGTCATCTGATTGGCCGAGCACCATGACCCCTAACCCACACTGATTAGAGGAGTGGGACTTGGAGGGCGGTGAATGGGTAGAGGGGGGGGTGGGTAGATCGAGGGTAGCGGGTGGAAGTAGCAGGACGGGAATATTGGAGGTGGCATTAATTGGAGCTGGCGTTAATTGGAGGCGACATTGAAATTCGCTATATGAACAAATTGGCATTGGAGTTGGTGGAGGAGGTGGACATTTACGAGAGCTGGGCCCTGAGATGGCTAAGGGAAACGAGTTAGCTACTGGAGGTGGTCAAATACTAGATGGAGGTGGGAGGAGATCTCCCTAGTGTAACGTATTACATTCACAGGGCGGGTTATTGAAAGACTCCCCCGTCCGACAGCCGTTCCCGCGGCCTGAGATGAGATCTGGCGGAACATAATACGGGGGGACGATCTCGCCAGTTATGCAGAACAGAAAACAGAAAAACAACTCAGCCTCGCGTGGTGTGGGTGGCAATGCGCTGCGTGTGATTGGAACCAGCATTCGGTGAAGACCGCGAGAGACGCAACGAACACGTTGTTCAGGAAAGTGGTGATTTCTTCAGCCCTGAAACGTTATTCGTCAAGCCTATAACTCCAACCTAAACTCTCGATCGGCGTAGTCGCTTTCGCCCTTGTCGATTTTCACATTGGCTTCTGTGTCGTTAAGGCTGTGGTCTTTGTATTCTTCTGTAGACTCGTGCTGGAACTTAACCTCTGCCGCTTCATTATATAACGTGGCATATAATATATAGATGCACCATAGATAGGTTGTGTGTGGTTGAAAAGTACCGTAAGGGTAAGGAAAAATCAGTACCATAAGGATAGTATAAAAAAGAATACATAAAGAAATAAAAGATTTGTGATAGGGCTACCCAATCTTCGTAGCCCACAGATACGAGTCCCGAGCGACGTCATGCATGGCAACTACAAAAAGAGAAATGAAATTCCCGAAAGGACAGAAAACACCACCACCCAATACCCAAAACAAAGGAAAATTGTCAGGCAAAGTTGTTTTTATATTCAGCCAATTACCCTCACCCCAAAACAATCGATGGACTTACTGGGGATGCACTACAGTCTAGGCATTCCCGCCCGCTGTAATCTTCCTCCTGTTTCGCCATCATTTCCGTCAACTACCCACCCTCTATATGCTTTACCTCTACCCCTGGACTTCTCCTATATTCCCGCCCATGATCATCTCCAACCTCACTACTTCGGCCTTACGCGCAGCCATCATCTCCGCCATCATCTCCAACGCACACGAAACCTACTCCCTTTGTTTCGACAAAACCGGTGGTAGCAGACCTCCCTCATATTCCGCGACAGGCTATCTCGGTAGAGACGCGTCAGGTCCTCCAGAACCTTGATCTGGTCAAGGAAGACAGCGAGATCTGAGAGGAGGTGGGAAGTCTCGTGGAGGGTATCCGTGTAGAAAGTGGCAGAGACGGTAGCGAGGATCATTTGGGTGAGGGCATGGTACGCCCCCGCGCGCTCTTGGCAATGGAAGGCGGGGCTTCCTTGATGCCGTAAGATTTAAGGACTGCGATTGTTTCCACGTGCGGGTGATATTTCTTCACCGATAGCCTAAAAGTGAGGTAATGAAGGGTGGGGTACTACCATTGGGCACATAACACCACGCCTGGTGGACAAATAAATTGCTAGGCGTACTGGCAGAACTGGTAGAACCGTTATATTGTGACAACTTTTTCCACCCATCCGAGCTCTCGGATAGATATGTAACCGCGACAAAGAGGGAGAGATGAGGATCGTTCAACTGGTAGCATGCCATTAGTGAAATTCCGGTTGAGAATCTAGAGTCTAGGCGGTTGGTGATGTTGTGTAAGTCAAAGACTATGGTTGCCCGGTTGGCTACTGGATCACCAATAGCGTCGGATTTTGGTGTAGGAAAATTATCTTCTTTAACCTTGGTATCGGAGTCCATGTCGCTTCCGGAGGAGGGTCCGCCGGGCAAAAGCGTTCCCGGGTCTGAAGCGGCAGAAGTGATTGCATTGGTAGTGGATGGTGCTGTTGTGGTATAGTATGTGGCAGCGGAGTGTCGGTGACTGCGCCGTATGGTGAAAGAGACACTTGTCCGTTGTGTGAGGACTGGTGGATCTAAAATCTAAGTCGGCGTACTAAACGAAGGCTCCTCGGTCCACTTGAGCGAGTGATGTACTGTTACTGGGGACCCAGAGTGAGGACCATTGACATTTAGGCCCTGTGATGCCGTGCCATCTCCGGGATTGCCTCCGCCTACGGCAGTGACATTCCCACCCTGACTAGATCTGGTCTGGTCAGATTTGCGCTCGTCTTTCGAGTTGATCTCATGGGCCAAACCTGATGACAGCCTGCGATGCTTTGTTAGGCTTGTGGTTCAAGGTAGAGGAAGGTCGTGTAGGTTGATTGTATGGTGCATTGCCTTTGCGAGTGGAATTGAACATCCCGGAAATTGACTACGGATATGAGTAAATAATATTAGTAATTTAGACTAGCAACCCTTACACCAATAGAGCTATACGGTAGAAGCCATACATAACGCGTAACATGTCCCCAGTCGCAGCCGGAAGGTCTCCCTCCTCCAATCCTTTTACCTCTGTGGGCACTTCCTGTCCCCTTGCGGCCCAGAAATCCGATAAAGGATGAGAGATATATGCTTCTCCAATAGCATCAGCCCACTTTCTGTTGCTCTTGCCCTATTTACGCTTTCGGTGAACAGAGTAGTGGTAGCATATAATAGATTCATGAGCAACCGTGGGTTCGAACCTGGGAAGACCAGCGTGGCGGTTGAGGCAGTGGTCTTCATCAACGAACATGGGTAGTTTGAGCGCTATTTCCTGTCTCTGAAGTGAAGATTGTTATGCCTGAGCCTTGGGCTTGGTTGTGGGCCACCGGGGTGTGTAGAGAGGCCATGGGGATATTGATTGGGTTCACTCACTCAGATAAAATGACTGAGGTACGCTTGGACTTCGAGTTAAACACCGTCAAGGGTGTAAGCTCAAGGATTGAGACAAGGTTGAGGGAGTGATAGAGCTCGGATATAGCACTATAGACTACCTTACCGGGTGTACGCATACAATTTTGAGCTGTATATATTGCTTTTTTGATGCTGATGTAAGCATCATTTGAGCGTTTTCCCGTGTTTTGGTCTTATTCTCGATTAAGCATATTGTAGAACCTTTTTTTGGAAAATCCATAGCGCTAGATATTGATTACAAATATCAATGAGTCAAATCCCGAAATAATGAATTTTTGACTATTAATTTTTGGAAAGCCTGATCCAGGAATCAGGCCTAAATAAGCATGAAATAAGCATGAAATCAGCCTATTCCAGGAACAGGGTTTACACCGAATTTTTGCTTATTAAATTTTGATTTTTGGATAAGACCGATCGCCCGAATAAGCAATATCACCGGATCGGCATCATTTAGGAATACGCAATATCATCAAATAGGCATCATTTAGGAATAAGCAATATCGCCGGATCGGGGGTATTTAGGAATAAGCAATATCGCCGGATCGGCATCGTTTAGGAATACGCAATATCGCCGGATCAGGGGTATTTTGGGATACGCAATATTACCGGATCGGCATCATTTAGGAGCACGCAATATCACCGGATCGGCATTATTTAGAGTATATATACACCGTTGAGCTAATAATACACCGTATTTGCTTTTAGCAGAATCTGACGTCCCACTGACACCACCAAAAGAGCATATCGTCATCCTCCGCTAGCACGCCACCTACCTGGGCACGTGCGCCTACACGTGGTAATGGCAGAATATAGAGACGTTGAGGATCGACAGCAGGCAGTCCGTAGATTACACGCCTTCCTGTAGCCCTGAGCACGGGCATTGACGTGATAATAGCGTCATTTCGCCCTGTTTCTTCCAGAAGCTCGACGTATACGAATAGGCGGTTCATATGGCGCAATTTATGTGTAAATATATACTCGATTTGGCCTATTATTCGCGCCAAAGCGTCGGAATTTGGAGGTTTTAGGGTGATATATGTGCCTGCAGTATAGCCTATGCGTTTTTCTTCTTTTTGATCGACAGATGTGAATGGCTGGTAGTAAATAAAGCTCTTAGCGCCTAGCACGTGCACATTACGCCTCCCGTAGTCCCTATCGTACGCAATGCGGAGATCTAAATCGAAGACGATCTGACGTAAGCTCTTAGTAGGAAGCCCTGCTTTGTCCAGGTAAATCGCCGGTAATCGTCCCGAAACCCTAGGGCTGATGTGATTGGCTGACGAGCTCAGATTGCCTGTCTCATTAGGCTCTAAAAAGCAACGATTAGACGCTGGAAGTAGGGATTCTAGAAGGGTAGGGCAGGATGACGCCACAGCCCTAAATAGGCCCGATATCGTCGGATTTGTGGCGTCAAAAGCACCGTCGATCGCGAATCGGATTGCCTTCTTGCGCGATTCGTGCTTGAGCAGGTGTAATTCGACATTTCTGTGGTTAGTGTGCGTCACGTGAGCCTTAAATAAACGGTGATATTTCTCGCCGATCAGCACGTTACTATTCCAAAGCGTGGCGTATTCCTCGCAGTAGGCGTAATAGTGCATGGATACGTGGATATTTGGTCGATTCAGCCACTTTTTGAGCACGTTATGTGACGTGCTTGGGATCTGCGCACTGGCATCTCCCAATTGGCTACCAGGATCCTCCTCATCTGGGTCAGATATCTCATCTTGGTTGATGCTATTCGCAATACTGGAAGCACGTATGCTATTCGCAATACTGGAAGCACGTGAGCTTGCTCTACCCCCCCTACCGCGCGTACCTGCGCTAATGGCGCAGTTGATCAGCCTAAGAAACAGCCTTCTAGCGAGCAGGGTAGCAGAGCTCATATTCTGCACGTCATCAACGCTCATATAATGACTGGTAATCAGGGTGTAGCTCGACGCTAATTGGCTGTATACCATTGTCACGATATCACATTCCAATAGGCGCAATTCAGCACCCAATTCGCTACCAAACTCTGCCCGGATAGCACGTAATATTGCAGGCTGGAGGCGTTGATTGGTAAGCCACATGCGCAATACGAGCGCGGTAATGACGCATGCCCTGCTTTGCTCGCTCAGGTCCCAGGAAGATCGATGACGTAGAGGGTTTTGCACCCTACCCCAGCCGGGTGGTAGGGCTTGCTTCCGGAAGGCGGAAGCATATGCATCGCGCTGATTGGGTAGCAGGAGGTGGTCGATCAGAAGATCCTGAAGTAAACGCGCAATTCCGGACATCTCAGCATGGGGGGGATCAGGGGGAAAGCTCCTGCATACGTCAATTGCGGGAGATAAGATCGTCAAAACAGGGGATGGTAGCTCATTGATACCCATATTATGCTAATCATTACGCCTAGTAGGCGCCATATCTGACGCCTTAGCCCTGATATCTAGCGTCAGATTGTGATATCTGCCACGTTTATCGATATCGTAATCCAAATTACCATATTCCTTTGATGGTATTGTGCAGCTTCTGCATCCAAATGCTGCATTCTGACGTAAGAAGCCCGCGCATTCGTTTTGCTGGGGCATATCTCTGAGATACCCGAGAGCAAATGACGACACTAGCGCCTCCACGAGCGATTCGCCATACGGTACCTGCATTGTGATGCCAGATTCGAGCTCTTTGGAGGGTGCTTCCAGGCACCCTAAAACATCGCGCAATTCGCTACCGTGAGGTCCTAGCGTCAGGGGAAAGACGTTGACGAGCCTGGTACGCTCTCTGATTGGTAGATTAGACGGTATCATATAGACCCCTGATGCACATCAGTCAGCACGGGCATCGCAATGGGGGGGTATACGCCACCTGTCAGCGATCTGTACATATTACGATACAGCCCAAAACCGTCGATAAACGTCATTTGGGGCATGCATCTAATAGGCCGAGATCCGGCACGTGATACAAAATCACGTATAAGCACCTCCCTACCATACGTTTTGAGCTCGAGCTCAGCCCTGATTGGGTGGGTAAGGCGTACTGCCCTGATAGAGCGTTTTGCTAGATTGATTACCCTGCGTATATTGATCAACGCGGCAGGGCTGAAGCCTTGATTTGGGGGTGCGGGAGGCGTAATACCACGATTTGGTGCCTGACGTGCCTGATTTACCCGCATACCTGCCCTAATACGTGCTGCCTGACGTACTACCCTAGCAGCCTCCTGACTATCACGCAATTGCGCCTCCTCAGCGAGATCTTCGTCATCTCGGAAATCGCGATCAAAACTGACGTTTTGACCCAATCTTGCAATTATTTGATTGGCTGATATCAACTTGGTGTCCTCAATTAATAAGCATTCTCCAGGACCAGGTGGTGGGTGCGCCACCAAGGGCTTGATATCGTCATCCAGATCGACGAATCGTATGATAGGCTCTATATAGATGACGATACTAGTATTAGGTGCGGTGGGTGTGGTGGTAGGTGCTGCTGTGCTGGTATGTACACTGGCAGGTGCGCTATTTGTAGCTGTGATACTGGCAGAATTGGTGGGTGTGCGCATATCTTGGTAAACCCCCCTAACACGCCCAATATGCAGCAGATTAGCTTCCCGGTAGGTGACGAAATCGGAAGGAAAGACGGGAGTGCCTGTCGATCAGTCAGTACTACTGTCGATTAGGTTGGGTAGTATGGCGTACCGTCGGGATATAGAGCGAATTCACCGCTGCACGTGCGAATCGACTCTGCCCAAGCGTCACCGTGCCACAATTCTGACTCCTTCTCCACCAATTGCGCCATACCAAAGTGCATGTGGCGCCTCAGATCAGAGCGTAATATCGTCTTAGTAAGCTCAATTGGGTCAAAATAATAGACTTTACCAGCACCTGATTGGCCAGTGGGGAGCTTATCTAATCTGAGATCGATCTGCTGCTCGTATACCGGAGATGTCGGTAGCTGAGCTTGGTAGCGATCCTGCAGGGTATCAAGCGTATTTGGGACCTGCTTCCACACATCCGGGGTATCACGTGCTAGCTGTATTACCTCAAGCAAAGCAGCGTAATCTGATCGACTGATGCTTGCCCTATCACACCATACAGCAAAAGCAAAGAGGAATGGGGTCATTGGTGCTGGTGGCGTAGGCGTTGCCCAAGCCACTTTAGGGCTGGAAACGTGCTCGGAGGTAGCGGTATTCGGTGCGAGCACGTCAGCCAAAGCGTCGATTTGCTCCTGCAGCTGAGGTGTCCAAATATCATTTCCTTCAAGAATAGGGGGTATGTCGTCATCTGCCTCAATTGGTGCCTCCTCGTCATCTGCATCAACGGGTGCATCAACGGGTGCATCAACGGGTGCCTCAACGGGTGCCTCAACGGGTGCCTCAACGGGTGCCTCAACGGGTGCATTACGTGCTTGATTCCGTACAGTAAGCTCGCCCTGGAAACGTCAGCAAATAGAGCAATTATTGCACCAAGCCACCCACCAAAGGTAAGTCGTCATCGGAATCATCGACGAATGCGTCAGTATGACGTCTTTTGATACGACTTCGATATTTGATCGGCCGGTAATCTGGAGGTGTATCGAGATTTAGAATATCGAAGTTTCGACCTCTACACGCCATATTTGATGGAGGTGGGTATGGAGGTGGAGGTGGGTGTGGAGGTGGAGGTGGGTGTGGAGGTGGAGGTAGAGGTGCGGTTTATTGGCACGTGCCAGTGCCAAGCCTGCTGACTAATCCACCATCGCCCTGAGACATCAACCTCATTGGCACGTGCCAGTGCCAAGCCTGCTGACTAATCCACCCATCGCCCTGAGACATCAACCTCACCTCCAAATACGCTATCAACCACCACCACACCACCAAATCGTCAAAATGAGCATCCCTACGCCACCATGTGCGCAAGCATCCCCTGAAGATCTGGCGGATATCTTCCCGGCCGAGGTGATGAATTTGATCAGATGTCAGATCGCCAATCCCTAGACATCGACGCTTTTGATAGATGAACGGTGCTACTACCGCAAAGACGCAGGGTGGCGCTGATTTCTTCTTCAAGATTCTACCCAGACGCTCTTTCGGGAGAAGCGGTAAGGATATCGTTAGAGCTCATGGAGTCCGCGCTCATGAATAACCCGAGCTTTTAAGTCAGAAGCGAGAGTGAAAGATATATCTGACGACATACGTTTACGTTTATCGCTAAGATGACGCGGTAAAACGTACATACCTACGCCACTTCCGCATCGAAGATCCTCATGGCATCATTACCGAGATCTTTGGCCCTGACTTTAAAGCCACTAATCTCAAGATGTACGATACGGCAAGGGGTAGGCTCCTAGGCACCATCTACCAGATTAAGCATAATTCGATCGACGCGGGTATCAAGCACGTCAGAAGCCTGATCGACGAGGCGGGAA
The DNA here is from genome assembly GCA_024713705.1 of Morchella sp. 2018-W38C. NCBI lineage: Eukaryota > Fungi > Ascomycota > Pezizomycetes > Pezizales > Morchellaceae > Morchella > Morchella sp. 2018-W38C. The sequence continues at coordinate 1,925,977 of JAMJEX010000008.1, read as the reverse complement.
GCCTCGTCATTACTAACCATCACGTGCCTACATTGCGTGCTTTTTTTGAAGGCAAATTTAGCATTGAGAACGTGCTCGTCATATTTTACTGGGTTGAGCCTATCATCGATCTCGAGAAATCACGCAATCGGGTCAAAAGCATGATGCGATGTACGTAATACCGATACTACTAGTACTAATGGCGTATTACCAGCTACCCTGCTGCAAATCTGACGTATTACCAGCGATCTACATCAATCTGTGTACCCAAATCAAGATGCACATAGATAAGCCCTATTCTGCGCGTTACAATAAGGCGCAATTCGGCGAGTTTTGGGATAAGCTTGGCATGTCGAAGCGCTGGGATACGATTGATCTAAAACACTATCACGTGCGCCCTCCCAAGATTAGGAAGAAGAAGGCTAAGCTCGGTAATCGGGAGATTACCGACCTCGATGACGACGTCAGATTTGGAGATCCCGAAAACGAATTATACGGTATATCTGACGTTTCTGATGACGAAGAAGGCGCCGCCGGTGAGGCACCCGGCGCTCCGATCGCCCGGAGGGGTGCTTCACCGGCTTCGTCAGATATCTCGGAGCATATCGTCGATGACGACGTCGATGACGACGAGGAGGTAATCCAATCCGGAGCTGACGCTCTGCTAGAGATCCTAGCGTAATCACATACAGCACCGCAAATCTAATGGTATAAGAGCAGATCTTATACCCACCACATGTATTAATATTAACTAAAAGATACCATTGCTTGCTTTTTTTTACCTACCTGCCTACCAATTAGCGAATCAAATCGATTAGTGCCAGTGTATCATATTGCTTATTCTAGATATCCATATTACGCTCGATATGGCGTATATCGTCGAGATCAGCATCAAATAAGCATCAAATAGACGTTTACCCCTGGTATACAGATGCGCGCCAGGTGTACCGCTATTTGAAGATTTGTGCCTGACACAGATTCTACAGATATACAGATCGACGATATCTGAGCCTAATCGTCGAGATCAGCATCAAATAAGCATCAAATAAGGCGTAATCCAGAGATTACGCCACATTGACGCCTTAGGTTTAGGGTTTTTGGTAACCCTAATCCAGCGCAGATCATTCCGGCGCTAAAAAGCATAAAATTGACCCTATTTTGGAAAAAGCAATAGCGCCTAATATTACTAATCCACATAAATGCTTGATTCGGTAAATACTGTGTATATTATGCTCAATTAAGACTCTCTGTACGTAATAAGGCTCAAAATTCTATGCGTACACCCGGTAAGGTATCTGGAACCAGTTCAAGGGTGTTTGGGCGAGACCCGGCTACAGAAAGGTGGGGGGCCTGGATGAGGAGAGACAGATTCACATGGACCGGGTTTTGAAAAGAGAACGGCTGAGCTCAGTGTTACGCATTCTCTAGGTCTATCTGCAAATCGCTCTCTGGATTTCAATTCGTTGAAACTATATATCCAGCTACCATCTAACGGGGCGAAGTTCTAAAATAAAACGAGACAGACACCGAGGCGGGAATAGACTCGGGATACATTCAAAGACTAGGACAGGAGATCGGGCTCGGATACCGATCGGACAAAATATATTACTAAGAAATAAAGTGAAGACGTTGCGTAAGGAAGAAAGAAAGAGAAGTACAGAGAAGGGGAACGACGGCCCGAATATAAACTCCAAGGAGAAACCCGATGACATCAGGACAAATTGGGTTCTTTTGGACGAACCCAGACGAAGCAGGCGCCATTGAGCGTACCAGGCGCACAAGAAGTTTTCTTACGCGCATCGCTATGCCCCGGCGCAATCTGACGCACCCGCTCATCTTTTGACGAAACGAAGAACAGCACGTCCAGACGCAGCCAGACGCAGGTAGCGTTTGCCCGGTAAACAGGTTTTGCTAGCACATTTTGGTGGCAGAATGAGACCACTCGGCAATAGGTACATAGACTAGGACACTAGTTCCGAGCAATTGTCACGTATATTGATCCACATGTCTAAGTAATTCTATGTACATATTCGCTGGCGCCCCCCCCACCTCCGCTTACTCCTCCCCAGTGGACTCACTGCCTGCACGCTTAATAGCGGGCTGAGCTCCCCGCTGAGCTGCCTGCCATTTGAGCTGCCTGCCCGCTGAGCTGCTTGCTGAGCTGCTTGCTGGGCTGCAGGCTGAATAGGCCGCTGAATAGCCCGTGGAATAGCTGGCTGAATAGCGCGCTGAATAGACCCTGAATAACCGCCGACTTGCGCGCTGACCTGCCCGCTGACCTGCGTATCCATTTATCTCCGCAGTGCCTACTTACCTGCCTTGATTTGACGTCAATATCCTCCTGTATTTAGCTGCAGAGGCGTCAATACACTGCGCAATTTGGAGCCCGCAGCGGCGTCAATATACTGGGGTATTTGACGGTGCCTTCAGCGGTATCGATATAGTGCGCAATGAGGTACCTGAAGCGGTGTTAAAAAAGATGTCAATATACTAGGGGATTTACCTGCAGCGGCGTCAATATACTGAGTATTTGACGCCTTCAGCGGCGTCAGTATAATTGTCAATATACTGGGAATTTGACGTCAGCAGCGGGGTCAGCAGCGGCGTCAATATACTGCAGAATTAGGAGGCTGTAGCGGAGTCAGTAAAGATGTCAGAATGCAGAGGAAGGTAAACACATATCCAGGGGTGCATATAGGCAGTAGGTAGGTGTCGATTTGGTGCCTGCAGCTGTGTCAGTAAAGATGTCAAGATCAAAAGGTAGGTAAATACGTATCCAGGTGTCTATAGAGGCAGGAGGTAGGTACCAATGCAGGCAGGCGGTAGGTGTCGATGCAGGCAGGGGGTACTCTACGATGCAGGCAGGGGGTAAGTGATGATACAGGCAGAAGGTAGGTGTCGATACAGGCAGGGGGTAGGCATCGAGGTAGTAGGTGTCGATAGAGCATCCACACCTACCCCCTGCCGGCATCGGTACCTACCTTCTGCCTCTATAGGCACCTGGATACGTATTTACCTACCTTTTGATCTTGACATCTTTACTGACACAGCTGCAGGCACCAAATCGACACCTACCTACTGCCTGTATGCACGCCTGGATATGTGTTTACCTTCCTCTGCATTCTGACATCTTTATTGACTCCGCTACTATCGCGGCCCGACCGCCCCGACCTGCTATGCCGTCGAGAACGTTGAGGAATCGAGTTGTTAGGTGAAGGATCGTGTCGCGTCGGATAAGATGGATGGGTTAGGAAGGTGCTCGGAGGATACGGTCAGCGCTAGGCGCTTCGGGTTAGGATTGCGGAAGGAAAGATCAGGATCGGTTATGGGTCTCTGCTCGGTCGCGTAGTGTGAGTCATTTGGGATTAGTCATTGTAGGATTTCTTTGGATATATATTAGGGCTCTCTGTTACGGGAAGTCGAGTGAGAGGGTATGATGCTTGGAAGTCCGGGTAATCAGGGACAAGCATAGAAAGGTATCGAGGTGGTGTGGGGGCGCCTGTGTGCGACCACACCTGTACTATACTATTGGGCGTCATACTCCGAGAGTATTGCTGACGGCTGCAGGCTGTTCTCCTTTGAGAAGGTGACCGACGTAATAGTATGGTACAGCCTGATAGCCGGCATTTGTGAGTCAAAGGGATTACGCGAGATAGAATGTACTAGATAGAATACGGGCCTTAGTATAGGTGCCAATCATGTATAAATAGAGAGGCGGATTCCCGCGAACTGAGAGGGAGTCTTATCAGTATCAGCGAGCGGAGTCCGGCCTATTAAATTACATCGTTTAAAAGCTACAGAACTATTGCTTAGCATTGCGGTATCTTTGATATCCCAAAACACTCTCTCTCGCTTCGTTTCTATTTCTCTTCTCTTCTTCTCTCCTTACGCAACGTCTTCTACTCCTTTTCGAACAAACTCGCTACGAACAAACATTATTATCGGATACTTTATTCTTTTTATTTTATTCTCGCGTTACGGTTCACCCTAGTATATCATACTAGGCGAAGCCATTTTATTCTTTGGCCGCACGGTCGCGTTGTTGTTGTTTTTAAGCGAAAGAAACTTTTTATAAGCTGGATTCAAACGAATCCCCCTCAAATTCAGGCCGACCGAAAGGAAGGAAGAGATTCCTTGCCGACGCTTCATCTCCGGATAGATCTGCCTTTGGAATGGCTTCCCAGGCGTCCCTCTCCAGTTACTTTGCGGCGGAGCCTCCCCCAGGCACCCCAGCCCCTCCTCGCTTCGACCAAACCCAGTCCCAAAACCAGGACCAACCCCAGGAACCCCTCTCCAAATTCGCGACTACGGTGGACTATGAGGTTCCTTACGTCCCCATAACCGACTTTCTCAATCCCAGCACTGTCCCAGGTGATTGGCACAACAGAATGGACCTGAATTATATTTCATGGGCCATCAGACACGCTATAACGACTAATACCAATTTGACGAAGACACTTCAGGAAACATATCAGGACAAACTCCTTAAGAAAATCGCAGCAACGAAAACCGCGCAGGAGTTAACCCTCAAAGAACTACGAGACCTCACAGCAACGGTTAGGAACCTCTCCTACCAAGTGAGAACCATCGCCGAACAGAGCACCAAACAGACCAACACCCACGAATTGATGCGAGAGGCACTCGCCCAAACAATTTACCCCGCTATTAAAAGGACAGAGGAGGAACAAACGCTCCTCGTAAAACAAATCGCCAAATATTCCGAAGAAACTCAAACCCTCCTTCGCAACAAACCCAACCCACCTCCCCCTCCTCCTGCTCTCCCCGCCCCCGTACCCATCCCCGCCCGAGCCCAACCCGCCCGTGCCCGACCGGTGCAGATGGCCCAGCAACAACAGCGCCCACAACAACCACAACCACAACAACCACAACAACAATTACAACAACAACCACAACAACAACAAGCACAGCAGCAACCCCCTCGATCTTTCGCCAATGTGGCCCGGGCAAACAACCCGAACCAAGAAACTTTCCAAGTGGTAAAAAGGAAAAAGGCTGCCAACAAACCAAACCCACTTTTTAAGTCGGATTTCTCCAGGGTTAACAGAGAAATCATCGTCGAATGCAACGCCCCCTCCGACCAAGCCCCGTGCAATCAAACCCCCTCCGAAATCCGAGCGAAAATTAATGCCGGAATCCCAGACGCCAAATGCCACTTCATTGCGGCAAGAAAGACCATCAACCACAACAATGTACTAGAAACCAAGTACGATACCTCCGCCGAAACAGTGCTCGCCTACAAACACGAAATTAAAGACGTGCTCACAGGGATGAGAATCTACGTTATCGACATTAAGGCCAACTCAAAATGGTCGAAATTCCTCTTACACAGCATCCCGACAACAATCGGGGATGGACTCGACGCGGGCCAGCTGGTCGCGTCTGAAATCAGAAATAACTATGGGGAAAGATTCGAACTTGCCCAGATTCCCAGATGGATTACCACCCCGGAGAAGAGAATCGGGAAACAACACTCCACAATGATTATTGCGATACCAGGATCTTACACCACCCAAACTTTAGGGCTCGGATCCCTCCTCCTTTTCGACCGCCGCTGCTCCCTTGAGACCTATCTCAACATCAGAGAAGACACCCAGTGCAGAAACTGCCTCGAATTCGGGCACCGACAGGAACAATGTTCCCATGAATCAGGCCGATGCGGACATTGCGCAGAGGACCACACCACAGATAATCACCCGTGCAAGTCCTGCCCGGGAGGAGTAAAATGCACCCACTCGCCCATCAGATGTTACAACTGTAAGGGCTTCCACAAAGCAATCGACCGAGCGTGCCCAGAGCGCGCGAAGGCAACATTGAAAGCATCGCTGAGATTCAACGAATCCAGACCCCAGAAAATAGCTCCGGCCCTCATCCCCGCGGCTTTAGCAGCCCCGGCACCAGTAGTCCCGGCCCCAGCAGTCCCGGCCCCAGTGGTCGTGGCCTCAACGACGCCGAGCTCTACCATCCAAGTACCCGCAACACCGGCACCGGCTCCAGGTGATAAAGACCACGACATGGGAAATATTTAGGTTTGACTTGTCTCGCTTAACGTTTTTCCTTTCTCTCTCTTACTCTTTCACTCCGTGTCATCTGCGGCCTCACCCGCCGCGGTAACTAGTTGATTGTTTTATCTTCTCGCTTGTTTTATCTTGTCTTCGGCTTCTTTTTGTTCTCGCGTTTTGTTTTGGGTTAGTCGGCGGAGGTTGTAGTTCGGGTAGTATAGTTGTGCGATAAGCGTTTACGCTTCTAAGCAATAAAAATCTCTCTCTCTCTCTCTTCTACTCCTTTTCGAACAAACTCGCTACGAACAACTATTATTATCGGATATTTTATTCTTCTTATTTTATTCTCGCGTAACGGTTTGCACTAGTATATCATACTAGGCGAAGCCATTTTAGTTTTTGACCGTACGGTCGCGTTGTTATTGTTCTAAGCGAAAGAAAATATCTACAAAAATGGATCCTAAAGGAACACCTGACACGGCCCTCGGGAAAGGAAAAAGGAGAAATCCTCCTGGCGCCCCGACACAAAGCAGATTCGGGTTTGAGATAGGTTCTCAGACGTCCCTCTCTAGCTACTTCGCAGGGGAGCCCCCTCCAGGCACCCCCGCCCCCCCTCGCTTCGGCCCAACTCAGTCCCAAGACTTGAATACAGCCCCCCAAGAAGAACCACTCTCCGTATACGCAACCGAGGAAGACTACGGGAGAGCATATATCCCTAGGATCGACTACCTCGAACCCAGCATTGTCCCAGGTGAAATGCACAACAAAATGGACATGAACTACGTGTCATGGGCCATTAGACACGCCATAACGAACAAACTCGCCGGAGTAACAACAGCTCAGGCGGAGTCCCTCAACGAACAAAGACAAATGGCAGCAGTAGTCAGAAAGTCGAGCTACGATTTAAAAGAGCTATCAAACCAAGGAAACAGAATTGAGAAAGAATTGGCGGAATTGAGAGGAGCTCTCTCCCAAACCTTCTTCCCCCTCCTGCAGAAAATCGAGATGGAACAAAGCCAACTCGTCAAACGAAACACGGAACAGTTCGAGGAAATGAAAGCCCTCCTGCTCACCAGACCCAACCCCCCCTCTCCTCCTCCCCCTCCTGCCCTCCCAGCCCCTGTCCGAGCCCGCATCCCCGCTAACCATCCCAACCACAACAACCACAACAACCACAACAACAATAACGAACACAGCAACAACCTTCCCGATCCTTCGCTAGTGTGGCTCGGGCAAACAACCCGAACCAGGAAACATTCCAAGTGGTACAAAGGAAAAAGGCCGCTAAGAAACCAGACCCACTTTTCAAAGCCGATTTCTCCAGGACCAACAGAGAAATCATCGTCGAATGCAACGCCCCCTCCGACCAAGCCCCGTGCAACCAAACCCCCTCCGAAATCCGAGCGAAAATTAACGCCGGAATCCCAGACGCCAAATGCCACTTCATTGCGGCAAGAAAGACCATCAATCATAACATCGTACTAGAAACCAAGTACGATACCTCCGCCGAAACAGCGCTCGCCTACAAACACGAAATCAAGGACGTGCTCACGGCAATGAGAATCTACGTAATCGACATCAAAGCCAATTCGAAATGGTCGAAATTCCTCCTACACAGCATCCCGACAACAATCGGGGATGGACTTGACGCGGGCCAGTTGGTCGCGTCTGAAATTAGAAACAACTATGGGGAAAAGTTTGAACTTGCCCAGATTCCCAGATGGATTACCACCCCGGAGAAGAGACTCGGGAAAGAACACTCCTCAATGATTATTACGATTCCAGGATCCTTTACTATTCAAACCCTAGGACTTCAGTCCCTTCTTCTTTTCGACCGTCGCTGCTCTCTTGAAGCCTATTTGAATATCAGAGAAGACACACAGTGTAGGAACTGCCTTGAATTCGGGCACCGACAGGAACAGTGTTCCAACGAAGAAGGCCGATGCGGGCATTGCGCCGAAAACCATACTACAGACAACCACCCGTGCAAGTCCTGCCCGGGAGGAGTCAAGTGCACCCACTCGCCCATCAGATGTTACAACTGCAAGGGCTTCCATAAAGCAATCGACCGAGCGTGCCCAGAGCGCGCAAAAGCAACACTAAGAGCATCACTGAGATTCAACGAATCCAGACCCCAGAAGATAGCCCCGGCTCTCATCCCAGTGGCTCCAGCAGCCCCTGCACCAGTAGTCCCAGCCCCAGCAGTCCCGGCCCCAGTGGCCGTGGCCTCAACGGCTCCGAACTCTACCATTCAAGTACCCGCAACACCGGCACCGGCTCCGGTAGCTAATGATCACGACATGGGAAATGCCTAGGTTTGATTTTTGTCTCGCTTAGCCTTTTTTTTCTCTCTCTTTCTTACTCTTCCTTTCCTGCATCATCCGCGGCCTCACCCGCCGCGGTAACTTGTTGATTGTCATGTCGCCTCGCTTGCCTTTGTCTTGTTTTTTTGTTCTGGCGTTTTGTTTTGGGTTAGTCGGCGGAGGCTGTAGTTCGGGTAGTATAGTTGTGCGATAAGCGTCTCGCTTCTAAGCAATAAAATCTCTCTCTCTCTCTCTTCTACTCCTCTCGAGCCTGCCCGCTCGAGGGACGCCCTCCTCGTCGATAAGTCGGATACCCAGAGTTCTAGTTTCGCCTACGGGTCGCTAGTTCCCCCTCTATGACACGAGTCTCCCTCTCGCCTTCCCCTCTTTCACCGCGTTGATGCCCTCACGGGATGCTTCCATCACGCACCAAACCTCGCCAAAACGACGGCCACCGCCAGACGGTCGTTACCCCCCTCTCGGCTGCTCATCGCACGAGCACCATACACGTTGGGTTCGCACACTGTCCGTACTCTCTAGTCAGCGAGAATCTACGGCCAAAGCGCTCAACAGCCCGCGAAGTTTTACGTTCCTACGGGCGCGAAACATTCGTCAAATTTTTACCCGAGGTCCCCACGTGACCTTACCCCTCCTTTTTCTCGGCCCTAATCAGGCCACCCATTCTCAACCGAGGCGGCTCCGATCCCCTCACCCACACACACACTGGTCCCCGAGACCACCACTCAATACCACGGTCGGCACTTTCGATTGCGACCACCCAAATACATACCGAGTTGGCAGCCCCAACTCCCTTTCTTAACCGAGGCGGCCCCGATCCCCTCACCACCTACACACACCGGTCCCCCGAGACCACCACTCAATAACGGTCGGCACTTTCGATTGCGACCACCACATACATACCGGGTCCTAGACCCACCATTCTTGCACGTCCCCTCCAGAGGACACCACATCAAATACGACTCGGGCACAGTCTTTAGCCGTTGCTCCTGGGACCGACGACCCCCACCACTACTACCACGGTTGAGGTTATTCAATAGCCAGCTTCGCGCCGCGCTCCCTCTTCCCTCCACTCTCAACCGCCCTGCTACCTGACAAGTAGATTCCCAGGGCACCACTCTTGACACCACCCCCTAGCTTTCGCACCTGACGACGGCTTTGTTGGCCTCCTTTAGCGCCCTCGTGCCCGGATTCCACCGGACTCAGTTAAGGTTCGTCCACTGACAACGTCCACCGGTTCCAGTAATGATCCATTTCGTGTGAACGGTTCGGAAGGGATAGCTCGCTTAGTTTAGTCTGACGGAGAAGTTGGGGTTTCATTCTTACAACGGGGAGGTTTCTTTCATGTCGGTTAGATTCTGCTCACCTGTACCACTCGCGTTATCCGCCCCCTCTTCGAGGGCGACCCATATGTATTTAGTTTAGTTTAGTTAGTTAGTTTTTGGCGGTTGGTCGGCGCGCGATAAGCCTTTTGGCTTCCAAGCGAAATAAATGTCTCTCTCTCTCTCTTCATTCCTCTTCGAACAAACTCGCTACGAACAACTATTATTATCGGTTACTTTATTCTTTTTATTTTATTCTCGCGCTACGGTTTACCCTGGTATATCATACTAGGGGAAGCCATTTTTGTTATTTGGCCGTACGGTCGCGTTGTTATTGTTGTTGTTTTAAGCGAAGGAAACCTTTTGCAATCTGGCTTCAAGCGGCAATTTTAGTCTTGACCTCCCGAAACGAAGGAAGAGAAATTTATCCGAAACAACTCTCTATCTCCCTCAGAGATCAGCACATTCAATCATGTCGCAAGCCTCGATCTCGGGGTACCTTTCGACCCAAACTCAAGGAACAGCTCCTTCCCACCAAGAGGACAACACCCAAAACCTTAATCTTAACCCAACTTCAACCCCCCAACAGGAAGATGGGGGTTTCGCATCCACTTACGCGCAGCACGAACACTACAGCATACCCTACGAACCCAGATTCGACTACCTCGAACCAAGCACCGTGCCCGGGGAAACACACACCCGGACCGACCTAAACTATATCACTTGGGCCATCAGACATGCGACCCTACGGCTCGAATCTCCCTCCGACAGACTAGGTCACCTCGAGGAAAACGCAGTTATAGTGAAAAGAACGGTGGAAACACTCCAAAACCAAATCGCTGCTCAAACATCGATGATTACCAGCATGCATTCCACAATCGGTACCCTGGTCACCACGATCCAACAAATGCAAACCCAAAGGCCCCAATCCCAAGCTCCAGTCCAACCCCCATCCCGCCCAGCCCAACCCCGACGACCTCATCCGCAAAAGCAGGCCCAGGCAGGCCCAAGAGCGCAGGCACCGCCACCAGCCCTCCCCCAAGCCCCGAAAGGGAAAGGAAAAGAAACCCACCAACAACCGGCAAACCCATCCTTCGCAAGCATGGCCGCAGCCAACACGCCAGCCCAAAACACTTTCCAACTCGTCAAAAGAAAGAAGAGACCCACAAAGAAACCAGACCCATTATTTAAACCAGAATTCACAAAGGTCAACAGGGAAGTCATCGTGGAATGCGACGCCCCAGCCGATGCCCACCCCACCGAAATCCGAGTCAGCATTAACGCCGTCATTCCGGACGCTAAATGCCATTTTATCACAGCCAGGAAGACCAACAGCAACAACATCGTACTGGAAACCAAGTTTGACACCTCGGCCGAAATGGTAGTAGCCTACAAACATGAAATCCAACAAGCTCTATCCAGAATGAGAATCGATGTCATTGATGTCAGAGCTAATTCAAAATGGTCAAAATTCATCCTCCACGGAATCCCGACAACGATCGGGGACGGAATCAACGCAGGGCAACAGGTCGCCTCGGAGATCAGAAACAACTACGGAGAACCCTTCCAGCTGGCCCAAATCCCCAGATGGATCTCCAAACTGGAAAACAGAATCGGGAAGGCACACTCATCCATGATTATCGCACTTCCAGGATCGTTCACCCTCCAAACACTGGGACTTAGATCCCTAATCCTCTTTGATAGACGATGTACTTTGGAAACCTTTTATAAGATTCGCGAAGACACCCAGTGCAGGAACTGCCTCGAATTTGGACACAGACAGGAACATTGCTCCCAGGAATCGGCAAGATGCGGACACTGCGCAGGAGACCACTCAACCGACAACCACCCATGCAACTCATGCCCAGGAGGCGTCAGATGCACCCATACACCCATCCGATGCTTTAACTGCAAGGGCCCCCATAAGGCCATTGACAGATCATGCCCGGAACGAGCCAAAGCAACCCTAAGAGCCCAACTAAGGTTCACCCAAAATGCCCCACAAAAGTTCGCCTCAGTAATGGTCCCGGCCATCCCAGTCGTCCCAGTAAACCCCGAACAAGCCCCACAAGCCCCAACAGCCGTAACCCAAGTACCAGCAACTCAGGTACCAGCGACTCCTCAAGGCACAATCCAAGTACCAGCAACCCCGGCAGCACCGGCAGCACCAAGAGACAACGACCAGGACATGGGAAATGTCTAATTACAACCATCGATCCCTCGCTCTAGCGCAACAGCTGAATTGCGCGAGAAATGAGCTAACAACAAAGTCAGCAGTGGAGGAAGCAGAAACAGACCCGTCGGTATTTTTTCTTTTACTTCAGGAACCATGGAACACATCAGCCGGACACCCTCCGGAATCAACACTCTTTTATCTTTTTACACCTGCCAACAATAACCCAAAATGCGCGACCTATATCCGTAAACACTGCAACTTAAAACCCAAACACCATTTCACACACGATAATTTCATTGTCTCAGTTACAGTCGAAATTCAGCAGGAAAGGACACAAATCCTCAACATCTACTCACCAGGTCGAAGCCAACCCTTCGCCAATATTGCCAGAACAATAACCACTGTAAAAAACTGCCTAACAATGGGGGATTTCAACTGCCACCATACACTATGGTACGGCACCCTCGCCCATCAATACAAGAACACAATAAAAGCAGACCGAACAAATGCGACAAGAGTCAAACGCTGGCTTGATAGACAAAGGCTACACCTCATTAACGAACCCGGCGAGTATACACATTTCCCCCGCAACGGGAACCGCCCAACAATTATTGACCTAGCCTTAGTAAAAGGGCCAATCCTTGATCAGAACATTCAATGGAACATCAACTCCGACGGCGCAGGATCCGATCATGGGAAAATCTCCGTCCAAATGTACATCGCTAAAGCCCCACACGTCCCCCACCGACTCTGGCATAAGACAGACTGGGAAACTTTAGAAACCCAAATGGCAAACTTCAACCTCCCGGATGAGCCATGGGAGGACCAGAACAACACTAAACAATCCGTGGACTATTTTCTGGAACACCTCCAAAAAATCATCGATCAGGTTACCCCGATGAGTAAATCTCATCCAAGATCGAAGAGATGGTGGACCCCCGAACTCGCACAGCACAAGACCAGGCTGAATAGAGCCGAACGAAAAGCAAGAAGAACAAACGCACCGGAGGACAAGGAAACCCTCCGGAAGGAGAATAGAAAGTGGACAGTGGCCGTCAGGGACGCAAAGACCAAACAAAGGGAAAAGGCCCTGAACGAGGCCAAAGGAAGTGAGAGGCCAAAGGAAGTGAGATATGGAAGATCCTTAACTCGGGAAAGAGAAAGGACTCCATTATACCAGACATACAAGGTGAAGAAACGTTTGCGGAGAAGTGCCAAGCTCTTAGAGCTGAACTCTTCCCCACAAATTGGACGTCCCCCGACTCCCCCCTGCCAGAAATCAGAACCCCCTCATTTGACCTTAGTGACACTTTTAATATAGTAACCTCCGAAGAACTATTAAAAGCCACAAACTCTTGCCCTGCCAACTCGGCGACGGGCCCAGACGGAATCCCCTATACATTTATCAAGGCGGTGGTGAAAGCGAACACCCAACTTATACAAGACATGTTTACCGCGATGCTCCGACACTCTGTTCACCCGGACCAGTGGAAAGGCTCTAAATGTATCCCCATCCCCAAACCAGGAAAAGCAAACTATTTCTCTGCAAAATCCTATCGACCAATCTCCCGCTTGCAATGCTTCAGTAAGCTACTCGAAAAGATAGTGGCCGAAAGACTCTGCACCTCGGGTGACATACTTGGAACACTAACGAACGAACAATTCGGCGGAAGACCAACAATTTCCGCAATTGATGCCCTACTTAGAACCCTCACCCCAATCCAACAGAACCTTCTTCAAAAGAGATCGACAGGATTGGCCATCCCCGACCGGCCGGCTATACTCACAAACGACATTCAAGGAGCCTTTAACTGTGTAAACCATACGACGCTTTTACATATTATGATACAACAAAAATTCCCACAATATCTAACCAGCTGGTGTAAGGAATTTAACACCAACCGAAAACTTCAATTTTCTTCAACCACGAACTAGAAGAACCCCAACCATTTAACTCAGGGCTACCCCAAGTCTCCCCCCTCTCACCAGTTCTGTTCATGATATATGCAGGGGTACTAGTCGACCCTTCAAATTCAAAGAAAGAACTAAACACAACATACATCGATGACGACGCCTTAGTCCAGATCTCAAAGACCCCAGGTTTCATAACCAGGAGGCTCGACGAGAGGATGGCAGAACGCGTCCGCAAAGCAGCTCTCCTAAATATTAAATACGAACCGGAGAAGTCCGACCTGATCTTTTTTCGCCCAACCTCTTCCTCACTTCAACAACCAAGAAACCACACCAACCTCACAGGACAACAGATCCATCCAAAATCACGACTGAAATATGTCGGAGTATGGATTGACCCAACTCTGTCTTTTAGATCCCACATAGAAAATACCATCGCCAAGGGCCTTCAAGTCCTCCAGCGAATTAGAACCCTCTCCTTCCAACCTGGCGCGACGACTAAAACCATCCACCACGTTATCACACAACTCTTTCTCCCTACAATATTGTGGGGATCAGAAGCATGGTGGACAGGCGCGGACCACATCATTCGCTCCCTCACACCCCTCTATAACGAAGCAGCAAGGATAGCCACCGGCCTCCCTCGATGGACTAAACAAGAACGACTGCTAAAAGAAGCAGGCCTACCCCCCCTCGAATACCTCCTTACCTACCGATCGCGGAAATACGGAACCAGAATCCTGTGTCTCCCTTACAACCATCCTATTCACGAACCACTCGCCTCATTGCTGCAGGCGAAAGAAACAAACATAACAGTCACAGGCCTACACCGAATTGCCTCACTCATGCTCCCTTTCCAAGTAATAGGAGACGCACAAGCCCGCTGGACCCAAACCCAAAAACTCCAAGAGAGGATGCTGGAGGAATGGAACACGCCAGAAACAACTAACTACCATCGTTCCGGAACACTACGACTATGCCCACAACTACGCAAGCTCACACTTGCGAAAGCCAAGCTTATCTCACGCATACGGTGCCAGGCGACGAAAATCGACCGACACGCCGCTTACGTCGAACAGGAACCATGCCAATGCGGCATGGAAAACTCATCAAGACATACCCTCCTCGAATGCCCCCAGTGGGCCAAACACCGAACACAATTATTGGACAAAATTCCAGGTCCAGCGACGTGGGAAAACTGGATGTTTTCGAACTTGAAGGTGGATCTCATATTGGAGTTTGCGAAACATACAAGGTTACTAGAATGGTACGAAGACACGGACGGTCGAGAGGAGGAAGATTGATGGTTTTCATATCTCTTTCCTCTTTTTTTCTCTCGGTTAAATTTTTGACAGCGCGGGTGCGAACACTTGGGATTTCTTACGGTTACTTATTATCTCGGTTACGTTTTCTTTTGTCTTTCCTTTGTCATCGCGTTTGTTTTTTCGGCGGTTCGTGTTAGGCGTGCGATAAGTCTTGTGCTTCGAAGCAATATAAAATCTATCTATCTATCTTCATTCCTCTTCGAACAAACCCGCTACGAACAACTATTATTATCGGATACTTTATCTTTTTTTATTCTATTCTCGTGCTACGGTTCACCCTAGTATATCATACTAGGCGAAGCCATTTCGTTTTCTGGCCGAACGGTCACGTTGTTGTTGTTTAAGCGAAGGAAACACCAAGAAAACATCTCCAAAAATGGATCCTAAAGGAGTACCCTACCCGACCTTCGGGAAAGGAAGAAAGAGAAATCCTCCTAACACCCCGACACCGAACAGATCTGGGCATGATATAAGTTCCCAGACGTCCCTCTCCAGTTACTTCGCAGGGGAGCCCCCTCCAGGCACCCCCGCCCCCCCTCGCTTCGACCCAACCCAGTCCCAGAACTTGATTGTCACCCCCCAAGAAGAACCCCTTTCCACATACGCAACCGAGGAGGATTACGGGAGAGCATACATCCCTAAGATCGACTACCTCGAACCCAGCATTGTCCCAGGTGAGATGCACAACAGAATGGACATGAACTACGTTTCATGGGCCATCAGACACGCCATAACCAACAAAATCGCTGTAGTAACAGCCGCGCAGGAGACACCTAGCAACGAACGGAAACAAATCACAGCAGACATTAAGAAAACGTCCAGTGAATTAAGATACACGGCAGAACAAGGAAAAAGGATCGAGAAAACCCTCGAAGACATGAGAGCAGCCCTCGCCCAAACCATCTACCCCCTTTTGCAGAAAATCGAGACGGAACAAAGCCAACTCGCCAAACAAGTCACCGAACAATTCGAGGAGATGAAAACCCTCCTCCACAGCAGACCCAACCCGCCCCCTCCACCCCCTCCCATTCCTGCCCCGGTACGCGCCTATTCCCGCCGAATAACCTGCCAGGTTCGAAAGCAGACGGTACCGCAACAACCACAACAACCACAACAACAACAACCACAACAACAACAACAACAACAACCACAACAACAGCAAGTACAGCAACAACCCTCTCGATCTTTTGCAAATGTGGCTCGGGCAAACAACCCGAACCAAGAGACATTCCAAGTGGTTCAAAGAAAGAAGGCTGCTAAGAAACCAGACCCACTCTTTAAATCCGATTTCTCTAGGGTTAACAGAGAAATCATCGTCGAATGCAACGCCCCCTCCGACCAAGCCCCGGCCAATCAAACCCCCTCCGAAATCCGAGCGAAAATTAATGCCGGTATCCCAGACGCCAAATGCCACTTCATTGCGGCAAGAAAGACCGTTAACCACAACATTGTACTAGAAACCAAGTACGATACCACCGCCGAAACAGCGCTCGCCTACAAGCACGAAATCAAGGACGTGCTCACGGGGATGAGAATATACGTGATCGACATTAAGGCCGACTCAAAGTGGTCAAAATTCCTCCTACACAGCATCCCGACAACAATCGGGGATGGACTCGACGCGGGCCAGCTGGTCGCGTCTGAAATTAGAAACAACTATGGGAAAAAGTTTGAACTCGCCCAGATTCCCAGATGGATTACCACCCCGGAGAAGAGAATCGGGAAAGAACACTCCACAATGATTATCGCGATACCAGGATCCTTTACCATACAGACCCTAGGGCTCAGATCCCTCCTCCTCTTCGACCGCCGCTGCTCCCTTGAAAGTTATCTCAACATCAGAGAAGACACCCAGTGCAGAAACTGCCTCGAATTCGGGCACCGACAGGAACAGTGTTCCAACGAAACTGGCCGATGCGGGCATTGCGCCGAAAACCATATTACAAACGACCACCCATGCAAGTCCTGCTCGGGAGGAGTCAAGTGCACCCACTCGCCCATCAGATGTTACAACTGCAAGGGCTTTCATAAAGCAATCGACCGAGCGTGCCCAGAGCGCGCAAAAGCAACACTAAGAGCATCGCTGAGATTTAACAAATCCAGACCCCAGAAGATAGCCCCGGCTCTCATCCCAGTGGTTCCAGCAGCCCCTGCACCAGTAGTCCCGGCCCCACCAGTCCCGGCCTCAGTAGTCGCGGCCTCAACGGCACCGAACTCTACTATCCAAGTACCCGCAACACCGGCACCGGCTCCGGTAGAAAAAGATCATGACATGGGAAATGTCTAGGTTTGATTTTTGTCTCGCTTAGTTTTTTCCTTCTCCTTTTTACTCTTTCACTCCGTGTCACCTGCGGCCTCACCCGCCGCAGTAACTAGTTGACTGTTTTACCTTCTCGCTTGTCTTCATCTTGTCTTCGGTCTTGTTTTGTTCTCGCGTTTTTGTTTTGGGTTAGTCGGCGGAGGTTGTAGTTCGGGTAGTATAGTTGTGCGATAAGCGTCTCGCTTCTAAGCAATAAAATCTCTCTCTCTCTCTCTCTCTTCATTCCTCTTCGAACAAACTCGCTACGAACAATTATTACTATCGGATACTTTATTCCTTTTATTTTATTTTCGTGTTACGGTTTACCCTAGTATATTATACTAGGCGAAGCCATTTTGTTTTCTGGCCGCACGGTCGCGTTGTTGTTGTTTTTTAAGCGAAGGAAACTTTTTTTAAGCTGGATTCAAACGAATCCCCCTCAAATTCAGGCCTACCGAAAGGAAGGAAGAGATTCCTTGCCGATGCACCATCTCCGGACAGATCTGCCTTTGGAATGGCTTCCCAGGTGTCCCTCTCCAGCTACCTTGCGGCGGAGCCCCCCCCAGGCACCCCGGCCCCTCCTCGCTTCGATCAAACCCAGTCCCAAGATCAGGACCAAACCCCCCCCGGGACTCCTCTCCAAATTCGCGACTGCAGTAGACTACGAAATTCCTTACGTCCCCATGACCGACTATCTCGACCCCAGCATTGTCCCAGGTGACTGGCACAACAGAATGGACTTGAACTACACTCCATGGGCCATCAGACACGCCGTAATGACCCATATCGGCCCAATAAAAGAATCTCAGGAGAAAATCCTCAAAGATACCGCAGCAACGAAAACCTCCCAGGAGGCCACCCTCAAAGAATTACGAGACCTTGCAATAACGGTTAAGAACATGGCATACCAAGTGAAATACATCATTGACGGCAACACTAAGCAGGAGAAGGCCCTCGACTTAGTACGGGACGCACTCGTCCAGACGATTTATCCCACAATCAAGAAAACAGAGGAGGAACAAGCCCTCCTCACTAAACAAATTACCAAACAGTTCGAGGAGACTCAGACCCTCCTCCTCAGCAGACCTACCCCGCCTCCTCCCCCTCCTGCCCTTCCTGTCCCTGCCCGTGCCCCAGCCCCCATCCCCGCCAGAGCTCAACCCGCTCGTGCCCGACCGGTGCAAACGGAACAGCAACAAACACTCCGACCACAACAACCACAACCACGACAACCACAACAACAACCACAACAACAGCAAGCACAGCAACAACCCTCCCGATCTTTCGCAAATGTGGCTCGGGCAAACAACCCGAACCAAGAGACGTTTCAAGTGGTACAAAGGAAAAAAGCTGCTAAGAAACCGGACCCACTCTTCAAACCTGAATTCTCCAGGACCAACAGAGAAATCATCGTCGAATGCAACGCTCCCTCCGAGCAAGCCCCTTGCAATCAAACCCCCTCTGAAATCCGAGCGAAAATTAACGCCGGAATCCCAGACGCCAAATGCCACTTCATTGCCGCAAGAAAGACCATCAACCACAACATCGTACTAGAAACCAAGTACGATACCTCCGCCGAAACAGCGCTCGCCTACAAGCACGAAATTAAGGACGTGCTCACTGGGATGGGAATATACGTGATTGACATCAAGGCCAATTCAAAGTGGTCAAAATTCCTCCTACACAGCATCCCGACAACAATCGGGGATGGACTCGACGCGGGCCAGCTGGTCGCGCCTGAAATTAGAAACAACTATGGGGAAAAGTTTGAACTCGCCCAGATTCCCAGATGGATTACCACCCCGGAGAAGAGAATCGGGAAAGAACACTCCACAATGATTATCGCGATACCAGGATCCTTTACCATACAGACCCTAGGGCTCAGATCCCTCCTCCTCTTCGACAGTCGCTGCCTTCTTGAAAGTTACCTTAACATCAGAGAAGACACCCAGTGCAGAAACTGCCTCGAATTCGGGCACCGACAGGAACAGTGTTCCAACGAAACGGGCCGATGCGGGCATTGCGCCGAAGACCATATTACCGACGACCACCCGTGCAAGTCCTGCTCGGGAGGAGTTGTTACGGGAACTCGAGTGAGAAGGTATGATGCTTGGAAGTACGGGTAACTAGGGACAAGCATAGAAAGGTATCGAGGTGGTGTGGGGCAGTCGTGTACGACCACACCTGTACTATAGTATCGGGCGGCATACTCCGGGGTAGGGGTAGTGCTGACGGCTGCGGGCTGTTCTCCTTTGAGAAGGTGACTACGGTTTACGATAGTACAGCCCGATAGCCGCATGTGTGAGTCATAGGGGTTACGAAACAGGCGTACTAGAATAGAAAGCGGCCTTGGCATAGGTTCCAATCATGTATAAATAGATAGGCGGATTCCCGCGAGTTTAGGGGTACTAGCGATAGTATCAGCGAGCGGAGTCCGATCTACAATATCACTTGTTTAAAAGCTACAGAACTATTGCTTAGCCGTGCCATACTTTTGATATCCCATAACATTATATTGTCTCTTATCCGACTCGCTTATTACGATCACGAAGCAATACCACTCTCGAAGAAATCATTCCTAATTTCCCAAAGACTTGAGTATATTGTGTGACGGATAGTCACCGTGCGCTTGTCTCTAAGAAACAAAGAAAGAATTATCTAAGAGTTTGCATATGCACCCTACCTCTTCCACTTCATCCATCATCCAACGGAGAAGTGTGAAACCCCTCTACTGCGGTTACCTGAACCCCGAAGGTTTCTTCAAGGAATCCCCTTCTAAGTTAACCGAGTTCCCCCCTCTCAAATCCCTTCGAGATGTCTACCTGTCTGAGAAGACTCATGGAGGGGCCATTCTGATGAGACCACCGTACCTCCATGGCGCAGACTCAGCGCAGGACACGAAGACAGGAGAGCCAGTCGCATTATGGCGGCAGAGTATCGCGTCCTGTGATGGACCCCAGAGACCAGGAGATCACTATACTGCTCCTAGAGTCATCCACTACTCACAGGCCCTTCAGGATGGAGGAGCTAGTGGAAGACAGCGAGGAGGAACTGGCCCGCACTCCCATATACCACACAGTGAGGAGGGAAGTCTTGTGAGGCAAAGGCAGTGGTCGCAGGGCTCTGTGGGGAGTAGGGGAGTTGGACGCCCGAACCCGGAACGTCCCGGAGATCGAGGCCATTGTCCAGCAACACGAGGCGCACCTCCGTCAGGTCCAGGAGGCCAACAACACCCTCATTGCCAACCTTACCCGAAAGTTCGAGGAGAGCGACGCCAGGCAGGTAGAGCTGTCCCAGGCCCTCCGCCAGGTCGAACACCGAGCCAGCGAGGCTGCCAAGGCCCAGCTCGGACAGATTCATACTCTGTTCGACCAGCTCACCACCACCTCCACCCTCCAGCAAGATCACCAGCAACAGAGAATAGACGCTCTGACACAGCAGGTGCAGGCTATCACAGCCGACGGTGCCCAAACCGAAAAGCAGGCAGCGATCACTACTGCCCTCGATGCGCTTAAAACCGCTAGGGAAGAGGATCGCCTGGAAATGGAAGGCAGGCTACGAGAAGCCCTGAAACAGGTGGAGCTGGCGGAAAAACAATGGGAGACCTCGGCTGGAGATAAGGGAAAGGGAAAGGAGAGGCAGGCCAGGGCAGAGACTGTAAGAAGTCACTCACCCATAGCCCCTCTGGAGCAGGGAGCAGCCCCAGCAGCACCAAGGGCCAAGGACCAGGTTGGAGGTTCGGGAGGCCGAGGAGGCAATGGAGGCGGCAGGCGACGGGGAAACCCAGGATATCCCTCGTCCAGCGATGACTCCGGCGTTAACGGAAGGGACCCAAAGGGCAGAGATATCAGGCAGGTCAGGCAGAAAAGCCGACCAGAGACCCCGATCACTCACCCAGGGGCCCATACCTACAACGACGGACCAAAGCAGGCCAAAATCCCCTTCAACGGTGACCCGAAACAGGATGTACGCCACTGGATCGACCAGATGGAAACCTTAATGGAACTACAACCAAAGGTCCAGTGGACGGATAAGGTCAAAATCCTGTGGGCCTCCCTAGAACTCACCGGTAGTGCGGCCAGTTTCTGGAAGAACTTCAAGGAGAGACTCAGCGTGGAACCTGAGCTCGGAACTTGGAAGAGATTTAAGAAGGAGCTACTCATCCAATATGGGAACCGAACGAGCCAAGAGCAAGCCAAACAGAAAATGGATAAGCTCAGGCAAACGGGACCTATCGATGACTACCTCAACGAGATGCAAAACTTGGAGTGGGACGCTCAAGTAGGGCCAACCGTGATGAAATCAATGATCCTAACAGGAATAAACTCCTCGTTAGAGACTAGGATATCCGCGGCGATTGAAGAGCCTGAAGAGTTCCACACGTGGTTAACTTGGGTGCGACGAGTGGGGAGGAAGGACGCCGATGTAAAAGCTAGGCATAAAATCCTAAGGGGAGAAGACACCCTAAAGAAAAAACCTCCACCCGTCGAAGCAGAGATGACCGGTCAAAAAAGCGACGGGAAAATCGAAGCGAAAAAAAACTGGGAGCTACACAAGCTCAGAAGGACAAGTGGAAGAAAGAAAAAAATGTTACCGATGTGGAAGAAATATATGGCGGATAACTGTTTGCCACCCTATGAATGAAACCACGTCATGACAAAGCAGGAAAAAGTAGAGGAAGTGAGAAGGAAGGTCCTTCCGGGGAGAAGGACCAGGAAGAGGGGAGTAGTAAAAGGGCAAAATTGGGACCGCAAGGGCAGGCGTTTAGATCACGGATCACAAATTTAGAAGATTAGATTTCGTTTGTTTGGGTTTAAAAATCGGGATTTCCTTAGGAGTTAAAATAGAAAAAAGGATTAAAAGGATTATAAAAGGGTTTTTTCATATGGGTTCATTATATAAACGGGTTTTCATCTATAATAAATTTGGGGTTATCGAATCAATTACATATCTACAAGACAAAGGGACCAAATGATCAAAGAAAAGACCAAAAGAAATCTTCGATCTCTAAACGTGCGGAAAGAGTGAACAGAAGAGGCACAAACCAGAAGAAGGCGTAAAGCGCACTGGCAGCATGACTGTATCACGAATTCCTGTATGTCATGAGCGAGCTACGGAAGGGCTTGGCGTTGGATCCCGCTTGGATATATAAACCACTCGATTCCCCCCTCCGAAGAGAAAAACCAGAACATCAGAAAAAACATTCCCTATATACCTACCCACGACTATCCAAAGACATACTTGAATCTAGCAAGCAATGTCTTCCTCCATCAAAGAAACCCGCCTCGAGATTGAGATCTCTTGGTCAGACCCCAAATCACCTGCCTACGGCTCATGCATTACGAAGGCCCTGGTCGACAGTGGAACAGAGGACTGGATTATGTCCTGGGACTGTGTAAAGAAATACCAGATCCCCGTCCAACTGCGAGCACCACCCCTCAGAATACGACAGGCCGATGGGACTACAATGCCTAACTCAGGCACCCACGTCACCTACCCTCTCCATCTACGAATAGGTTCACACCTAGACAGGTCAGTAACCTGTGAAGTCGGAGACTTCGCAGCTGAAGACCTAGTCATCCCTCATCGGTGGCTACAAGAGCACCGCCCTACGGTACATTGGGGAGAAGATTCCATCTCCTTCGACAGTACCTATTGCCAGACAACGGGATGCCTTATCCTCGAGCAAGAAGACATAGAAGAGGAGGAAGACCAGGATGAGCTAGTAATAAGACTACTACGCAATGACCCCGTCACCTCCTACTCGCACGAGCATCACCCGTTCTGGATGAGAAGTACCGGGGGCCAGTCTCAACTGACGCCGCCCGAGTATCAGGACTACGAAGACGTGTTCTCTGCAGAAGGGGCACAGAGTCTTCCAGAGTTCTCGGAGTGGGATCATACGATACCACTAGAGGAAGGAAAGCAACCACCATGGGATTCCATCTACCCCTTATCTCTACCTGAGCAGGCGGCGCTAAGGGAATACCTCGACGAGATGCTCGCCTCTGGCAAGATCCGTCCCTCCACGAGCCCCGCTGCGGCACCCATCCTCTTCGTCCCAAAGGCCAACGGAAAGCTGCGGCTATGCGTTGACTACCGGGGATTGAACGCTTTAACGGTTAAGAACCGTTACCCCCTCCCTCTCATGGACGACTATGGACGAACTGAGCTACCCTCTTCACCAAAATCGATTTGAAGAATGGGTACAACCTGGTGCGATCAAGGAAGGAGAAGAATGGAAGACGGCTTTCCGAACCAACACGGTCATTTTGAGTATAAGGTGATGCCTTTTGGGTTGACCAATGCCCCGGCGACATTCCAGGCCATGATCAACACCATCTTCAGGATCTACTAGATGTAGGCGTGTGGCCTACCTAGATGATATATCTTGATCTACTCGAAGACCAAGGAAGAGCACATTGCTCTTATGAGATTGATATGCGGCGTAAGCACCATCTCTACGGAAACCCGGAAAAGACGATTTGGTTTGCTGAGGAGGTAGAATTCCTCGGCTTCCTACTGTCAGGAAAAGGAACCAGAGTATCCCCCACGAAAGTGAAGGCGATTCTCGATTGGCAAGCCCCAACAAAAGTCAGGGAACTACAAGTCTTCTTAGGCTTCGCCAACTTCCTACGACGGTTCGTCCACCGATACTCGGGGGTCTGCAAAGCCATGACGGACCTCCTGAAAACGGGGACCAAGTGGAGATGGGCCGGTGAGCAGCAGGACGCTTTCGATGAGCTCAAAAAGAGATTCACGACCGCCCCTATACTACGACACTATGACGAAAATCGCCAGGCAATACTTGAAACAGATGCCAGCGACTGGGCTGAAGCCGCAGTGCTCTCCCAGATTTTCGAGGATGGTTTGCTGCACCCTGTGGCCTACCATAGTCGCAAGTTCAACGAAGCCGAAGTGAACTACGAGATCTACGATAAGGAGATGCTCGCTATTGTATCCGCGCTTCTGACATGGCGACACTGGCTCGAAGGGACTAGTATCCCCATCGAGATACACTCTGATCATCAGAACCTCCAGTACTTCACCACGACCAAGAAGCTGTCCAGAAGACAGGCACGGTGGGCCGAGAAGATAGCATCCTTCCGGTTCAAGATCCATTACCGCCCAGGCGAAAAGAACGGGAAGCCCGACGCACTTACCAGGCGCCCGGAGTTCGCTATGGAAGGGGGAGTAATCCGAGAACAACCCGTAAAACAGTTGCTCACGGAGGATCACTTCGCTCGAAGGACTAGAATAGAACCTGGTCCGGAGACTATTGGCGAACCGGCTGAAGAATGGATAGAGTTGGATAGGTGGTGTGAAATACCAGGGGTGACACTCCCACTGCAGTTGCAGGACTGGTATGAGTTGGAGGGTCAATGGGTTCGGAGAATAGTGGTGCAGGACACACTCCCTTCCCGAGATCCAGATGACAGGTGGACCCGGAGTGCACTCACGTCTAACGCAGAGACGCTGCCGGTATGGGACCCGGAGACGAGGACGGCGACCCATAAGGGGCGCTGGATAGTCCCAGGTCATGCGGTTAAACAGGTGATCGAGGATCACCACGATACACCAGCCACGGGGCACCTAGGGCGGGATAAAACCCTGGAATTGATTGACAGGAGCCCAGTGGTGGCGAGGCATGTAAAGGATGTCGGCTATCGGCGCTTATTGTCAGCACTTCTGCAGACTCCGGCTAAAGAAATTATGAATACGTCGACGACACCTGTCTCTTCCAAGTCCACTAGAGTTAGCTGCCACACCTTGGACGGACATCTCAATGGATTTCGTAGTAGAAATGCCAAAGGAGAAGTCTGGATTCCGGAACGTCTTGGTGGTAGTAGATCGCTTCAGTAAAATGGCGCACTTCATACCAATGACGGGGATCACGGCGGAACAGACTGCCAACGCCTTTGTGAAAGACATTTGGCGTTTCCACGGACTACCTCGGAGCATAGTCTCAGATCGAGGTACCCAGTTCGTCTCAGCCTTCTGGGCTACCATCACGGAAAGACTAGGGATCAGGAGAAGGATGTCAACCTCCTTCCACCCTCAGACGGATGGGCAGACGGAACGGACCAACCAACACCTCGAGTCCTACCTAAGGGCCTTCACGGCAGGTACTGGGAAGAAGTGGAAGGAGCTGTTACCGATTTGCGAGTTCTCCCACAACAACTCGAAGACTCGTCGATAGGACAATCCCCGTTCTATTGCAACTACGGTTTCCATCCCCGGATGGATTGGCCTACCGAGGCAGAGTTGGAGAAGCTCGATGGGCAAGGAAATGCATACCTTGACGACCTCTTGTCCGCTCACGAGCTGGCAAGGGAGACCTTACAGAAGACCTTCGATAGGATGGCGTCCCGTCCCGGTCCAGCAGTGCAGCAATTTGCCGTTGGACAGAAGGTGCTTCTAGACACTCGGAACCTGGGAGGATACGGGAAGTGGTCGGATAAGTTCACCGGCCCCTTCACAGTCTTAGCAGCCATCGGAAGTCGGGCATACAGGATAGACCTACCGGTAAAATGGAAGGTCCACAACGTATTCCACGAGATGCTGCTTCGTCCCTACCGAGAAGACGCAGACCCAGCAAGGCAGCAGAACACCAGGAAACGGATAGCGACACCTGAACCCCAAGAAGCCTTAGCTGACGAGAACGCACAACCTTCGGCAATCCCTCGTCCCCACACTCGGAGTCAGGCACCCATAATTGGAGCCAGGCTAGCCCATAAGCGACGGAAGTTCGAGAAGGACTAAGCCTCGATACCTTTCCCTACCTATAGCGTTTCCCACAGGGTTTTTTCTATAGGAAGGTTTTTAACGGTCGAGGGCGAACGTCTAGGAAGGGGGAGTAGTGTTACGGGAACTCGAGTGAGAAGGTATGATGCTTGGAAGTACGGGTAACTAGGGACAAGCATAGAAAGGTATCGAGGTGGTGTGGGGCAGTCGTGTACGACCACACCTGTACTATAGTATCGGGCGGCATACTCCGGGGTAGGGGTAGTGCTGACGGCTGCGGGCTGTTCTCCTTTGAGAAGGTGACTACGGTTTACGATAGTACAGCCCGATAGCCGGCATTTGTGAGTCATAGGGGTTACGAGAAACGGAACGTACTAGAATAGAAACGGGCCTTGGCATAGGTTCCAATCATGTATAAATAGATAGGCGGATTCCCGCGAGTTTAGGGGTACTAGCGATAGTATCAGCGAGCGGAGTCCGATCTACAATATCACTTGTTTAAAAGCTACAGAACTATTGCTTAGCCGTGCCATACTTTTGATATCCCATAACAGGAGTCAAGTGCACCCACTCGCCCATCAGATGTTACAACTGCAAGGGCTTTCATAAAGCAATCGACCGAGCGTGCCCAGAGCGCGCAAAAGCAACACTAAGAGCATCGCTGAGATTTAACGAATCCAGACCCCAGAAAATAGCTCCGGCTCTCATCCCCGTGGCTCCAGTAGCCCCTGCATCAGTAGTCCCAGCTCCAGCAGTCCCGGCCCCAGTAGTCGTGGCCTCAACGGCTCCGAACTCTACCATTCAAGTACCCGCAACACCGGCATCGCCCGGTATAAATGATCACTTATATGGGAAATGTTTGCGCTGGGATTTTTTTTTTGTCTCGCCAGATTTTTCCCTCTTCCTTCTTTCACTCCGTGTCACTTGCGGCCTCACCCGCCGCGGTAACTAGTTGATTGTCTTATCTCCTCGCTTGTTTTATCTTGTCTTCGGTTTTTTGTTGTTCTCGAGTTTTTGTTTTGGGTTAGTCGGCGGAGGTTGTAGCTCGGGTAGTATAGTTGTGCGATAAGCGTTTACACTTCTAAGCGATATAAAATCTCTCTCTCTCTCTCTTCATTCCTCTTCGAACAAACTCGCTACGAACAATTATTATTATCGGATACTTTATTCTTTTTATCTCCATTCTCGCGCTACGGTTTACCCTAGTATATCATACTAGGCGAAGCCATTTTGTTATTTGGCCGCACGGTCGCGTTGCTGTTGTTTAAGCGAAGAAAATTTTTGCAATCTGGCTTCAAGCGACGAATTTTCGAGTCTTGACCTCCCGAAAGGAAGGAAAAGAAATTTATCAGAAACAACTCTCTACTCGCCTCAGAGATCAGCCCACTCAATTATGTCGCAAGCTTCGATTTCAGGGTACCTTTCGACCCAAACTCAAGGAACAGCTCCTTCCCACCAAGAGGACAACACCCAAAACCTTAATTTTAACCCAACTCCAACCCCTCAACAGGAAGCTGGGGGTTTCGCATCCACTTATGTGCAGCACGAACACTACAGCATGCCATACGAACCCAGACTCGACTACCTTGAACCAAGCATCGTGCCCGGGGACACACACACCTGGACCGACCTAAACTACATCTCTTGGGCCATCAGACATGCGACTCTACGGCTCAAATCTCCCTCTGACAGACTAGGTCAGCTCGAGGAAAATACAGTCATAGTCAAAAGAACGGTGGAAACACTCCAAAACCAGATCGCGGCACAAACAACGATGATTACCGGCCTGCAATCTACAATCTGTACTTTAATCACCACTATCCAACAGACACAAGCCCAACCCCAACCCCAAGCCCCAGCCCAACCTCCTTCCCGCCCAGCCCAACTCCGACAACCTCAACCGCAAAAGCAGGCCCAGGCAGGCCCAAGCGCGCAGGCACCCCCCCCAGCCCTCCCCCAAGCCCCGAAAGGGAAAGGAAAAGAGACCCCACAACAACCGGCAAACCCGTCCTTCGCAAGTGTGGCCGCAGCCAACAACCCAGCCCAAAAGAACTTCCAAATCGTCGAAAGAAAGAAGAGACCCGCAAAAAAACCAGACCCACTATTCAAGCCAGAATTTACAAAAGTCAACAGGGAGATCGTCGTGGAATGCAACGCCCCAGCCGAAGCCCACCCCACCGAAATCCGTGCCAACATTAACGCCGGCATCCCAGACGCCAAATGCCACTTTATCACAGCCAGGAAAACCAATAGCAACAACATCGTTTTGGAAACCAAATTTGACACCTCGGCTGAAACAGTAGTCGCCTACAAACATGAAATCCAACAAGCGCTGTCCAGAATGAAAATCGATGTCATTGATGTCAGAGCTAACTCGAAATGGTCTAAATTCATACTCCACGGAATTCCGACAACGATCGGGGACGGTATCGATCCAGGGCAACTGGTCGCCTCGGAGATCAGAAACAACTACGGAGAAACCTTCCAGCTGGCCCAAATCCCCAGATGGATCTCCAAGCCGGAAAACAGAATCGGGAAGGCGCACTCATCCATGATCATCGCACTTCCAGGATCCTTCACCATCTAAACACTGGGACTTAGATCTCTAATCCTCTTCGATAGACGCTGTACCTTGGAGACTTTCTTTAACATTCGCGAAGACACCCAGTGCAGGAACTGCCTTGAATTTGGACACAGACAGGAACACTGCTCCCAGGAATTGGCAAGATGCGGACACTGCGCAGGAGACCACTCAACCGACAACCACCCATGCAACTCATGCCCCGGAGGCGTCAGATGCACCCACACACCCATTCGATGTTTTAACTGCAAAGGCCTCCACAAGGCCATTGACAGATCGTGCGCGGAACGAGCCAAAGCAACCCTAAGAGCACAGTTAGGATTCACCCAAAATGCTCCACAAAAATTCGCCTCAGTAATGGTCCCGGCCATCCCAGTCGTCCCAGTAAACCTTGGACAAGCCCCACAAGCCCCACCAGCCATAACCCAAGTACCAGCAACTCAGGTACCAGCGACTCCTCAAGGCACAATCCAAGTACCAGCAACCCCGGCAGCACCGGCAGCACCAAGAGACAACGACCAGGACATGGGAAATGTCTAATTACAACCATCGATCCCTCGCTCTAGCGCAACAGCTGAATTGCGCGAGAAATGAGCTAACAACAAAGTCAGCAGTGGAGGAAGCAGAAACAGACCCGTCGGTATTTTTTCTTTTACTTCAGGAACCATGGAACACATCAGCCGGACAACCTCCAGAATCAACACTCTTTTATCTTTTTACACCTGCCAACAATAACCCAAAATGCGCGACCTATATCCGTAAACACTGCAACTTAAAACCCAAACACCATTTCACACACGATAATTTCATTGTCTCAGTCACAGTCGAAATTCAGGAGGAGAAGACACAAATACTCAACATCTACTCACCAGGCCGAAGCCAACCCTTCGCCAATATTGCCAGAACAATAACTACTATAAAAAACTGCCTAACAATGGGGGACTTCAACTGCCACCATACATTATGGTACGGAACCCTCGCCCACGAATATAAAAACACAATTAGGGCAGACCGAACAAATGCGACAAGAGTCAAACGCTGGCTTGATAGACAAAGGCTACACCTCATTAACGAACCCGGCGAGCATACACACTTCCCCCGCAACGGGAACCGCCCAACAATCATTGATCTAGCATTCGTAAAAGGGCCAATCCTGGACCAGAACATCCAATGGAACATCAACTCCGATGGCGCAGAATCCGACCACGGGAAAATCTCCGTCCATATGTATATCCCTAAAGCCCCACACATTCCCCACCGACTCTGGCATAAGACAGACTGGGAAACCCTGGAAACCCAAATCGCAAACTTCAACCTCCCGGATGAGGCTTGGGAGGATCAAAGCAACACCAAACAATCCGTGAACTTTTTTCTGGAACATCTCCAAAAAACTATCGATCAGGTTACCCCAATGAGTAAAACCCATCCAAGATCCAAGAGATGGTGGACCCCCGAACTTGCACAACACAAAACCAGGCTGAATAAAGCCGAGAGGATAGCAAGAAGAACGAACTCGCCGGAGGAGAAGGAAACCCTCCGGAAGGAGAATAGAAAGTGGACAGCGGCCGTCAGGGACGCTAAGATCAAACAAAGGGAAAAGGCCCTGAACGAGGCCAAAGGAAGCGAGATATGGAAGATCCTTAACTCAGGAAAGAGAAAGGACTCCATCATACCAGATATACAAGGTGAAGAAACGTTTGCGGGAAAGTGCCAAGCTCTGAGAGCTGAAATCTTCCCCACAAATTGGACGTCCCCCGACTCCTCTCTACCAGAAATCAGAACCCCCTCATTTGACCTTAGTGACACTTTTAATATAGTAACCTCCAAAGAACTATTGAAAGCCACAAATTCGTGCCCTGCCAATTCGGCAACGGGCCCAGACGGAATCCCCTACACCTTTATTAAAGTGGTGGTGAAAGCAAACACCCAATTCATACAGGACATGTTCACTGCCATGCTTCGACACGCAGTTCACCCAGAACAGTGGAAAGTGACAAAATGCATTCCCATCCCTAAACCAGGAAAAGCAAATTATTCCTCCCCAAAATCCTATTGACCAATCTCCCTCCTGCAATGCTTCAGTAAACTACTTGAAAAAATAGTAGCCGAAAGACTCTGCACCTCGGGAGACATACTCTGAACACTGACAAATGAACAATTCGGAGGAAGACCAACAATCTCCGCTATCGATGCTTTACTCAGAACCCTTACTCCAATACAACAAAACCTTTTATTAAAAAAAGAAACGGGTTTCTTACCCGACCGACCTGCTATTCTCACGAACGACATACAAGGGGCCTTCAACTGCGTAAATCATGAGACGCTCGCTCACATAATGATTCAACAAAATTTCCCACAATATCTAATAAGCTGGTGCAAAGAATTTAACACCAACCGAAAACTTCAATTTTTCTTCAACTACGCACTAGAAGAACCTCAACCCTTTAACTCAGGGCTACCCCAAGGCTCCCCGCTCTCACCAGTCCTCTTTATGATATACGCGGGAGTAATAGTAGACCCCTCGAATTCAAAGAAGGAAATAAATACTACTTATATCGACGATGACGCCCTAGTCCAAATCTCAAAGAACCCCGGCTTCATCACCAGGAGACTCAATGAGAGAATGGCAGAGCGTGTACGCAAAGCCGCCCCACTTAATATTAAATACGAACCGGAGAAGTCAGACCTCATTTTTTTCCGCCCAACTTCCTCTAATCTCCAACAACCTAAAATTCACACCAATCTTGCAGGCAAAGAAATCCACCCAAAACCACGCCTGAAATACGTCGGAGTTTGGTTAGACCCAACGCTGTCTTTCAGACCCCATATAGAAAACACCATCGCCAAGGGCCTCCAAGTCCTTCAGCGAATCAGAACCCTTTTCTTCCAACCTGGTGCAACGGTCAAGACCATCCACCAGCTCATCACCCAAGCCTTTCTTCCAACAATACTGTGGGGCTCAGAAGCATGGTGGACAGGCGCGGACCACATCATCCGTTCCCTCACACCCCTCTATAACGAAGCGGCAAGGATAGCCACCAGCCTTCCCCGATGGACTAAACAAGAATGACTGCTAAAAGAAGCGGGTTTACCCCCCCTCGAACACCTTCTTACCTACCGATCACGGAAATACGGAACCAGAATCCTATGTCTCCCGTATAGCCATCCTATTCATGAACCATTCGTCTCATTGCTGCCGGCGAAGGAAACAAACATAACAGGCACGGGCCTACACCGAATTGCCTCACTCCTCCTTCCTTTTCAAGAGCTAGGAGATGAACAAGCCCGCTGGATCCAAACCAAACAACTCCAAGAGAGAATGTTGGAGGAATGGAACACGCCAGAAACAATCAACTATCACCGCCCCGGAACATTACAGCCATGCCTAAAACTACGCAAGCTCACACTTGCGAAAGCCAGGCTTATCTCACGCATACGGTGCCAGGCGACGAAAATCGACCGACGCGCCGCTTACGTCGAACAGGAACTATGCCAATGCGGCATGGAAAACTCATAAAGACATACCCTCCTCGAATGCCCTCAATGGGCCAAATATCGAACACAAAAATTGGACAAAATTCCAGGTCCGGCAACGTGGGAAAACTGGATGTTCTCGAACTTGAAGATGGATCTCATATTGGAATTTGCCAAACACACAAGGTTACTAGAATGGTACGAAGACATGGACGGTCGAGAGGAGGAAGATTGATTGTTTTCACATCTTTTTTCTCCTATTTTCTCGGGTAATACTCTCTGACAGCGCGGGTGCGAACACTTGGGATTTCTCACGGTTACTTTTTTATCTCGGTTACGTTTTCTTTTGTCTTTCTTTTGTCGTCGCGTTTGTTTTTAGGCGGTTTGTGTCAGGCGTGCGATAAGTCTTGTACTTCGAAGCAATATAAAATGTATCTATCTTCATTCCTCTTCGAACAAACTCGCTACGAACAACTATTACTATCGGATATTCTATTTCACTTATTTTTATTCTCGCGTTATGGTTCACCCTAGTATATCATACTAGGCGAAGCCACTTTATTCTTTGGCCGCACGGTCGCGTTGTTGTTGTTTAAGCGAAGGAAACTTTTCGTAATCTGGCTTCAAACGAGCCCCCCCCAAATTCAGGCACGCCGAAGGGAAGAAAGAGATTTCTCTCCGAAGCACCATCTCCGATTAGATTTGCCAGTGGAATGGCTTCCCAGGCGTCCCTCTCTAGTTATTTCGCGGCAGCGCCCCCCCCAGGCACCCCCGCCCCCCTCGCTTCGATCCAACCCAGTCTCAAGAACAGAATGTACCCCACGACGGTGGATTTCTCATCAAACCCGCGACTACAGAGGACTATACGGTTCCTTATATCCCCATAACCAACTTCCTCGATCCCATATCAGCAAAAAATAGGGTCCATTCTGACGCTCCTGAGCGTACCCAGGCGCACCCGTCGCCATTGGGCGCACCAGGCGCATGAGAGGTTTTCTTACCTGCATAGCTACGCCCCGGCGCAAAAAGACATCGTCTCGACGGGAAAATACGAACATCTCTCCCGTTCTCGTCGCGGAGTCGTCTTTTGGTCAAAAGACGAGTTCGTCTTTAGTTCGTCTTTTGACCAAATTACGTCATCTTTTGACCCCAAAACGAACACCGGGTCCACACCTGGGTAGCTTTCGCCCGGTTAACGGCTGGACTAGGACAATAGTTCCGCGCAAATGTCACGTTTATTGATCTACATGTCTACGTAATTCTATGTACATAATTGCTAGTGACCCACCTGCCCCCGCCGACATCCTGCCCGTTGAGCTGTGCGCTGAGCTCGCCGCTGACCTGCCTGCCTGCCCTCCTGCCCGCTGAGCTGCCTGCCCACTGAGCTCCCTGCTGAGTTGCCTGCCTGCCCTCCTGCCCGCGGAGCTCCCTGCCCACTGAGCTCGCCGCTGAGCTGCCTCCCCACTGAGCGCGCCGCTGAGCTGCCTCCCCACTGAGCTCGTCGCTGAGCTGCCTGCCTCCTGCCCGCTGACTTCCCTGCTCCCTGCCTCCTGCCCGCTGACCTGCCCTCCTGCCAATGTTGAGCTCGCCGCTGAGCTGCCTCCTGCCCGCTGACCTGCCCTCCTGCCAATGTTGAGCTCGCCGTTGAGCTGCCTGCCCGCTGAGCTCGCCGCTGAGCTGCCTGCCTTCCCTGCTGCCCGCTGAGCTGCCTGCCCACTGAGCTCGCTGCTGAGCTGCCTGCCTGCCCTCCTGCCTGCTGAGCTGCCTACCCACTGAGCTCGCCGCTGAGCTGCCTGTCTGCTGGGCTCGCCGCTGAGCTCGCCGCTGAGCTGCCTCGCCGCTGAGCACACCGCTGAGCTGCCTCGCCGCTGAGCTCACCGCTGAGCTGCCTCGCCGCTGAGCTCGCCGCTGAGCTGCCTGGCTGGTAGGTGTCCATTTGGTCCAGTATTCGGTGACTGGTAGCTGCAGTATTCGCTGCCTGGTAGGTGTCCAAATCGTGCAGTATTCGAGGACTAGTAGCTGCAGTATTCGCTGCCTGGGGGTGTCCATATGGTGCAGTATTCGAGGACTGGTAGCTGCAGTATTCGCTGCCTGGGGGTGTCGATTTGGTGCCTGCAGTGGTGTTGACACTGGACAATTTGGAGCCTGCAGTGGAGTCAGTAAAGGCGTCAAAATACTGGGGTAATCGTACCTAAGGCGGCGTCAGCAGCAGCGCCAGCAGCAGCGTCAGCAGCAGCGTCAGCAGCGGCGTCAATATACTGGGGTATTTACCTGCAGCGGAGTCAGTATATTCGTCAATATACTGGGAATTTGACGCCTCCAGCGGCGTCAATATACTGGAGTATTTGACAGGTTCAGCGGCATCAGTATACCGTGAATATACTGGGAATTTGACGCCTCCAGCGGCGTCAGCAGCGGCGTCAGCAGCGGCGCCAGCAGCGGTGTCAGCAGCGGCGTCAATATACTGGGGTATTTACCTGCAGCGGAGTCAGTATAATCGCCAATATACTGGGGATTTGACGCCTCCAGCGGCGTCAATACACTGGGAACTTGACGCCTCCAGCGGCGTCAATATACTGCCCAATTTGACGCCTCCAGCGTCGTCGATATACTGCATGATTTGGAGCCTGCAGCGCAGTCAGTAAAGGCGTAAAAATGCAGAGGAAGGTAAATACGTATCTAGGCGTCGATACAGGCAGGAGGTGTCGATACAGGCAGGAGGTGTCGATACAGGTAGGAGGTAGGTGTCGATACAGGTAGGAGGTGAGGTAGGAGGTGAGGTAGGAGGTGAGGTAGGAGGCGAGGTAGCTAGGTGTATATGTGGAGGTGGAGGTGGAGGTGTGGGTGGATCCTCACGGTGTGGAGAAAACGTCAAATCTGACGTCATTAGCTAGCGCTATGAGCATTAGCGCCAGTAGATAGGCGGAATATCACATCCGCGCGACGTCAAAAGGCGTTAAAAGACGAGATGTCACATTTGAGACGCATACTAGGTGCTAAAAGACGACGTGTCATATTTAGGAGCTCCGGGACGCGCGGGACGTCCAAAAGGCGAGTATTTAGGTGCAAAAGACGAGGTTTTGGTCACAAAAGACGAATTAGTACGTCTGGACATACAATTCGTCTTGGAGGATTTTTTTTTTTGCTGATGTGTTGCCAGTGTGTCGAGCTTGAGCGATTGGGGATGATGCTTCTGGAGGACTGGTGTATGCTACGTGAGCACTCGGGGGTGTGTGTGGGGCACGAGCTCTGCTGCTTCGCTTGTGCTCTACCGGTGGGGGTGAATCAGGTATTGGTAGCCGACGGGGAGGTCGGATATGAGGTCTCTCTGGAGCACTGACGACTACTTCTTAGCAGAGGAACGAACTGGGAGTATGGTTCTACGGACAGGGGACGGAGTTGGTGGCCGCGAGCTGCCGAGTTCTGGGGAAGTGCTGGGGACTCGTCGAAGTGCTCGTCCTCTTCCGGGTTCTGCTGCTGGGCCTGCTGGGCCTGCTGCTGTGCCTGTTGCTGAGCGCTTTGCTTAGTATGGTACTGGGCCTGCTGGGCCTGCTGCTATGCCTGCTGCTGAGCGCTTTGCTGAGTGAGTTGCTGTGCCTGCTGCTGAGCGCTTTGCTGACGGTGTTGCTGGGTCTGCTGGGCCTGCAGCTAAATCTTCGCTGTCGGGCTCAGTTCCAGATTCCTTTTGATCCCACTCCTTTGAAAAGGGTCCCACGTGCTCTGGGGTTGGTGACGAGTGCTCTGGGAGTGGTGACGAGTGCTCTGGGGGCGGTGACGAGTGCTCTGGGGAGAGTGAAATCACTCGGGGATGCTTCTTGGAAGGCGACGACTGTGATGGGGGTGTCGCTTCTATCTCTTCCGGGATAGGCAGGAGGCTTTTCCGCTCTTTGCGACGCGAGGAACGGGAGGACTTATGCTTCTTCTCTTTTCGGCGTTTATGGCTACCGCTATCTAATTCGTCCGGATCTTGCTCGCGATTGGGCTTCAAGTTCTGCCGATGTTTCTCGGGTTTTTCGGACTTCTGTGAGCGCTTCGGAGTGCTCTGAGCGGGGGTTGAAGGCTATTGTGAATATGTAATGAGTATGGCTCTGAAAGCAATTGGATTAGGGAAGATATACCATCTTATATACGATTGCGAGGTGTGTAGCTTGACAGCATGAACTTGAAATGAATTTGGATTCACTTTCAAGAGGTAATCTTGAAAGCTTAGATAGCAGAGCGCTTGAAATGATTGGTAGAGGTGCACTGGAAATTGAAGATGGTTAAGAATCTCTCACGAACTGGAGGAGGAAAAGGGTGCTCTTATACCAAATACAATCAGATTTACCAGGGTCATCCTGCTTCCTAGAGCACCCTCGTGTGCTATACGAGCACTATCGAGTGCTCCCACGAGTGCTGAATATGGTGCTTCAAACCATGCTGAAAGTTTGCTCCAATACATGACATAGATGAATGCTCTAGGCGCACTCGAAGATGCTCCGGTAGTTTGATTCAATTGAAATGACATAGATGAATGCTCTAGGCGCACTCGGAAATGCTCTGACAGTAGTACCAACAGTGGTGTCGGCTAGATACTGATGTTGGGTTGGTGTTTGTGTTCTTGTTGCTCTCGGTGCTCTGTGCCCTATGGAGCCGAGTCGGAGGGTGTGTATCCTTTGAGCACATATTCGATATTAGTATCGAATTTGGCGCTGAGAACGGTTTCTCGATGATCTGAATAGCATCCGCGAGTGCTCAGAGAGAGTGTGCGGATGCTGAGAGGGTAGAATGGAGCATCGTTGGCTGCCTGATTGTGGTGATTGTTGTTTTCCTCATTGTATGTTTGTGTTTGTGTTTGCATTATTCCGTTGGAGATGTATGACCTCGAAATCAGCCTCGCTATAGTGGAGGTGCGAGCGCAAGGCTCACAATCACTTGGTGAGCGCTCTGTAGCAAGCACTCTGTATGGGGTGACAAATCGCTTGTAGAGCACTCTGAACAACTGCTTGGCAGCGAAAGCAGGATTGGGTGACAAATCGTTCGTAGAGCACTCTGAACAGTCGCTCGGCGAGCGCTCTGCAGTGAGAGACTCATTGGATGACAGATCGTTTGTAGAGCACTACACCGCCTGCAGGAAAGAGCCTCCTCGGCATTGGCAGACTGCAAATTCTCGAGTTAAATCAAATCGTCTTGCCCTTTTTCCAGCAAGAGGTACAGCTCCTCCGCGAATTTTGACAGAC
The DNA here is from genome assembly GCA_024713705.1 of Morchella sp. 2018-W38C. NCBI lineage: Eukaryota > Fungi > Ascomycota > Pezizomycetes > Pezizales > Morchellaceae > Morchella > Morchella sp. 2018-W38C. The sequence continues at coordinate 1,888,605 of JAMJEX010000008.1, read as the reverse complement.
ATCTTCGAACGATCCATCCTTTGGAAGCAGATGAATGGCTGGGAAACCATTATTCACTCCTGGAGCGCGATCAACCTGCAGAGACTCCCGACGACACTGACGAAAGCCAAGAGAGCATTCCCGACTACTATTCAGACACGCATTACGCTTCTGAGTCGGATAGTTTTGACGAAGATACCGGTAACGATTCAGACCTCGAATCCGAATCATATTTCGTGATGGAAGACGCAGACAGCGGTACGAATGGGCATAAGGCATCTACAATCATTTACGAGGGCGCTGGGGAAGTACTTTACCCCTTTGAGGACTACGACGAATGCTCACAGAGCCTGCTCTGATACCCATGGCACCCATTCCGGTCAGCATACGAGTTCAGAATGGCACGCTATTTCACACTGTCCAAAGCCTCACAGGGAAACATCGACAGCTTCTTTCTGCACGCTCCGACGACTAGTGGCGAGTGCTCCTACAGCACCAGGAGGGGTTTTATCAAGAGGCTGGAGGAAATGAACGACATACTAAGAAAGGCGAGCTGGAACCATTCGGAGGTGGTGTTACGGGTGAACGGCGTTGCTTCGTTGAAGAGAGTGTCTTCGTGAAGGGGCCCTCGTAGATTCGTAGCGACTAAGGTTCTTGGCTTGGCGGATAGGCAGGAGATGGATCCAGGGCGGGAACGGGAGGCGGGACGGGGACAGGGACGGGACAGGACGGGCCCTGGGGTTCACCCCCCAGGTGGTGGAAGAACGGAGAGCAGAACAAGGACGAGGACTCTAAGCCAGACAGGGCGCGATGGCTAACAGAAGAGAGTCGACCGAGGATTGGATCAGGGACAGCTAGGTAGTGAGCGATAGCTGGGCGGAGCGGAGGCGAGAGACAGGGCACGGATGACCAGACGAGGAGCGATGGTCGGGCCGAGGCACGGGGAGACAAAACAGGACTGAGAGGGACGGGTCAGGCTCTAGGGATGGCGGAGCCAGCACGCAAGACAAGGACGAGGGTTGAAGACAGGTCTGGCTCTAGAAGGAAGCGGAGCCAGTACGCAAGACAAAGGCAAGAGCGAGAACGAAGAGAGAGCAGGACGGAAGGGGGAGCGAGGAGGTTCATGAGTCCTCCCCCAAGGCGAGGAGGTCTGGGGAAAGAACGTGGTCTACGAGGGAAACGATTCTCTAGGTGAAAGACTGGATTTGAATCGTACTTTAGGTACAAGAAGAAAAGACTAGAGAACTCCCAGGAAAGCCCTTCGAAGAGAAGAAAGAGCTCCCTTATATACAAGAATCATAACGTTGCTGATTAATCCAGACAACGCAAGAACGGGAAAGCAGAAGCAGAGACGAGACAGGAAAAGCAGAACGAGAACAGAGAAACAGAGACGAGGAAAGAACAGGCGAAGAACGGAAAACAGAAACGAAGAGACAGAAAGACGAGGCGAGGAAAGACAAGGATAGCGGAGTACACTCCGACGAGAAACAGAACCGAACCAGACAGGGACGAAACAGGAGACAGAAGCTAGAACAAACTAGGAAAGTACAGGAGTCAAGGAGACAGTGAAACGGAACAAGGCAAGGCAGGACGAGGGGAGGCGAGGCGACAGAGACAGGGAAATAGGAAATCGGACACGAGAAACAGGAAACGGGGCCAAGGAAACAGGAAACAGGAACAACGAAACCCAAGACGGGACCAGACTGGAGTCAGGCCCGTACGCCGTTACAGGTGGATATTGGGGGGGAGAAAATCTCTTACTACTACCGGAATCCAATGGTACTCGTCCGATATCTTCTAGGGCAACGTGCCTTCCGGGAGTCATTGGTGTACTCCCCGGTGGTGGAGCATAATGAATTCGGCGAGCGAATGTACGGGGAAATGCATACAGGAGATCGGTGGTGGGAGATGCAGGTCCGTAAGCCTCGACCTGTGCACTTGAAGTTGGAGTGCTCCAAGAGATGTCGCTAATGCTTTCTCGACAGAATACGCTACCCGAGGGGTCCACTGTGATACCAATTATCTGCACGTCGGATGACACACATCTGACAAATTTCAGCGGGGACAAGAAAGCCTGGCCAATCTATCTTACCATAGGGAACATCAAGTCGTCGGTGCGCAACAAGCCCACAGGTCATTCATTCATTCTTCTAGGGCTACTACCGGTGCCACCGAAGCTCGGGAAGAATACAACACTAGCTAACTCCGTTTTACGACGTCAGACTCAAATGGCACTGCATCGCGCTCTTGGAGAGATCTTTCAAAGCATTTGCGAGTGCTCTCAGGACGGTGAGCTAATCAAATGTGCCGACGGGTACGAACGACTTCGCTTTCCGGTGCTCTCGGGGTGGATCGCTGATCAACCCGAGCATTCAAACTTGCAAAACATCAGCACTAGTGCTTGCCTAAGACGCGAGGTCAAGTTTCACAGTCTTGGGAGCATTGTTGAAGCTCTATGCGCAATCATGAGGACTACAGGAAGAGGGTACAGCTATTTAGCGGGAACCCGAGCAATCTGGAACCGGTAGAATACCTTGTCGAGAGATCCGTCAAAACACTCTTCAATGCTTTCTGGGGTATGCCGAGGGTTAATCCCTATGATCTCAATAAACCGGACATTCTGTACAATATCTACCTAGGGATGTTGAAGCACATGATAGAGTGGATTCAGGCTTTCTCACAGAAGCATCATCGGTTGGAGGGGTTTGACAAAGCTTGGGCTTCGATTGCGCCTTACCCTAGTCTGGCAGTACCAAACAAGGCATATTGTGCTACCACCCAATGGGAAGGGAAAGAGATTCGGAATCTGGGGCAGGTCATTCTAGGAGCACTCGCGGCTGCTCTGAGAAACCCGGGGGTGGCTGTCAGGAGCGACTTCACAAAAGCATTGAAATGTGTTCGAAGCCTAATAGACTTCCACTTAATGGCGCAATATGGGAGTCATATGCCGAGTACATTAAACTATATGGAGAGCTATCTCGAGGATTTCCATAAACACAAGGTCGATGCTGCGATGTAGATACTGGACTATGGAGGGAGGCGATTGGCGTTAGAGATTCGAATTCTAAACCTGAAAGACATTGTCGGAGGTCCTGAGAGCACTGACAACATCCTCTGGAGCCATCGGGATAACCTCAAGGAGTTGCTCGACATTTTCAAAATCGAGGACCGCAAGAAAACGCCGAATGAACGCTCAATAGTAGAAAGCGGACTGCCCCTAAAGCGTCTTTGCAACCCCTCCGCGAAATCGGAAAGACTGTTCAACGTAGCAGAGAGATTGCAAATGAGCCATATCACGCTATATCGCCTGATGAAGGAGTATGCCGAAGATGCGGAATGCTCTCAGAGCTTTGCCGGAAGCTCTGAGAACATTTTGGGGCGCGGGGTAGAGGTTTTCACATCCTTTCAGGTTCCGATAACAATCTTCCAAAGGCCTGACGTATATGAGGTTTACAACATCAGGTGTACGGGAACAGCATCTTTTAGAAAGGGGAAAATAAGAAAGAACTGGGCATGGGTATCGGTAGGTTCCTCAGAGCAGTGGGGAGTGTTTCGGGGACGCTTACCAGGACCTGTGGAGGCATTGTTCAAGGTGCGGGATAGCACAGGGCGAGCATATAGACTATGTATACTTGAGCTGCTTGAGGCGAAGGATCGTGGTTTCGCTGATAGCTCACATGGGCTGCTGAAGGTCTGTAGGCGGAGGAGGAAGAGGATGTGGGTGGTGAATATTCGGAGTATATTAGGAATGGCCCATTTATTTGAGGTGGATGCTGGCAATTGGCTGGTAAATACTAGGATAGATTTGCGTACGTGGAATGAATTTAGTTGAATGCTGTGAGAGCGGTCATAAGCGCTGTAAAGCATTCCCGAGTGCTATCCAGTGAATGATGTGAGAGCATTCCCGAGTGCTATCCAGTGATGTGAGAGCATTCCCGAGTGCTATCCAGTGATGTGAGAGCAGTCCCGGGTGCTCTGTAGAGGTGAATGCTGTCCCGGGTGCTCCGTAGAGGTGAATGCTGTCCCGGGTGCTCCGTAGGGGTGAATGCTGTAAGGGCAGTGGCGAGTGCTCTACGAGTGGAAAGTTAGACCCAATAGGACCGTCTAATTCAAAATTTGTGTTGTTCTGCTAGTACGCATGCGGATTGGAAGAGAGAGGTGACTTTTGGCCGCTCAGTATTTGCCAGTGAGTCTGTTATCCAGCAAGCTCACTCCAGCAGCATAATGCTGCTTATGTATGGGAAATGATTTCCAGCAAGCTCGCGCTGGAGGGCTGCTTAACCAGGACATTGAGTTTTTCAGACGAGCCCTACTATGGCCTAAACCTCAAGGTTAAATGCCTTTCACAATCGACAGATATATACACCTTGGCCAAAGGTTTGGTAGCCATCACCAGTATACACGACAGTGCTCGTATCAGTATCCCGCGACTGACCGTTCAGCGGCTTGAAGGATACCTAAGTGAGATATTGTTTGAGGGACTGGTGATGCCTACCTAGCCTTTGAGGAAAGTGTATCAGTGTATAGGGGTCTAAGCTAGGGGTGTCCCACCTTGGATAGTTTTATTGAGAATGCTTCCGCAGCTCTATGAGCATTGACCAGTGATCTACGAGCATTGGTCAGTGCTATGGGAGCATCCTCGAAGCATTCGTTGTGCTCTCTCGACGTGAGCGATATCTCTTGGCAGAGCCTGGCAAACAACTTGTTAGCCAGGAATCTCCTGGTGCAGAGAACCTTGTCTAGTGCTCTCAAGGCATGAGCGATATGCTCTGACGGCGCCTGGCGGACAGCTGGTTTGTGGGCGGTCTCCTGGAACAGGGAACATTGTTGAGTGCTCTCTGGGTGTGAGCGATATGCCCTGGAGGCAGCTCACGGACACCTCGTTGATTAGACTGAGTAGGAATAGCGGAGAGAGCATTGCTGAGTTCTCTATAGATGTGGGCAATATCATTTGGACGGCTCTGTAGACAGTAGCATTAGCGAGTGCAAATGGGACGCATTAGGGAGTGCTCAACGACCGCGAATAGGATACCCTGGCAGCAACAGGTGAATAGAGTATTGGTTAGTGATCTCCTAACGGAGGATGTATCGCCTGGTACTGAGTGGAGCGAGTGCTTTGCGATGGCGACGCAGCATGGAGCGGTGGGAAGGAACACTCTGCTCTGGCAGCGCCGGACGCACGCACACTGCTCTGGCAGTGCCGGAAGCAAGCACTCTGCTCTCGTGGCGCCGGGTGCTTGAAGGCTCTGCCCTGGCAGCGCCAGACACAGGGGCGGTGCTCTGGCGGAGGGGAGAGAAGGTAGTATGCTCTGACATTGTCGGGCACGAGTGCTCTACCCTGGCGTTGCCAGGCGCGAATACTCTGCCGCGCCTGGCGCCCAGGGCTTATGGGCTGCGCCCTGAGAAATAGGAGAGTTTGCTGATCAACGCTTTGTCGGGATAGCGTCTGGCGAAAGAACACTCTGTCTCAGCAGCCTCAGGCGAGAGAACGCTCCGTCAGGCGAGAAAGCGTTCCGCCGGGGTATCGTCAGGCGGACGGTATTAGTATTGGGGCGCCCTAGGAGCATTTGTGCGCGCCCAGGCGTCCTAGCGGCTTTAATGCGCACCCGGGCGGAATGCTATATGCCAGAGCGCGCCAGGAGCATTCTGCTGCTTCTCTGGAGAGCTAGTTTACCTACCGAGCGCCCTGAGCGCCCACCCCGTCTGGCGGGGGTTACAGGTTTGCTGGTTTTGATCCTTACTTTTGAGATCTCAACTCTATTGGAAATATTTGGGCTCTAATTAAACACAAATTGAATTAACTGTATAGTAGGCTTCATAGGGCCGAAGGATAGGGTGTAAGAAAAAAGATTGAGGACACTATTATATATTGTTCGAAATTGTCAAAACCTGAGGTCTTTGAGTTCTTCGCAGAATCAAAAATTCATCGGGTTCGAGGAGAATTAATGCTAAATGATGGTATATCAAGTATCTATTTACATAAACTTTGCTATCAAATTATTCTCCTACATTTAGATGGCTGTTGGTTGCTCCAATAACTATCCGCGTTGAGCAGCGGACAGCGTTGACTTGTCCATGATCAATGTAATGCATGTGCGGAATTGGAGCATCACTAGAGTTCGTTTGTGTAGCTCTGAGCGAGGCTGCAGAGCCCGCTAACATTGAACCGAGCTCACTCTCACTTATCTGGGCTTTGTGTAAGTGATCTTTTTGGATTAGAGACGGCATTATTTCTATTTATTTCTGACACTCTCGCCCATCGTTCATTTTTTATTATGTAGTTCCTATTTCTCTTTTCACTGATATTATCTTCCATTGAGCACTCGTTATTGTTTGAGGGACTGGTAGGGTGGTGTTGTAGCCTGGGGCCGCAGGTTGGAGCTTGCAGTGTGCTACCTGTTTACACGCAGAGTCCATGTTATCCCGGGAGAACCAGACAGTCTTCATCCGGCGCTGCAGGCTTAAGTTCACTCTATATCTAGGTAAATCCCCACGGAGTACTCAACAAGGTGGGTGCGAGCACCCTTTCATTCACAGGCGACCCAAGGATTGTTCCAACACCTCCTGGTCGATCCGAGTTCTCTTCGCCTTTAGGCATAATAACATTCCATTCTGCCTCCCTTTCGAATTTGGCCTATTGACCTCTCCCCCTTTTGCTTCAAACATAACATAACTCCTCCTCTCACCCGCCCTCAAGTCGCCCAGGAGTCCCAGTGGCCACCCCCGACCACCGCTAGCACACGCATCATTGCTTGTGGGAGCAGTTGCTCACGCCGAGCATCATCCCGAGTCTTGTCAGGTCCTCTCCCCACCGCCGAGAGCTTGCTTAACCCTGCCCGACTCCACCCGCGTTCTGCCCTCGCACCACCCTCGATAGAATGATACAGCAAGTACCAACAACTCCTTGCCCAGGGCTGGACCACCACCCCCATACGTGTGTACATACATCTCTCCGGCCATGGATCCACCGAGGTTGTGCTCGACAGGGGTCCCTGCGCGCCGGCGGCTGCGGCCCCGCGATCTCGCCAGATAAGCGAGATCTGACAAAGCGCGGCTGTGTTCCGGCGATCGCATACGTTCCTCTAGACCACAGACCACTCTGTGCGGCAGCAGCAGCAGCAGCAAATGCAAATGCAAATACCCAGGGGGGTAACTTCGGCGCCACGTTTCAGGCTGCGAGATTCCACGGCCATTACGGTGGTGGTCAGGGCACTTCTCAAATCGGGCGCCGACGCGAATATCCAAGGAGGGAAGTGTGGGACCGCTCTTGTCGCTGCAGTTTTCAATGAACATGGTCCGATTATAGAAATTCCCCTGCGTGCTGGTGCCGCCTCAATCATCCCTCCGCAGGAGAGTGTCCGAAAAAGTTCGAAAACGGACCCGTTTGCCACCTCAAAGATTCCGGACGGAGCTATATGGTACCTGTGAGAGATGGTAATGATCCTCACACTTCTCCGGTGATCCCGGTGGCGTCAACTCCTTGGTAGAGCGCCTCTGTCGTAGTGACGGGAGGGTATATGGTGCCGATATCATCGCCGGTGGTACCTTTAATAATTTATCTCAATTCGGGGGTTGGCCTAAGTAACCCCGAGAGAAGTTACGTTGGGGTAGATGACTACCAGGAATTCCTTACCGGTCTCAGAATCTCTGCAGCTCGGCTCCCCGTTGAGCAGCAGCAAACGACAGTGCTAAAACCGCTGGTGGAATTGTGCAGGTCAGGAAAGACGTAACACATTGTCATCACAAGCTATCTTTACCAAACACCTGCCAGGAATCTCAAGTTTAGATATAGTTTGCCTCTCCGCCAAGACGAGACGGGCGGGACATACGCGGGAAATGTCGGCGGCGCCGTGCAAGTCGGAGTTATCGCTTGACGGCACCATGATATATCATATAAATGCCAGAATGATGCGAGAAATCATCGTGACCTTAAACAAAATGTAGCTCGTCTCACCGCTGTCCTATGTCATCCCTCATACTGGAAACAACGGTGCTGTAGCAAGCACCAGGAGCGATGTGGAGGTATGCGGAGAGTTTCTATTGCCAGGTGACAAAAATAACTACGCACCTAAATTTGTATAGGAAAAGAGCCATGTCTCGGCCTAACACCTCCGAAAATGCGACCACAAGCTTGATAACATACACAAAAGGTCTTTGGAGCCCTATAAACTCACATATACACTTATCTCTCTCACAGCTTACATACTTATTCAATAGTTTGTCTTCGAAGTTTGACCTTTTTGTTAGTAACCCACATGGCTACCATACAGAAATTAGCAATCTCGATTCTTTGCAACTTCCTAAGGATATAAGATAACAAAGCGAAACTATATCTCTAAAATCCTGGAGCCTGGGAGATTTGGCCTTTCCGCTACGGGGTTTGTGGTTGTATGTCTGGAGTAGATAGTTCCAAAAAATGTTATTTTCCCATACAAATTTGGGTGCGTAGGTATTCCTGTCACCCGACAATACCCTCACAACAGAAATGGAACGAATTATTTGGTGGTCTCAGATTTTGTGTAGCTTGTCCACCGAAAAGATATAAATTCCAAAATCAAATACCCCGTAAATGCTTGTAAATAGTTGGCGGCCTTGGGATTCACATCGCTGGTCTCCTACAATAGACTAAGGTTTGCATGTAATTAATGAGTTAAACACAAAAAGAAAAGTAAAGAAAACATCGCTGGCCTCCTCGTGTTGACGGGAGACCGACAACTGCTGGGATCGCTGGTACTAAATCAATAAATAGTAGGTGTGACACCGTGTGCTCTCAAAAGATACGACCTAAAAGAACTAAGGAAATATTTGGTTCATCACTCGTCTCCCAGTTTTACTATAAATTACCTATCTTGGTGCAACCGCCGTCGGCGACTATAATTAAGGGAGCAGTTGCATGTCACTTGACAAATTCTTCGAGTACCTAAGCAACACACACGGAACCTTTGCTGTTATCGCATCTCACCTATAGCACGTATCTATCCAACAGTTATTAGTGACATTCCGGCTTGCATTACTCAACTAAGCATCGTCCGATGGGGTTCCAAAGTCATCAAATCGGTCCTGGAAATTTCCTCCATCCCCACAAATCACGATCATTTTTTCAATATCAGGAGATGGCGACGGGGGGCGGGGCGGAGCTGCAGCACCAGGAACGGTACAAATGACAAGTAAAGAGGCCCCCCGTATCAAATGCTATCGGAAGTCCGACCCCGTCATGTTATTCCGAGATACACACCGACATAGATTACATATCCTCACAGATTGCAATGGTTTAGCGCCCTAGTACGAACTAGCCCAAACACCACTAATAACGAGAGAGCTGGTAGGGGACGGCCGGATAATAAGACTAGTTACATCACACATCACTAGTGCCGTGAATCGAAACAGGTTTGTCCAGTAAAGAATAGTTTGGTTATCGGGACTGCCAAGATGGCCCAAATATTAGTGAAACCCCCTGATTAAGGCTGTCATTGATCATCATTATGAGAATAGAGGTGCCATGCACTACTGATTATTCTCATCAAGTAAGTTATTTTCGTTGGTTAATCCCACTAATAAGGTCAGTTAAGTGGTTGGCTTTGCTCATATTTCGTAATAATACAGTTGATACAGTTTTGATTGAAATCACAACTAGCTCGTCCCATTGAAAACAGTGCATATTCCTTCCCTAGCGCCACCCTGCATTCCGTCCATTGACCTGGTCGGGATTGGGTCGTATGTAAGATGTGAGGGGTCGTAGCCTACATACTAGAAGCTGACAGCTAGGGCTAGGTACACCTTGTGGTAAGATTATTGTAGAAATATGGGAGGAACCTTATTGGTTTGATTAGCCATACTAACCCTATTTTTAGACCCCTCTCTCTACAATAATCTTACACCTCGCTGAACAATAATTTTACCTCTCGCTGTAGAGGCGGGGGCGGGGTAGCGCGTATGTTGGGGGCAAGTGAGGAGATGCCTGTAGTGATGCAAGAGCTCGGGGTGGGTGCGCAAGGCAGAGAGGTTTTGTAGCGACAACGAGGTTTTCGCACTGTGAGGGTGCATAAAGTCACACATATCACTCCGTTTGAGGCTTAGGGCGCTTTATGTGCTCTGTAGGTCAAAACTGGAGATGTCGGATACCAAGTTGACTGATATCTTAAGTGGATGCACCATCTTAAGCACTCCCTTCAGACAACGCCAGTTGGTGCATGAATACCTCTACAAAAGGACCAAGCAACTTGCTGTAAGGCTCCATGGCGCATAGTCGGATTCGAAAGAGCAAAGGGTCATGGTTATATTGAAGTATATCCTGCTTATTTGTGCATATAGTGCGATCCTCGACAGAGAGTAGGTGTGCCAACTTGAAATACAATTGGCAGAAACCGACCTTTAGCTCGGAATAAGCGTAGATTATGTTCTTCACTTGATGCCCCTCTTACGAAATCAATTGCCACTCAAGTTAACACACCCACCCACTATCGAAAATCGATCCATAGGTCCCGCAGCTTGTTTGTGCACCTCATATCTGGTCGGGGAGTGCACAACCTGTCTACTGGAGCGCAAGGCAGAGCTTCATGGGCATGCGCTCGTTATTGGCAGTGAGCGCAGGCATCCGGCGCGAGGGGCGCGGTCCAATGTTGTAGCATAGGCGTATTTAAGTTGAGGGGGAGGGGGTACGGTATCTACAGATGTTTTGTTTTGGTGACACTCGGTTAGAGAGCTGGGATCCAGCCAGAACAACTTTATCCTCCCTGAATCCTTTAACCTGTGTTTTAGATTGGTGACCAACGTATTTGCATCGTCAAAATAGAATGAAAAGATGGGTGTAGGGGGCTGTGCCTTCCGCTAACCCGTTCTAACTTATTTCTCAGTGATCCTACCGTAGTACTTATTAGAGAAAATCGTTGCGCTGCAACAAGGCTCTCTTCTCTACCAAATCTTGCATATGGGCATTCAAATACTGCCTCTGCTTGGCGCATACCACTGGTGCAGCGCAATCATAGCCCACAAGCGACAACCGATCTACCTTTCCTGTGGCGAAATAAGAAAACTTGGTGTGCCCTGAATAGACCCCCTACCTTTCTTATCAAACAATCGATCTATGATAAAAGGAAGCAGACTATCCGTGCTTTGCTACCAGGCTATCAAGCCATATATGAATATAGCCAAGAGCCCAGTGGCCTTCCAAAAACACTCTTTCTCGTACCGCTCACACTGTCATAATGAAGTTCCGGGGCCGCACAACATACTCGGTAGTACCTCAGGATGCCTCGGTTCAGAAAAATTGGTATCCTTTGCCACTTCGAGTTTATTCTCTTTCTTCCTTTGTGTTTCTATGTTGTCTGATCATCGTCGGCCTTGAACTCACGATATCCGCCTGTAAACGTGACGGATGCCCTATCATCGGCTCACGGGTTCCAACGTCATCCAAGCCTACTCCCAGCAATGAAACGTCAATGGCATCAACGTTTGTGTACATTCTACTCCCCACAATACTCTCAGTGCTTTTTGGACTGCGTTGCGCAGTAATTCATCACGACTGTATGCGTATGGAACCATGGTTTCAGCTGAGCAAAAGCGGGGGTGCGACACTTGAGGACTCGCTGTTCCTTGACTACTCATATACCTTTCCGCTTTTTATTCCATTCAAGGCGGCGAAGAGACGGTTCGAGTGTACCTATTTCTCCGCGTCTCCCTAGGAATCAAACTTACAATCTTTACAGTCACTTTACTGTGTTCGCATCCTCATGTATACTTCTCCTCACTTCGGCAATACTCACTCCTATGACCGCCACTATTTTCGACCAGGCCGTGGTCAACGTGCGATCAGAGAGGAAAGATGAGTATTCCGTTTTACAATGGGATAATATCATCACTGAAGTTGGGAACACCTCTACACTCCCGTATTCCCAGGCCTACATGCATAGCTGGTTCGATTCTCCTCTACCCAAATTTACCACTGAAAACTACTCACTTGAGCCGTGGCTTGCCACCGGTCTGAACCTTGGAAGCACCAACCAGTCATGGACTGGCAGCACGGTTCTATACGAAGCTGACCTAGAATGCGAGGAAGCAGAGCGTACGCCCATAGTGTTGCCGGGCCATGGGGTAGTCGGTTATATTCTCACATGGAGTAACCCACAGTACTACTGGGTTGCCTGGGACCCAGCGAAACTTGGTATTGAAAACTCCTCGATGATAGACCAGCTTAGGGGCCTCTTAGAGGGAGGCAGAAACGAAGGGTACGAGGACGTATTCCAGCCAGGGCCAGAGTACTATAACATTGCCGCCACCCCTCTATATAACACTTCAGAAAGATTTTCGGCTTCAGATGTCGAGGCGACTGTGTATAACGTTTTGAACAAATATACCGCTTCGAGAGAGGGGGTGGCTCTGTATATCTGGGCGTCCGGAGTCCGACCAGAGGGAAGTGCCACCGCCAGGACAGGACCGGCACTGCCCGCGCGATGGACCGCGATCCTTTGTTCCCCTAGTTTATACGTATCACAGATAAGCGCAACGGTGCTCATGCCATCCGGAACGGTCAAGAATATCAGCAGAACCAGCGATCGAAAGCAAATCTCCGGGAACAGTACTTACACCATCAATAGAATCTTCGACCAGTTTAATTTAGATCCGTTTTACGAGGCGAACGAGAAAACCAAGGCGCTCTTGCCGAACTATGATGACTCCAACAATGAGCGTGTGGGCTTGGGATATACCCCCAATGCCCGACCTAATAGTAGGAGCCAAGTAGTGGACCTTTTCGGAGGCACATATCACAACCCGCGTGTAAAGTCAGCCAGGGTCCCTAGCAGATCCACCCCAGCTCCAGATCTTGCCCTCCGTTACCAGACAAATGAAACGCTGGAGACACTATTCGACTCTGAAGTGCTGGCCGCTATGTACAGATCCTTTTTCAAACTTCACTTTGCACTGTTTTGCAGGGAGACGTGGCTACGTCAAGGGGTGAACCGCACAACCTCCTCAGATATCGTGATAACGACAGTGCTTGAACTACCGGGATTCCGAGTTAATGAATTGTGGTGCCGGGGCTTAGAGGCTGGGATCGCCGTGGTCGCGATCCTGGGCGTATGGCTAATGCTATTGGGGAGGCACCGCCCCTGTCACTTAGATGGAGAGCCCAATAGTCTGGCCAGCACTCTAGCAATCCTTCACAGGAGCGGCGATCTCACGGCGCACCTGGCGGAATCAGAATTTCAAAGCATGTCGTCGGTGAAGCATATGCTAAATAGAAGCGGTGCTCGATACTGCCTCGTGCTAGAGCCAGATGTGGGACCACGAATTGAGGTATCGGCGGGCTCTGTGCTGGCTCGCTCATATTGTTCGAATGTCGTAGAGGAGAAGACATTGATTTGGCAGGATGTTTTGAAGGACATGTGGCCCACCAGCGTCTACTCGGGTGCGTTATTTGTGGGTTTCTTTGCGCTGATGGCTGCGGTCACTATTGCCCTCGCTGGTGCTGACAGGGCGAAAGATGGTAAGTGAATCACCTTTCACGCGATGACCTTTTTTTCCACTAGATGAGGCGCCTTGGTCCTTCACTGTTGTTTGGAATCGCCTCAAATACCATCCCCGTATTGATAGGTTTATCGCATGAAATCGAAATCATCAAGGGCCAAGTGTTTCTGACTGGGAAAATAGGAATCATCTCACCCTTCCCGCAAAGCTCGTTTCGCTATAAGATGCTCTTCTCATACATCCCGACGCTCCTGGGAATCATTGTCGAGCCCCTTCTTGTCACACTTGGCACCCATTACTCCATGCTAGGGCCCTATATGCCCCTTCGTCGTGGTCACGCAAGTAGTAAGAGCTCACTTTCAGTCGACTACGACAAGTCCCCTCCACACTTTCAGACCTTCCGCTGCATCAGAAGCGGTGATTGGACCTTTGGCGGATTGACAGTTTCGATATTACTTGCAAATGTGCTTGCGGTGGCCTTTTCCGGCCTATTTTTACCAAAAACCGGTCTGTCATCCGTCATTCTCCAGGTGGGGAAAGATGGGGATCCCAATCTGAAGGGTAACTTCACTGGCCTGGATATGATGCGTATGCATTACATACTGGCTGGCAACCTGGTGGGGGAGATTAAGAGCCCCAATTGGACAACCAGCAGATACTACATCCTCCCTTTCACTGCACCAAACACTACCGACCCTATCGCAAATGTCACCGCCACCACCATTGGGCTTGGAGCTAATGTCCACTGCTCCCTTCTACCTCCCAGTGTTATCAATATCACAGTCCACTGCTTAGTTGTGGACCATGACTATAAAAGCAGCACGCAAACCATAAGCCGGTGTTCGTTGCCAAAATCAGCACCCGCAAATAGCGATGATAGGACCCTATTATATACCAAGGTTGATGATCCTTGTTGGCCGGTCTTGCCTGACAAGCTGGGGAATTCGACCTTCGAGCCTCGGAGTAAACCTACAGTTATGCATTCGAATCTTCCTGCCGATGATATCTTGGTTGCAGGTACGGGCAATTCGCCATGCGCACGCACGCTCTTCGCCGCCTGGCTAGAGCTCCCCGCGGACCCCGATCACGCCCCGAATGAGACGTATTGGGGCTATCTTCCGCATCCTAATATTTCTGTACTGCGCTGCAACATTACCCATGAGAGTGTACGCCTCACCGCCAAGGTTGACGCTGAAGGCAATGTTCTTGAGGTGAAGGACATTGTACCCCTTGTACAGCCCGATGTGGATAGGCTCCATTCGGGCATGCCCGAGGGCCTTGTCGCTACATTCGTTAACGAGAGCGCACAGTCATCATATACCCTGTCTTCTGAATATTACACCCTGGGGCTACAATGGTATAATTCACACATGGTATTATTACATCCGGAGATTGTGCTCAATGGAAGCAATCTCACCCACATCCCGAAGCTAGATGTGCTTCCGGGTGCATTTGAAGATGTCCTCCGTCGTCTCTACTCGATAGCGCTTAAGGAATATGCGACAGATTTGATTGCCCCTTTGGAGGAAGCAACCGAGTCGGAAGCGGAGGTGATCGTGTTGAAAGAAAAGGTTAAGCTTTCCAGCACGATGATGGCGATCGTGGTGGGAATCCTGGGATATACCACAGCTGTGATAGTTTTACTGTACTGGGGACCACAGGGAGAGAGGAATGTGGGGCATGCCCCGAAATGTCTGGCTGCAATGTGGGCACATCTATATGCAAGTGACGCGAAAGAGTTGTGTGGGGAGATCAGAGGGGCCAGTATCGAGGTGCGTTTGGCAAAACTGGACGCAATTGAGGCCAAGTTTTCATATGGCGAGTTTACCGGGAAGGATGGAAATCCCCATGTGGGTGTGTTTATGGAGCCTAGGTGTGCAGAGACCAACAGCGGGAATGAGGATAATTGATGTACATCGCTTCGCATTTAAACCTTTTCTTCTTCTTACGTTATGAAGTCTTCTAGCCCAGTAGCGAACTTTCCTGCCTAGGAATACCCAGTGAAAAACAAATCCGGCTGGCCACGCTAATTTTTCCTCCTTTCTGGGATACCTAGCGGTTAACGGGTGTGAAATTTGATGCGTGGCCATGAATGAATAACCCCCTTTGGTAAGGCCCTGTCCCCTCTCACCGAGAAAGTCACCCACCCAGACACTATGCAAATAGTACGTACAACCAAGAGTAGGCCACTTTGCGACCGCGAGTTGTTGGAATTCTTTGGGCGAACTGGGTGCAAAAATGGAAATAGGCATGTGAATGGAAGTGCATGTGGAAACGAAATGGAAACTCAAATTGAGATTGAAGTAATATAGTTGTTACACCCGATCACACATATTGAACACTGTCCTGTGCCATTCGCGGAAGCAGATTATCGCGCTCCGAACGGTCCCGTCCGTCCGTTTTAGGATGCCGAACCGAACGGACGGCAGAATCGGTCCGTCTTGAGAGATGCTCTAGAACCAATAGCGCCGATTATCTATTCCGTCTGCAGTCAACTACAGTCCGAGTGTGCCAAGCCAGTCTGGGTCTGTGCTTGGACAGACTGTTGGACTGCCAGTCGACTACAGTCGACTGCAATGTCTCAGCCAAGCCAGTCCGTCCCAACAGGGGAGGGACTGTTGGACTATGGACTGCATAATGGCCCAAAGTAGTTAGTAATTCTTAGAGTAGCTAGTAATATTATGAGTTATAAAAGCGGAGATCGCAATCTCTCCTTTTTTCCAAGTCTAGTATATCACGATTCATAGCAGTTCAGGCTCTAAAAAACAAAAATGTCTTTCAATAATGAAGATCACTCTCAAGCGGGCGACAGTTCACTGTATGAGCCCTCGATGGCTGATACAGCTCAATCAGCAACTACGAGAGACTTACCTCCGAATATTTCACATGCCCCGGCAATGTTTTATCCAAAGATACGGGAACGAACAAGCTGGGTGTGGAACCATGGATCGTCCTTCAGGGGTCCCGATCGTAATGGAGTGATGAGAGACCGATGGAGATGCAATTTATGTAAAACGAACAAGGAACATGATTTTATTCAGATATTTTAGATTACTAAAACCTGTCCAGGCCCCAATCAAGAAACAGCTGCCAACTACGCCGATACAACAACAAAAAATGCCATAAATCATTTGGTCAAATTCCATCGCTTTCACCAAAATGGGGAGTTACAAACAGCAGGGGACAGACAATATGGAGATTGGAGATAGCAGTTCGTTAAGTTCGAACAGTGTATCGGCGAATACGTTACCCCGCATTTTATTCAACAGCGATGTCTTTAAGCAACTCTATATACGTTGGATTGTTACAAACAACATTTCTTTTAAGCAAGCTACATCTGAAAGTCTAAGATTCTTGTTAATGTATTTATGTGCCGTGGTAAGTGAAATATTAACAACCGGTAGATTGTAACAATATTCTCTGACAAAACGAACAGCAATCATCCTACACTGACTTGGGTAGAGCTATGCCTAAATCCTCCACTACCGTAAACGATTGGGTCCAAGAATCGTTTTCGAGAAGTAAAAACTCGATTCGAAACCTGTTAAATAATGCAGTTTCTTCAATACACATTAGCTTTGATATGTGGACGTCGCCAAATAATTTAGCTTTGATTGCAATAGTTGGTTATTGGTTGGATGCCGAGGGAAATCTACACCACGCCCTACTCGGTTTACGCCGAGTTTTGGGTGCTCATAGCGGGGAAAATCAAGGCAATGTTGTCTGGAGTGTTATTCAAGACTTCAAAATACAGAAGTTAATCGGATATTTTACATTAGATAACGCATCTAATAACATTACGGCCCTACGGTTTATTGAGAAGTATATCAATATACCCTTGGCCGGTCTCCAGTTCGGCAACGCAATGATGCAACAAAACGCAAGATATGTTCGTTGCTATGGACACATTTTAAATTTGGTTGTGAAAGTATTCTTATATGGCAAGAAATCTCAACAGTTACTATCATTTGAGGATAAAAAAACTGCCGAGCGAGAAAACTTGGAAATGGAGAGATGGAGAAAAGTTGGGCCACTTGGGAAGCTTCGGAATATAACAGTTTGGATTCATGGCAGCCCGCAAAGAAGAGAAGCATTTTGCCAACCGGTTACCTTTACGCTAGCAAATTCAACTCAGGCTAGAACTTTGATTTTGGGAAATGTTACATGTTGGACAGGAGATTACGATGGACTGGAAAGAGCATTAAGACTAAGGCACGCAATCGACTTTCATCTGCACCAAATTATTCGGGAAAGTTCCACAACAATCAAATCAACACTCGAAAAAGACCAGTTATCACCAAATGACTGGTTAGTGTTACAACAGGTTTTCGATTTCCTAAAGCCATTTCGTAATGAGACATTGCTTTTGGAAGGTCATAAATCCATGATCCCTGTATCAGATCTATCCTTCGTTCGAGTTGTTGCGGAGGCATATTACCACCACCATGAAGAATCCCGAGTCCGAGCTTTTGGCCGTTCCGTTGCAACTGGCTCTTCAAAAGCTAGAAAAATACTACTGCGTTGAACAACTGAGCCCAATCATTTGTGAATCGATTGTTTTGCATCCGGATATGGACAATTTTTTTGATGACGAGGATTCTGGTTGGGGCAACCGTCCAGAGGGGGGATTAAAAGCAAAAGATTTGGTGAAAGCATTGTGGGAAACATCATACAAGCGAATAGCATTGCATACAACGTCTTCAGCAACAGCCGAATCACCAAAACGTACGCTGGATCCAAATTCTTTCGCTTTCAAAAGGATTCGAACTTTCAAAAAGCCACGATTAGATCCTGATAGGATTGAAGACGAGCTCTCCCGATACTTGGTTTGGGCTTCACAAAATCGGCATGAAGTGGGTGCACCTATATCTTGGTGGATTAAAGCTAGACAAACATATCCCCGGTTATCTATACTAGCTTTGGATACGTTTTCCACCCCCGCTATGTCTGCAGAATGTGAAAGAGTGTTCAGCAGGTACAAGCGATAACTCTCTTCTGATGGGGATTCAATCGCTAATAATTCAAAGTGCAAAACAAGCGATTGCCGACCGTCGTAATAGTTTGGAGGAAAGTATTATTGAAGCCGGGGAATGCCAAAAGTCTTGGGCACTTTCCGGTTTGATTACGTTTGATGCCGCTGGGGACATGTCCGAACATCTACAAAAATGTGAAAGGGATACGTTAACCTCGGCTATTATAGGGCAATTGTTTATTTTTTCAGGTTTATTTATTTTATTTATTTCTATTATTGTCAATCTCAATCAATTTTCTATTGAAACTACTTAACAGATTTCATAGCCTCTAATTCCTGCTTGACGTTCTCATGAAAAGTTGACACCAAACTAAAACGGATACCATTCCATTTAGCCGTACAATGTTCCAAACGACTACCCCGAATGAAACCGATACCGCCAGGTTGATAAGTATACCTCCTTCCCAATTCCCTGATACACAAATCGCCACCTCGGAATTCTCCCATTGGTACCATACAAGCCCAACCATTCGTAAGATCACCACCATCATAATGAGGTTCAGTGAACACATTAATCAAGCAAGCTCTCAAAGAAAAACAGTCTTTTTCATCGGTAACCCACTGTTTCTTTTTCCCATCATGAAAGCTTTTAATCATTGCTTCCGTCTCATCCCTAACCTGTTTGTCCACCGCACCTAACAGGATTCTTTGACCTCTGGTGACGTTGCCGAATGATTTGAATAGATCGGAAAGAACAGGTTGAATTCGAGACGGAATGTTGGCGACATCCTTTGTAATGCATGAGTCTTTGTAGGCATGTCCGAGTTCCATCCAACAACCCCAATGGTAAACACCAGCTCTCGACCAAGGTGCCCAACAAAGATGAGGGTTTGAAAGAAGCCAATCCTTCCAATTAATATGTCGTTTGTCTTTAGGCATCTCGGGAGGGTGAATTTGCGAGTATTCGTCAATGTTCCAAGTTGTTGAATTCAAAACCCATTGCCCAATCTCAGGCCCGTAAACGATTTCCAAACCCTTGTTGAAGTAAACGAAAAGCCGGCGGAATTTGGAATCGAGAGCAACATAGAACGCTCCTGGGGGTAGATCGATTGACCTATAATTATTAACGGTGGTTTCGATCTCTTCGAGAGATTGTCCTTGTAGTGTTTCGGACCTTTTTTTCGAGGTTGGGGAATCCAAATCAACTTCGAAAAATACTTCGATCATATTGCCTAGATACATTAGTTAAAGTTCTTTCTGATACAAAGTGAACAATTACCTTTTTGCCCGAACGATTGAGTAAAAATTCTGTCACCTCTCTCCCGAGCGAGTTGACATTCAACCAAGGCAGTACTAGAAAGAGTCATGTACTTGTCGAGTGCCTTTTCGCTATCCAGATCTGACATCTTTTTGATTGGACCCGGAGGAGGAAAGTCTTTGCGGGCTTGTGCCGGATCGTATTGTTTGGTGATAATATTGGCTTGTGCTGCAGGCTTGAGGAATCCGGAAGTAGACATTCGCTGTCCCTCATCGAGATAAGGGGGAGCCTTTAAAGCTCCACTCTTTGTTGTCATTTTCGCCGTTGGATACTGCATTGTCGACATCGTTCACTATAGCACAATCAGTTGACAAACTGTAATTTAAGACCTACAAGTCTAATTATTCCAAGTTTAGAATCAAGACCTACAAGTCTTGTATTCCCAACTGATTGGTTGATGATAGTGATGGTTGGTATGGTGTTGATGATGATTGGTTGAGGGCGGCAACATGGATATTTATTGGTGGAGGGCGGCGAAATTCAAAGTGTGTGACTGTTGACCGGCTTGGCTGACTTACCCTGCAAGCCGGACCACAGTCGACCACAGTTGACCACAGTCGTCATGCCCTAGTCCAAGGACTGTTCAGACCCGTAAAAATGGACTGGTCCGGCCTAGGACTGGTCCATTGTCGTCGCTGTCTAGAACAGACTGCGGCCCGTTGCCACAGGACCGAAGCCCACCGCTATGACCCCCGTGCGCTTGGCAATACTGACTAATCACATTATGGACCGACTATTACTAGGGAAAAGTGGATCTCAATAGATGGTGCTACGCGCTTAGCGTAGTGATTTTCGTAAGGTGCTATCGATGATTTTCATTCATACTAGAATACAGAGGTTGTATAGTCCACGGGCGGGCATAGGTGGCCTGCTCGCTGCATATTAGCCTAGGTGGCTAATACATGCCGAGTGGGTACCCCTATGCCCAGCGGGCTTACTAAGCAATCTACGTTTCTACTGTTTTTATAGAATCCTCTCATTGCTCGGTACAGCAGATGGTGATTCTGCAGTCAACTGCGGTTTTCTAACGTTATATGCGGTCATATGTGGTCATATGCAGTCATTTGCCGTCTCTGTCAGTCAACTACAGCCAACTGCATAGCCTCTTTTCTTAGCTAGTGATCTTTATTAAAGTGAATAGTCCGGTTAAAAAAGCTCGCTTATTTGCTTGATGGAGAAGTTTTGGTTCTCTCTAACAAATAGGGAAATTACTTTGTTGTCGCTTAGTTTTATTCACCTACACTATATTACGTTAGCTTTTGTACCTTTTTAATTTTCGTGTCTGTGTAGCTTTCTTTGTTTAGTTTGTAGTTGTAGTATTTCGGTGTACAATAAGCCTCCGGCCTCTAGGAAATATAAAGTCTATCTGGCTATCTTCTTTATATCAGTTAATATCAGTATATTCAGTCTTTTTTGATAAGGCTTGTCCGATCGGTACCTCGCCCGATCTGATAGTCCTAGCTCTACCACGGCGGGAAATGCATCAATGGATGCATTGCCCATGTACCCGCGTCAAGTAAATGCATCAATTGACGCATAAGCTGTTGTGAGCTGTGTAAACTCGTACGTACGGCCGATGCATTATTGACTTTTCCCTACATGCAATTCTTATACTTTAATTCGCTATGTCTCAATTTACTATCGAACTATATCCACTGATGGCTTATACAGTAAAATACGGGATCCTCAAGCTTAATACTCCAGGTTCGATCCCGACAATGTATTTTTTTAAATTCTATCTCTGACTCTCAAGTAATGTCAGCAGTAAAATCGTAAAGTGGGACTGGGGATGCATTCGCCGATGCATTCGCCGATGCATTATATGGAGGCATGATGAGGATGCATTATCACTACCCATTTCCCGACGTAGTAGAGTAGTCTCTGAATGTACCCGAATTGATACATACGCCATTCATTCCTCAGCCCTCTATTCTATCAGGGGATTTGATTATGGCTGATTGTTAATGATAGTGTTCGAGTATGTTTAATTAACTGTAGAGCATAGTCAAAGAGATAGGCTTACTTAAGTATTTACTCAGCACTTACAACTTCTCTATTGCTGATTTAGATCTTAAATAAATCAAAGCTTCTCTCGGTTTGGTGGTGTTCCATTGATACATAATAATCTAGAACAGCCTCTGTGGGTGCTGTCCCTGGGAAGCTTCCATAGATGTAGTAGGGTTTCTGTAACGCCTACAGACGCTGGAGAAGGTTTCATAGGTGTCTCAGGGCGCTAATGACCCATACAGGATCTGGAGAAGTTTCCATGAGTGGTGGGAGGATCCAGCGCCAGGCGCAGGTGCTGGAAAGTTTCCATGTGTTTGACAGAGACCCAGTGACAAATACAGGCATTCGCGAGGCCTCTATTGCTTTTGTAGTGCCTCAGTGACCCCCCCACGCATTGGTCTACTTTCGCCCGCTATACCTGAACTCCAGTGTCTAATGTGGGTGTTGAGAAGCTTTCATAGCTGTGAGAGGATAACAGCGACTCACACAGGCGTTGGAGGGCTATCTTTGATCTGCTAGAACTCCGGTGGTCAGTTTCGGTGCTGGGAATTTCAACATCGGGGCAGGGCCTCCAGTGGTGAGTGCTGGTGCCTGAGAAGTTCGTGCTGGGTGTACAGGCTCCTACAAATCTTCTACGCGTGAAATCAAACTCCAATAACAACACCCAGTTCATAAACACATACGCATCGACTTAAGCCAGCTGGTTATGGTTCTCGCAACCCTACTCAGTAGCAGTGTGGGGTTGGTATAATTTGGGTAGACAGCTGGGGTCTTACACGTTACCTCCAGAGGAATGAATTCATGGTACAGTAAGCAGACAACCCTCTTTCTCCTATGACAAGGCATTGATCCATTCGGTATACGCAATATGATGCAGCGTGAGGCCTTTAATTAGATAACATGTGCCGTTGACCCATCACAAGTCGAAGTTGAGATCCAGATACTCCGACATATGTCAGATGTTTATACTATTACACTATGTAGTAACCGTATGGAATGTATAAACCGAAATACGCTCTATATAACTAACGCAAACCCTAAGTCCCGGATTGGGTGCAGTCTACATATCCTGCCTCACGCAATGCAGTTTTCACTTTTCTTGTTTGGGGCACCAGCTTCATTCAGAATTCCATCCAGTACAGTGTCAACCCAACCAGCGAGCTGGCTGGATGAGTTAACCGATCCTGAGTCTTGCTGGCTGGCGTCTCACGGGTTCGGTCAGAACGAAGCCAAGACATTAAACCACTGCTTCAGCAGCTAAACCGGTTGAAACTGGCGAGATAAACAGTCAGTACAGTCAGTACAGTGTACGATCCTTGATTTAGTGGTCAGTGCTGTTTTGTCTGATTTCAGAACCGATTTCTATCATTGGAAGCCTTGGTCCACATCTTATCACCTTCCCTACTGAGCGATATATTACGCTCTGTACATTTGACACCCTTGGTGGGAAAATAAATTTCTATTCCCCGGTGCATCAGCGGAAAAGGGATCAAGGGAAGAGATTTTCGGCCATGGAAATGAATCAATTGACTCATTTCCCAGAATTCGCTTGGTGGAAACGAATCAAATAGTTCATTTCCATGGCTGGTATACTCGGCACTCCCGCGTATTATTGTTTCTCTTCCATCGAGCGTTCCCTTCAAGATTATAATAGTCACATCTCGAGTTATGATATCAGCTTACAACCGGGAGTCCCCCATAGATCTGGGGACGGAGTTTAATAGTTCTATAGCTGGACTCTGTATGTATGGCGCACAATTATGCAGGATGAGGCAGTTGAAAAAAATATGCTCAACAACGCCAAAGAGACACATCACTGTGATCCTTTGCCACCCGCGTGGGATGCTAGATGAAGCGCTTTTCATCAACCTCGCCTATATTACATGTAAGGTCTACAGATAGTACGTACTGTTCATCATGTTCCACAAATAACAGCGGTTTAGCAATGAGGTAGGGCAAGATATTTTAGAGAACGGGGAAAGAGGGGAGAGGGGGGAGAGGGGGTCGGGGATGTGCGCTGCTCACAACACTCGTGTGTCCCAACCTCGCCGCAGCATCCCCACCCATGGCCCGACTCCACAACGGACATAAATTACCATCTCGAGGCTACCACGCGCCATCGAACACTCGAACACTCTTTCATCGAGGACCATGGCAATTGGTCACCCAACAGTACCCCCGGACCCGCCGGGCAGCTACAGCACGCCCCCCCTCCCCCCAGTGCTTCCGGCAGTTTTTATCCCCACCACGCACATTGAACGGGATGACACCCGCCACCTCGAGCGCCTCCGCATCAGGTCTGCGCTCACCGCCTCGAACCCCTCGGAGGTGGCAGGACCAAAGTAAGGAAGAAAGATGCCATTACCACAGTGTGCACCTCCATCTTACACCCTCCGAACTACACCTACCCGCGCACACAAGTCTCACACCCTAATCTCCGCCTACACCTGCGATTAAACTAGAAAATAATCTTTCCTACAAGATCATTACCCCCTCACGCCTATATGCCCCGTAACCACCTTTGCCTACGACATGTATAACCAACTTCTGCCTATCAGCCACTCGCCCCCCCGCCCCCCGAGCTACACGACGCGTGGTTACTATTACCTCCTTTACTACCCATCACCAGCGATCGCTGGCCAGCCCACCACTTGATCTTAAATACTCTCACACGAAATAAACTTCCATCTTCACGATAAACCGCTATCCTGAGCTGGTCCACCAAACCACCGCAGGCAGGATAATCGGTTGGATCTTGGGGTATCACTCAACCGGCTCTTTGAGGATGCCGCCTTTACAACCAGCTCGCGCCCACCACACACTCTACCAGCCCGCACTCACCAACCCCCACCCAACAGCTCGGCCAGCTGGCGCACGATCTATGACTTGCGCCTGCAGGCTAATACATACCACCCGTAAATACCCGATCTATTGCTCATGTAGTTGACCTGTCCATGACGAGAACTCCGGCAACAGGAAAATGCTATGGTGAGAACATTTGAACGGAGCGATCACACCATCTGTGGAAAACAAACAACTTAAGACCTTCCGCCATCTCTTCAAAGCACTATTCCATAAGCCTCACGCATCTTCGCCTCTTATGCACATGCTTTATAAGACTGTTACTTTGACTCTGCCGCCGCCCCGGTGGTCGCCGCGTCGGGGAAGCGGCAGTCGCGAGTGAGACCTGATGGAGCGGGTACCGGCGGCGGCGGCGGGGGCGGGGGCGGGGCGGCAGACTGGGGCAAAAATACACTTACGTTGGTAGGCAGCGTTCATTATGATAATATTTGTTAAGAACAGAGCCAAGGAATAGTTCTGATTCTCGCAGTGTTTTTACTGGCAGCGCTTGCCGCCATGGCAGATATCACCGGCGGCGGCGGCGGCGTTGGCGGCGGTTGCAGTAGTGATGAAGCTGGTGGCAGAAATGGTTGCCATGCTACCGGCCGGTGGTGGTACACATAGTCTCTGCAGGCGGACCGTACCTGACCGGTATATAAACATGTAGCACTTGGTGCCTAAGAGTGGTAGAGATGGTTGTGGCGGAGGTCGAGTGTGATGGGGGGTTGGTGATGGCAGCGCTTGTAGTAGTTTCGTGCCCAGTACGACTCGCGTAGATCCGTACCTCATAACTTGTTCTGTTCAAGCAGCCATTGGGCACAAGGACGATAGCTCCTGTTGGGTGTCAACTTGAGTGCCCCGGATACTGAACTTCCGGGCACGAGTGATATCTGGTGTGGATACGGCAGTCTACACGTTCTTTCCTTAGTAGGAGATCACTGTTCGAGACTATACAGTGATGCTGATGCAGCTGCTTTATCGATGGTAATCATTGAAGTGATCATTTATATAGGACCTGCGGACATCTCTGCGGTGATCTTTCGCCAGGAGGAAGGGGGGGGCGGATGGATCTGTGATCGAAAGGCTAGCGATCCCGTGTCACCAATCCTAGATTTTAAAGTTCCTGGTAGACCTCTCTTCTTATATATGGCTTCATCTGTAACATATATATTTTACATCATTTCCAAGAGCTCATCTCCCGGAATTACTTGCCGGTATAGAATATCGTACTAAGAGATCTACAACATGTTGTTGCCACTTTTTTCTTGTCTGTGCAATTATCTTCTCTACCGTTATGTCAAGCTAATTACAGTATACGGGGGAGGAGAAACAGGGTGTCAGTGGGTTGGGCTCTGCGAGTGAGATTCTGTGACTTGGGCGTGGAAGCAGATTTTTTTTTTTTTGTTTAACTCATTAATTGCATGCAGACCGTAGTCTATGGCAATACCACAACCCCAGAACTACCCTGCTCACTCCTGGCCACACCCAATGAAGGGCATTCAGCAAGTTCGCATTCATCCGCCGCCTCTACCTAACCGAGCAATAAAACGAAATGAACGCTGATCTACTAAAACAATTTGTATCTTCTCTCTTTCTCCCCCATCCTTCCACGGGAATCCAACCAGGTATGGGCGTGGAAGCAGAAGTGAGTATGAGTTGGTGTACATAGTCGCCTTTTTTGTTTTTTAACTCATTAATTGCATGCTTTTGCCCACTGTATAATATATATGCAACTCAAGTAAGCAAGCTGAAAGTCTTCCGCATTTATTATTATTTCTCTAATTATTTCTAACAATGATTTAATTAATCAATTTACATTTTCAACAGCGGGTGGGAAATCGTGTGGAGACAGATACACCCCCAAGTGTTAAAGGTAGAAGAGTGACTCAACAAGTGGCGCAGAGAAAATCAGGAACTGTATACACTCAGAGGCTGGGCATCGTACAAGGAAGGCGGAGACGCAAAAATCATGATCGCGCCAATCACGGGTAAGGAATGCGACTGGCAAAAGGAGTAGGGGGGTAAAGATGGAAAAGCTATTCATGGAGGGGAAATTGGCCGGAGGAGTTTGGATGGACGATGATTACGAGCGAATGAAAAAAGACTACGGGGGAAGAAATCTGATCGGCCCAAGGGGAGATATGGGAGTAAGGGAGTTCACACAAATTGTTTTTAATTAGTGACTCTATTTTGTATTCGGCTGTGGCTTTAGAGTGGCTATGGGGTTGCGATATTGGCAGACAATAGTCTGCATGCTATCAATAAATTAAACAAAAAAAAAAAAAAGCGGGCGGGAGGGGCATACGAGTGATATATGATGATCAGTGTCGGTGGTCGTCTGCAATAGAAGCATTTCAAGCCAGAGCCAGGGCCTAGTCCATAAACACATATTCACCAAAAGGCAGTGTCCGACAAAACATGAAAAGGCATATATCTCTTCTCGTTCTTAATGTGAGCTTATCAACCCTAACCCTGTCCTGTCCTGTGACGTGAAGGTAATTGTACAAACACACCAACCTCATGTAATTCAGCCCATGACAGGGAGCCTCCTAGTGGCTGGCATTGCCATACCTCAGGCTTCGGTGTAGCGGGCGAGTGTGGGCGGGGTATGGGGCCCCCCCCCCCCCCCCCCCCGCCGCCGCCGCTATCGTTGATTTTCCTGAACGCGGTGGTCATCGAGTCCGCCAGCTTAATGCATGGGCGCTTTCCTCCCCCGCCGCTGATGGAGCGTGCGGTGTGAATGATGTCTGCGGCGCGTGCGGATCGCTTGTTAGGTTGGCGGTCTCGCCGAATGACAGGTTGTTGGGCGCCGCGGCGGTTTAGAGGGTGTGCGTGCGAGATGGGTGTGTGGAGCTGGGTCAGGCGTAGAGGGAGGAAGTCTGTGCGCTGGGTGTCGCTCGGTTGAGAAAGGTTGAGGGGGAGAGAGAGAAAAAGATGAGGGGGTGGAGGAGATGGTGAGAACAGGGAGGATGGAGCGGGGGTGCTGGGTGTTGTGGGCGTGGGGCTGCGACGCTGGTAGGTGGAGGGGGAGGCGGAGAGGGCGGTTATGATAGCCGCATCGGTGGAGAGAAGAGGGCGTATTCAGGAAGCAAGAGGAGTGATGTTGTGCTTGGTACTGACCTGTGGGTGTGGCTGATGCTGTGGCGCGTCCAACGGCCTCGCGTGGGCGGGAAAAACAGGAGCGAAGACCATACGGGAGGACGGGAAGCCGGCAGTAGAATAAGCTGGAGAGGATTCGACGGGTCTGTGAGTCCTGCGCTGCTTGTGTGGGGAGTTATCCCATCTGCGCAGGTGCCTCGGCAGCTACACGTCCTCTTGTTTGTGGATGGTATATATCTCCTCCTCAGAACATGTTACACCCCGAGTACAGCTAATGATACAGTGCTCTTTCATGTCACTGCGGGCCACGAAGCCCAACGTGTATTACTACACTGCAGCACTCCCGGACAGACCCCGCCCTCAATTGCAAGCGCAACCCAACAAGCAGCAGCAGTGTCACTCAATTGCAACCAGTGGACGAGCTGTCGGCGCACCAAGTATACCCCGCGCCGGGGTGATGCATGGCACTGCATGTACATACTTTAGTACCGCCGGCCCTTCGTTTGCGCGGAGAGTGCACCAGTCCCCGGCGGTGAAAGGAGAAGGAAATGTGCACTTGAACTAGGAACGAACGCCTGGCAGTACAGGTCCGCTGTGAAACAAGTACATAGGTACAGAAACTAGAAGCCGCCAACTCGCTCTCTCCTTAAGTGCATCAACAATAACAGAAATGTTTATACACAGGTTATCTACTAACCACTCTGTTACGGGCGATCACGAGGTACTTCATTGGGTTGGAGTGCGGGGTGAAGTCGAGTGAGCAGTCATGATTCTAGGAACGATGGGTAATGATAGACTACCATAGGAAGGTAACGAGGCGGTGTGGGGCAGCCCGTGTGAAGCCACATCTGTACCATACTATTTGGCAGCACGCTTGGAAAGCGGGGTTTACGGCTGTAGGCTGTTGTACTTTGAGAAGTAGGTCGAACACAATACTATAGTACAGCCTGATAGCCGGCAATTGTGAGTGATTGGATTACGTATTGGAATAGGATTAGATAGAAAGGATTAGATAGAAAGCGGGCCCTGATACGGGTTCCTCAATGTATAAATAGAGGGGCGGATTCCCGCCAGTTGATGGAGTCTTCACTTATCATCAGCGAGCGGAATCCAGTCTACACTATTATCTCAGTTTAAAAGCTACACAACTATTGCTTAGCATTGCCATATCTTTGATATCCCATTACACACTCTATTGTACCAGACACCGTAGCTTCAATCCACCGCTCCCCCCGTGAGCCACTTAACGCCACCCGACCCTAGTCCCAACGCGAGTGGTCTATCATTACGCCTCTCCACCGCGGACAAGAGGGGCCTCGGAGATAGCACTTAGCCGGCCGTGTGGGGCGGCGCTAGCCAAGACCAGAACCAAGACTCACACGTACCTACTCCCGCCATTGACGGGTGGGTGTGCGAGTTACGAGCGGGGACAGCACAGCCACCACACATGAATCTCCGCGGGGGTTTCGGAAGGTGGTGCAGCGATCAGATGGTCAACAACCAAACTAGCCGACAGAATGCGGTGCGAATCTACAGTACATCTAAGTTGGAAGCGGGACATGATAGCTATGGTAGAGTTGACATGAATCGCTATTGCTGCTCCTTGCATCGACGCTGTCTACTGGCACAAGGGTTGTCTTTTCTCGGGCTCACAACCCCCAAATCAATGACCTGAAAAAAAAGCAGACTCTATTCTAGCAAGTCATTTATAATTTACATAGCCAAGGTCTCCAACCCACCCAAGTACCATGTCGCGCTAAAATCCAAAGTCCCGAGTTCCTTTCCGCGCTGTGTGCATCCCCGCGTTGTGTCCATCAGATCACGGCTAGCTCCGGTCACGCCATAGCCCCTAACCACACACCCGCCGGCCGACGCCACACCCACCACAACCCTCACATAATTCCCGGATCTGGCCAAACCCTCAACCTCACAAAACACAGACCCCCTCCCTGCAGCGCGCCAGGAGCTGAAATATCCTACTTCGGTCGAGCCCTGACGTTGGTTGGTGTTGGTGGCTAACCGCTGTGGGAGGGTGGGGGCGGTGTGGTGGGTAGCTGCATCTTAGGCTCCCCACCACCGCCGGTCCGCCGGCCGCAACAGGGGTGACAGTCGCGCCTACCTATTGGGCCAGCTCGTGCGTACTGCGTCTGCTGCTACTGGTTCCGCTGGGTGGGTGCTGCGTGCGGCACGACCCACGACTCAACGCACATACGAGACGGACCGCGCTTACAGGGTGAGATTTTGGGCAGCAGTTAAATCCGGGTCTGTTCGGCGGGTCCTCTGTGGAAATAGGTATCGCCTTGCGGCCCGTAGCCTATGAAGGTGGACGTTCAGTAAATAGGCCAACAAAATAGGGTTTTATTTATATCACCGGCAGCTAGTTTCGCAAACTTGAAAACTCTCAACGTCCTTTTTCTGGAGTCTAATAGCAGTGATCGAATAGCCTACATGGACGGCCTGTGGGTTCTAACCTCGAGATCATCGGAAAGATGTGGTGGATTCAGAACAACGGTTCTGATAGCTATATCATTCAATAATTCTAGTGGTATAAATTACCAACTTCAAGGACGCCGAAACCCCCCCCCCCCTCTATCCCATGCATACATGAACATTGTGTTCCTCTTATAGGCCGAACATTTGGTAAACAAGCGGCGGCCTACGTATGCTCCACACCACACTGCCGGTGCATATATACATGAGTTTCACAATACATCACATTACTCAAAGCACGTGCATCGAACCACTGTGTACCCGGGGGTGCCGGAAGGTGATGGAACCCCTGACCCAGCAACGCCGAAAGGTTCTCAGAGCTTCATCGTTTAACGCGACAGAACGCATGCGCAAGATGGATATTTTATTCATATGTATGATAATTGAGTTTCTAGATCTAATAGAGTCTACAATCTTCTAGGTCATTGGTTTGGGGCTTTTGGCCGGCAGAAGGAACAATTGTGACAGTAGACAGTGATAAAATGACAATCAACGTTCAAGCGCATCAAATCACATATCATCTCCAATCCCAAGCTTTTAAGTCACCATAGATTTGCCCAACATTTCGCCCGCTGGTTTGTTTGGTGACAAGTACGGACTGTTTTATTGTTGCTGCTACCCTGCGAGAGCGCTCCCCTCCCCCGCCTCCCACCCTCCTCTCCCGAGGACAAACAGACAACAAACCCCGACCTCCGCTACCCAACCGGTCTCATCCGCGCGGCGTGCTGAACGTTCGGTAAAGTGCACTTCAGGCCGCATACCCGTTGCATTGGCTTTCCGGCGCATGTGAGTGGTCGGATCCTGGTGGGCACCACAAAGTGGGATATATCACATCCACCACAGAAGAGCTGGCTGGCTAAGCTGGCGAGCAGTGGTAGGACTCTTACTGGGAATTGGAAACCAGCCACTGAATAAAAAATGAGTTCGAGGTTCCCAGTTGGGGGAACCGTCCTGCTGGGTGGCAAATGGCATCTTCGAAAATTGGTCGTTGGCCTAAGGTTCCTAGTGCTTGCTCGCTGTGTTGTACACCCCCCCCCCCCCCGGCCGGGGGGTCATAAAGATACACCCATCTGACAGAGACGTGTAGCCAGTTCTGCACTCAGGGTATGTACTTGTTTCCACAGCGACAAGAGGGATTCCGATACCCATAGATGCCAAGATGATCGTAAATGATCTGAAGACTGTATTAACAATTCCGCAAAGTTCGCAAAGTCTGTAATACATACCAAATGCTGCACTGGACATGTAATCAAACAGGTGTATCGTTAATAAGCAAAGAAATTCTAATTTCACCTTTTTTTCCTCGAGTATAATTTCACTTACAAAACCTTCAGCGTTACACTCTGTATCAATGCTTCCCCTCACACCCCTGTTTACATGATATAGCCGATAGCCAAGCATCTGTAGGCCCGGATGTACTCGCAGAATCATGACGTTTCCGAACACAACCGGGTCCAGATGAGCCTGCATATAACCTGCCGTATTCCTTCAAAACAGTATGAGAGCGATTTGACATTTACACAAATATATTTTGTGGATCACTGAACCTGCATACGGGTACATCCTGGGGGTTCACGAACTCTAGTAGTTATTTCCTCCGTGACAAGCAATAGAATCCTCAATGCGCCGTAGCATAGACATGATATGCGTATTGATTTTCTCCACAGGATACCTGCTCCACTTATCTTGAACAGCTGTTTTGATCCACCTCCTGGCAGTAAAACTCCAACCTAACCTTCTCTTGATACCATCTTTCCTTTCATTCCATATGGGCTCGATAGGGTTCAGGTCAGGTAAATATGCTAGCCATTCTAGGTTTTGTAGAAATACCCGTCTTCTGAATTCCTGTTTATAGAGATGCTTATGAACAGGTACATTATCAGCCATGATTATCACCCCATGCCATGTTTCCTCAGGTTTGATCTTTAAAGTAAAAGGAAAGAATCCTGGTTACAGGATTTGCTCTCTATATATATACCAATTTATGGCACTTTTCCCGTCTGTATTTCAGGTTTGTAGTTCAGGTATAAGTTGTTCTTCTAACAAATTGATTTCTCGTAGCCATTCGTATTACCTAAAGTCAGCTTCAAATTTTCTTTGGACTGTTGGAACTGCATCTGCTCTCTCCTAAATAGTTTTGTATTGTGATTTGTATAAATGATGGAGTAATTCCAGCGCAGAATATCCATTGGCAATTGCACCTCCGAGCATAATCAATGTCACTCTTATAAGCTTGATCTCCATATTTCGATCGATATAGGCTTCTCCTGGACTTCTTAAAATATTTTTAGATTCTTTCTCTCGTAGGTTGCTCGTTCCAAAATAAGTTTCATTGGTGAAAATAATAGCTTGCCAATACAAATCGCAGTACCTAATCCAGAATGCCAATCTATCTATCTTGTGCCTATCACTCATCAAGGGCCTAGTAATAAATTTCCGGCAATGAATATTCCCAGATACTAGAACATTCTTTGTTGTATTAACACGCACATCTAAACTGCGTTAAAATTTCATAGATTTGGTCCAATCAAGAAAAGAATATAAGATAGTTAGCATGACCTTCTCTTCCTAATTCACCTCAGTGGATGTGACAATGAATCGCATCACTCAAAGGTAATTCAATCAATCTCGTTTAATCCTCCGCAGATAAAATCTTCTCATAACTTATTTGCGATTTGAGATCTGGCTTCAGGTTTTCAATAGCACATGGATCAGGAATTTCTGTAATCCTTGTTTTCAGCTTCACCTTATTCATTATGTCCCACTAGGTCCAGACGGTAACATCACATTTCTCCGAAATTTGCTTCCTTTTTCCCACGGAAGTCGTTGTTTTTCTCTTGAACATGGCGTTGACTTACGTTGACTGGGATTGCACAGTATTGACAGGCAGTTCATAGATTTCATTGTTTTAACAATTACTAGTGCTCATATTCGAGAGAGAATTCACAATTTAATAAGTAGTTCAAAGCCTGTTCAGAGTTCAGGGCTTTGATATTCACTCGAGGCCAACAGTTTAAAAACAGAAAATATGCAAACTCATTCACACCGGTGGTGTTCAAAAATGTCATGATTTTACAAAGATCTGCCGATCTGTTACGGCGTGGCGACAAGTACTAGAATAAGGTGTCGTGGCGTGAAGCGAGGTGTGATGGCAACGGTCGGAGCATTAGTCATATAGGTTTCTATGTGTTTCCATCAGGTTCGGTTATGAGTCAGACTCAGACAGGGTTTGTTCAGTTATATAAAGGTTTATGTCTTCCATCTACGTATTATTTCTCTTCCTTTCCTTTTCTCTTCACGCAACTTCCTGTATTATAAGGATATTATTAGTAGTATTCCTCCATAGTCCCAAGTCTACGATCTCTGTTACGGGCCGACTCGAGAGGCACGAGAGACGGGTCCGAGGGTTCTCGGTAGAAGCTGAGTCAGAATCACGTGGGTGAAAACTCTTCACCTCGTGCGGGGTCAGGGTCAGGGTTCAGGGATATCGGGCTCGATACCGATAGATACTAAATAAAGTTTCCTAACGATAAGATATCGACGGAAACAAACAGAAACAGGTTCAGAATGACTTCGCCTAGTATGATACGCTAGGTGAGGCCAAGTGGTTCTAGGGCCAGTAGGGCACAACCGAGAGGTTATACAACTTGGGTTCGTAGAGGTTTCGGAAACAAACTAAAATGTATTCCTATATAACAGGAAGTTCGGATAAGGAGAAAAGTAAGAAAGAACAAAGGGAAATCGCAGCCATATATATAACCTCCAGAACCCAATGACTAATCCGTGTGACAGAAACCCATAGAAAGAAAACTCAACCGTGGACGAAAACCTAAACGAAACCTAACTAACGAAACCCAATGACTAATCCTTCTCCTTCCCGAACTTCTCCCTTGAGTCTTGGCACGCCGTTACAGATCAGGTCCCTCTCTAAGGCCTAGCTCCTGCTAGGCTGAGGCTTGCGGGGATACCGGGTGTGGAATTCTCGGACGGCGTCAGGGGCATGTTCTAGGTCTTCAGCCGGTTGCCAAGAGGGTTCGGCATATCCAACGTAGCGGGTCAGATACCAGAGACGACCGTGGCGGTGACGAGAATCCAATACCGCGTCGACTTCCCACTCCTCTTCTCCCTCGACTTCCACTGGCGGAGGCGGTGGTTGTTGTTGTCCAGGTACGGGGTCTCGGGCGGCCAAAGACAGGAGGGAGACGTGGAATACCGGGTGAACCTTCATGGAGGCAGGCAGGTCTAGCTCATAGGCATAGGGGCTGACCATTCTCGTTACCGTGTAAGGGCCGATCTGTTTCCAGTCCAGTTTCTTGGAGGGGCGCTTGGTTTCGAGGTTCCGGGTGGCTAGCCATACCTTATCTCCGACGGAGTACCTGGGGGCGGGGACACGATGGGCGTTGGCAAACTCTTCTTGGATCATCTGGGACCTCTTCATTTCTTCACGGAGGAACTCGAAGGTCTGGGACATGTCGCGTGCCAATCCGTTGGCTCGGTCTTCGGCGGTGGTCTTTCCATGTGTCAGGGGGCCAAAGGACATCCGGGGGTGCTTTCCGTAGTTGGCCTCGAACGGGGACAAGTGCGTCGTTTCTGAGACGTGGTTGTTGGTGGCGAACTCGGCTAGGGGCAGGAAGCGGGACCAGTCATCCTGTTGGTAGGAGACATAGGCGCGGAGGTACTGTTCCATCACGGCGTTGATCCTTTCCGTTTGACCATCAGTCTGAGGATGGAAGGCAGTCGAGAACCGAGGCGAGATTTAGCCGGGAGCAAGCGATTTCCAGAAGTCTGAGGTGAACTGGGTTCCGCGGTCCGAGACGATGGTTTCCGGAAGACCATGTAGTTTCCAAACGTAGTCCACGAACAAGTCGGCAAGAGTGGGGGCATCGCATTCCTCGGTGGTCGGGATCAGGTGGCGCATTTTGGTCAGGCGGTCAACTACTACCAGGATGGCGTTGTAACCGTTGCTTTCCGGGAGGCCAGTGACAAAGTCCATCGAGAGGTCGGTCCAGGGGCCATCAGGGATCGGGAGCGGGCGGAGAACACCTTGGGGTCTGTTACGGGGGGCCTTACTCCGGCGACAGGTATCACAATTCAGAACGTATTGGTCAACGTACTTCCTCATGGTAGGCCAGTAGTAGTTTCGGGACAGGAGTTCCAGGGTCTTGGCTCGTCCGGGGTGTCCAGCGGAGGGCTTGTCGTGGTGCTCTTGCAGGAGCCAGAGTTTCAATCCATCGTGATCGGGGACGTAGATGAGACCGCGGTACAGGAGGACGCCTTCGGGGGATTTGGAACATTCGCCCAACGAGATCTTCCGGGAGTGTTTGGTTCCATTGGCGAGCATGGCGAGGACTTCGAGGGGGAAACTGTCTGTCTGGTAAGCTTGGGTCAACAGTTCTTGGGCAGAGGACATTCTTCCAGCGGGTTCATTTGACAAAGTACCCGCTAACAAACTTAGCTTGATTCCAGAATCCAAATTTTCGCGTTTCAAAACCACCTGACTCTGCTGCTGCAACCTTTCATCCCCCTCCTTAGGGAGGTCTCCTGATCTCCTAGTCAAAGCGTCTGGTTTTCCCCCTTGTTTTCCTGGTCTGAACTGGATGACGAAGTTAAAACGGGACAGGAACTCGGACCAACGGGCTTGACGACGATTCAACATCTTGGTAGACATAAAATACTCCAGGTTCCGGTGATCGCTGATGACCTTGATGTCGTACTGGGCTGATTCAAGGTAGTGGCGCCATTCCGTGAAGGATTTAATTACCGCGAGGAGTTCCTTATCATAAATCTCGTAGTTACATTCCGCGGGGGAGTGCTTCTTTGAGAAGAACGCGACTGGGTGCAGGATACCTTCGTCATCACATTGGGACAGAACGGCGGCGGAGACGTAGTCAGAGGCGTCGGTTTCCACGATGCTTTCCTTGGTCGGGTCGAAGTGTCTGAGGATCGGGGCCGAGGTGAACGCTTCTTTCAGGTTCCGGAATGCTTGCGCTGCCAGGGTCCATTGGAATTTGACACCTTTCTTTGTCAGTGCCGTCAGGGGGGAGACCACTTTGGAGTAACCACGGATGAAACGCCGGTAGAAGTTCGCGAAGCCAAGGAATATTTGCACATCCTTGACGTTTGCCGGAGTTTCCCATTCTTGGACCGCGCTGACCTTCTTAGGGTCCATGCTGATGCCGGCGGGGGACAAAATCATGCCGAGGTACCTTGTTTCCTGGACGTGAAATTCGCATTTCTCGGGGTTTAGGTGTACCTGGTTCTGGTCGAGGAGGGTCAGGATCTTCCGGACGTGTTCTTTATGCTGCTCCAAATCATCGGAGTAGATGAGGATGTCATCCAGGTAGGCGGTGCAGAAGTCGTCAAGGTGGGGGCGCAGAACGTCGTTGATCCAGTGCTGGAAGGTGGCTGGGGCGTTGGTGAGTCCGAATGGCATCACGTTGTACTGGTAGTGGCCAAGGCGGGTCCGGAACGCGGTTTTCCACTCGTCTCCTTCTTTGATCCTGATCTGGTGGTAGCCAGATCGCAGGTCGAGCTTGGTGAAGTACTTGGCTTTCGACAAGTTCATCAGGGTCTCGGAAAACAGGGGCAGCGGATGGCGGTTCTTGACGGTGATCGCGTTGAGCTTTCGGTAGTCCACACAAAGGCGGAGGGAACCGTCAGATTTCTTCACGAACAGGATCGGGGCACCGGCAGGGGACTCGGAAGCACTGATGAAACCATTGGCCATGTTTTCACGGATGTAGTCTCGGAGGGCAAGGAGCTCAGCTTGGGTCATGTTATACATGGGGCCGAAGGGAGGCGAGGTTCCGTTTTCCAGGGCGATCTCATGGTCGTGGGGGCGGTGTGGGGACAAAACGTTGGCGGCAGACTTCAGGAACAGCCGGGAAAAACCATGGTGTTCGAGGGGGACGTGGGCCAGGGGATCAGCGGGGTTCTCGAGGGCGGCATCGATGGCTCGCAGCGAAGCACAGAACACCGTACCTCTTCCTTTACGGAGGAGGCGGGTGAATTGGAACGCCTTGAGGGCGGCAACATGGATCGGGGCGCGGGGTGGGGACATCTGAGAAGTGATTCCCTGGGCGGTGACCGGCTGTCGAGAGACAGAGCATTGGCGGACACAGGACGGCGACGCGAAGATGATCTGGTTCTGACGGGGCCGGAGGACGAGGTCGTGGTGGCGCATCCAAGGGATCCCCATCACGATTGGGTAGTGACCCAACTTGGTGACGAGGAACGGAGCGTATTCCAGGTGCCCTTGGATGTTCAGGGCCAGCTTGACGATGTGGGTGATAGCGCCAGACTCAACTGGTCGGCCGTCAATCACCTGCAGGTGGCGAGGAGTCCGGAGAGGGGTCAGGGGGAAACCGTGGGAGCGGGCAAACGTGGCGTCGATGAAAGCGTAACCCGAGGCCCCTGTATCGATCAAGGCCTGGGTCCGGGATGGGTATTCTTCCGAAGATGGAGCAAGCGACGACCAACTGGTCTTCACTTAACTCTTCTTCGGAGTGGGGCATCGTTGACAGGATCATGGTGTGCGGAGCCGGGGCGGGGGAGACAGGTTCGGGTGTGGGTGACGGGGCGGGCCCCTCTGGTGTGTCAGGATCTACCAGAGGGGCTGACCTTTTAACTGCGGCTGGGGGGTTATCTGGGCGTCTGGCTTACGCCAGCTGGTCATGGTGCGGGGGTCGGAGCGACGGGGTTGGCTGCGGGAGACTGGGACGGAGGCGGGGGTGAACTGAGAGGCATAGGCCTCGAGGTTTCTGGTGTAGGGCAGGAGTTCCTGCTCTACGCGGCACTGGTATTCCCAACCGACGAGGTTGAGACGGGTAACTTCGTCCTGAGAGTCGTTGAAGGCGACTTCCCAGGCGGCGAGGTCCTCTAGGAGGATCTCGGCGTTGGCGGCGGAGACGGCGGAGGACTGGATGCTGGTTTCGAGCTCAGCATGTACTGACTCGAGTTGGGACTGGGCGGCGGTGAGGTTGGCGGAGGAGGCCTCAAGAGACCCGGACAGATCTTCGTTGGTGGCCTTGAGGGCCTCGAGTTCGGTGGTGAGGTCAGCGATGACCTCCTTGTAGACGATAGTGGTGGGAGCAGGAGCAGGGACGACGGGTTCAGGGACGGGAGTGGCAGGTTCGGTGCATGGCGATGGTGGTGAGGGTGGTGAGACAGTCCTCAATGAGGTCGTATGTCTCGTTCCACTCTTGGCCATCTTCTGGCTGGGGGAGAGGGGTTTCTCGGATAAAATCCGACAGGCGGCCCAAAAGGGCGGCCAAGTCGGGGCGGGACATGGTGTTGTGCCGGTTGGTGTGAGGGGATCCGAACTTAGTGTTACGGGCCGACTCGAGAGGCACGAGAGACGGGTCCGAGGGTTCTCGGTAGAAGCTGAGTCAGAATCACGTGGGTGAAAACTCTTCACCTCGTGCGGGGTCAGGGTCAGGGTTCAGGGATATCGGGCTCGATACCGATAGATACTAAATAAAGTTTCCTAACGATAAGATATCGACGGAAACAAACAGAAACAGGTTCAGAATGACTTCGCCTAGTATGATACGCTAGGTGAGGCCAAGTGGTTCTAGGACGGGGGCCAAGGGGCACAACCGAGAGGTTATACAACTTGGGTTCGTAGAGGTTTCGGAAACAAACTAAAATGTATTCCTATATAACAGGAAGTTCGGATAAGGAGAAAAGTAAGAAAGAACAAAGGGAAATCGCAGCCATATATATAACCTCCAGAACCCAATGACTAATCCGTGTGACAGAAACCCATAGAAAGAAAACTCAACCGTGGACGAAAACCTAAACGAAACCTAACTAACGAAACCCAATGACTAATCCTTCTCCTTCCCGAACTTCTCCCTTGAGTCTTGGCACGCCGTTACAATCTCTTGGTCTCGACGGACAAGAGAGTTCCAAAATACTTTGCTTGGTTAGAGTCTACCTCTAAACCAACTGTTTAGATTGTGTTCTTTGGTCCCTTACGTATTCGTCTAAAGGCTCCACATAACACGGTCTAAATTATATCATATGTTTTGTAGATGGACAGTTTTAACATATTAGAGGTTTTGGGCCTCTAGAAGTCCAGTATGACTATATTGAGTTACAGCCAAATATGTCAAGCCTCTCAGGAAACTGAATGTGAGAGTGTAGATGGACTGCATATGTACTGTATGTAAATACTTGTCAGTCCGTCAAAGAAGTCAGTCGAATGATAGACTGATGGACTGTATAAACTACAAAAGGAATATAGTATATTGATTAAAAATAATAAAAAAGATTATGACAATATATAAATCTGGTGACTGTTTTCTTTATTATAAAATAATTTTCTCTCATCACACAAATATACTACATTTTCCATACCCTAATACTTGAATGGCTTTATTTTAAAAAAAAAATTAGTAAATAAGAGAAACAAGCGTTTGATTAGTGATTGTCCAATAAAGAATTTGATTTCTACTAGTGTAAATTCAATACAAAAGAAATACATATATATCTTTTATTTCAACTTTTACATTGAAATCTTAATTACTTTTGTGTTGGATTCCAGACTTCGGAACCTAATGGACTGTCCTGTACATTTCAATGCAGTCCAAGTTTGTATTAGTGGCAGCGTTGAATGTTTTGGGTTTTCAACAATCAGATAATCTTACTTACAGGTTCAGAATATTTCGAAAATAGAATTACTCGCAGTGCCGAGAGGTTCCCTTCTTTTAATATATATGAAGAAAATATGGGAATAAGACCAGTTACAAGTTGGCTCACATGAGCACGGACTTGTCCAAATCCAAAGTAGAGTGCATACACTATTTAACTTGCCAGCAGGAAAAGACCAGCAATTGAGGTCGACAGACTAATCTCTTTGTTGGAGAGAGAAAAATACGATTCGTATTCTATTTGATCGATTTTGCGAGTAAATGACCTAGAGACGGAAAGAAAGAAAAGAATAGAATCTGCCTCCTTCTAATATTCTAGATCTATAAATGGAACATCCGTTACTGGTTTCTGCTATTTATTATCCAGTTTTATTCCTTTGATCTGCGTCTATTCCCATTTCATTTCTTTCACTACAATAAGAGAATCTTCATATCTTAACTGTTTTATAAAGTCCATAGCATACTACACATGCTCCTACAACTATCAAGTACAGAATAAGTCTGCACTGGCAATTCACAGCACAAATATATTGAATTCATCTGTCATATAGTTCAATCTTCGTGGAACATTGCAAAAGTCAAATGTGCTTCAATAGAGTGTTCTGGAAAATTGGGGATTGAGAACAACTGGAGATGGCTAGGGGAGTTTACAGTGGAAAAGGTTTGTGGAATTATTAATAAAGAATTAATGTAATAAGGTACGCAAAACATATTGGAAAATTAACGTTTTTTTTCCAATTGATATAATAACAATAGTTTTGATATTTCTAACACTGGCATATGGAAGCAACTGCTGTAAATGGAAGTCTTCAAGAAGGCAGAAGATTTATTAAAATACAATTTCTTATGGTAAATTGTAAGCTGTGCTAAGTACCAAACGGGGAGCATTTGTCAGTTTAAATTGATATATATTTTACCCTAATATATAAACGATAATTGTTTCCGTTTCTAATTAGTTTACAATGGTTTCGCAGAGTCTATCAACGATATTAACTCAAATTTCAGTCACCGTTTCACCAAGTACTTTAGCGACGCAATCTTTTGTAGACCATGACCGTAATTATAATAAATATGAATTGTCATCAACTAAAGATCGAATGCTCTATCGCTTCCATGAAGGCGACAGGAATTTTTTTCCGTAGAATTACCCTGGTACTTTCCTCTCCACTAGCAAAATAAGAAATAAATTCTCCTCCGCCAATGATCTATGAAACAAATGTTGCTTAACAAGTAAATGCTACTGTGAAATCAATCAAATCATATTTTGTTACCTTGGAACTTGCCCCTTATATGCGTTGAGTTGTCATTGATACTGTTATATATACTATCTACCCTTTTTACCAGCTGCTCGTGTTCGCTGCTGCCAATTTGTTTGTTGCCTCGCCGCCTTTCTCGACCCCTTTGCCTGATCTTCTATTCTGGAGACTTTGCCTACTGCCTGCATGACCACCTGCCTGCCCTGATTTGGTGTCGATTCCGGTGTTGATTGGGAAATCGAAATGGAACTGATTTGGGTATCAATTCAATGCTGATTTCCTTCTGCTTAGGCGTTGGTATGGAGTGGATATAGTTATTGATTTGGAGCTGATTTGGAAGTTGATTTGCAGTCTGCGGAGGTGTCAGTACCGGTTTCAAAATACAGAGATATGTAATACATATATAGGCGTCAATGGTGGCAAGAGGTAAGTGTTGATCCTGAAATAGGTGTCAAAGTGGGAGACAGGCGTCGAAATAGATGATGAAGTACCAGACAAGGTAAGAGGCGAGATTGGAGGCAAGGTAGATAGAAGGTGGGATGCAAGATAGGAGGCAAGGCGAGTAAGAGTGGGGATGCAGTGATCCTCAAGATTCGATTTCAAAATTCTGCGCCATTTGTCATTGCCTTTACCTCATCGGCTCCTTCCAAGCATAAAGACATACGATATTCCGTAATCTTGACGGAAAGAATGACGTATACCAGATACGAACAAAATAATACTAAATGTAGAATAAACAGAAAGATGCGAGCCAGTAATTAATGCAGATTAGCAATGATTGACAGAATAACATACGCTGCCTAATTTTTTTGCATACGGATTATTACATGCTTCTAAGCGATTATTTTATCGGAAATTTTGATTTAACAATCGTGAGATCCTAAAGAATACAAAAAATATAATTTCATATCATAAATCCTATAAAGTCATTGAAACAACTCTTCACAGTCACTTGAAAAAACCCAACAAAAGGCTGTATAACATGTCCATAAAGATTGTTATATTTGACATGGGCAGAAGAGAAAGTATTGCTCGATGGTACATTATGTCTTGATAACGGTATGTTGCTGCAAATAGATAATATCTGAAAACCAAAGCTAATAAAATAACTCTTTACATGATTGCTTTGGCAACAATACTTTTACTATCAGTTGAAATTGATTTTATCGCTTTTTGGTTGGATATAACGAATGCCTATTTGTAATTACAATCTTGGAAACCATTGTCAGCAAGGGAACCAATTTGAAAAAATAGAAGACCCATAGCGAAATATATTTAAAGACATCTAGTATAGATATACGAGGTGTTACTATACCATACGTGTTAATTGAAACACGGAACCGAAAACTATCACCTTTTAATCTGTAATACTTACAAAATACATGAGAAAGGATTGATTTTAAAAATTGGTCATGACCGAGTAAAACAAAATTGCGACAACGCTAAACATAATCTGGTCTACAAAGAACACTGTCTTTGCGAATCTTGTATATTGATTCAATTGATAACGGAGACGGTTTCTGTTTAACACTTATAATAATTTGCTAAGGAAATAATCACCTTGCTAATTGATATTAAGAGAGAAAAGAAACCGGATTTTTGTTATGTTATTCTCCGAAGGGATATACTCTTAATCTACTATTTCATGATTCTATCAAGCAAATTTTTCATTCAGAGAGATACACAAGTAGTATGTATCTCTACGAGTATATCCTGATATGTATTTAAATTAATTGAAATATTATAGTTGATCGTATGAATACCAAATGCTAAGATTTGATATATTTGTATTATATATATATTAGGATTTAATTGAATACTTCTTTGACCCAAAATACTTCCATTTTGTTTTCTTACACAGACTTCACATATCTTACAGCCTCCCAATGTTGGACATGCTTTACAAAAATTGTATACAGCTAAAGTCAGTATCTTCAGAGGTCTAGTAATGAAAAATGGTTTTGCGAATTAATTGACAAGAGCATGGGCAGAAGCTTTAATGAAAGGAAATATAAGTGCTGGCTTCCGAAATTGTAGCATTTAAAACATGATCGACTGGTTTTACTACAAACACCGTTGTTATCCAAATCAATTAATTCTGCAACTCCCATAGCAACAATCATCCCACACTTGCCCATGACATTTCAAAACCTTATTGTTTTCTGGAACACGCCCCCTTCTAACAGTGCGGAGTACTAGGGTCATGTGTAGGCAGGTACCGAATCGAGAATTGACTCTGGATCCGTTCGAATACAGGGATAGGAGACAGGGCTTCAATACCAATCGAACAAAATATCTATGATTGACCAACCAGAATGAAGATAGATAGATAGATTTTATTATCGCTTGGAAGCCAAAGGCTTATCGCGCGCCAACCAACCGCCAGAAAAGAAAGAAACTACCTACGTTAATACAAATTGTGACGCTCGAAGAGGGCGTAGATAACGCGAGTGGTACAGGTGCGCAGAATCTAAGCGACATCAAAGAAACCTCCCCGTTGTAAGAATGAAACCCCAACTGATCCGTCAGACTAAACTAAGCGAGCTATCCCTACCGAACCGTTCAACCAAAAAGGAATCATTACTGGAACCGGTGGACTTTA
The DNA here is from genome assembly GCA_024713705.1 of Morchella sp. 2018-W38C. Taxonomy (NCBI): domain Eukaryota; kingdom Fungi; phylum Ascomycota; class Pezizomycetes; order Pezizales; family Morchellaceae; genus Morchella; species Morchella sp. 2018-W38C. Next base: position 1,844,924 of record JAMJEX010000008.1, on the reverse strand, counting down.
TCTGTGGACGAACCTTAACAGAGTCCGGTGGAATCCGGGTACGAGGGCGCTAAAGAAGGCCAACCGAGCCGTCGTCAGGTGCGAAAGCTAGTGGGTGGTGTCAAGAGTGGTGCCCTGGGAGTCTACCCGTCAGGTAGCAGGGCAGTTAAAAATGGAAGGAAGAGGGAGCGCGGCGCGAAGCAGGCTATTGAATAACCTCCACCGTGGTAGTAGTGGGGGGGGGTCGTCAGTCTCAGGAGCAACAGCTAAAGACTGTGCCGGAGTCGTGTTTGATGTGGAGTCCTCTGGAGGGGACGTGCAGGAAGGGGTGAGTCTGAGACTCGGTATGTGTGGTGGTTGTAATCAAAGGTGCCGACCGTGTTGAAGGATGGTCTCGGAGACCGGTTGAAATTGTGTCCTCTGGGGGGGACGTGCAAGAGTGGCGGGTCTAGGACCCAGTGTGTATGGGGTGGTCGCAATCGGAAGTGCTGACCGTGTATTGAGGGGTGGTCTCGGAGACCAGTGCGTGGGTGTGGTGAGGGGATCGGGCCGCCTCGGTTGAAAATTGGTTGCCTGGTTAAGGCCGGAAGAAAAGAGGGGTAAGGTCACGTGGGGACCTCGGGTAAAAAATTTGACGATAGTTTCGCGCCTGTAGGAACGTAAAACTTCGCGGGCTGTTGAGCGCTTTGGCCGTAGGTTCTCGCTGACTAGAGGGTACGGACAGCATAACTCAACGCTAAGGCCATGCGATGAAGCAAGAAGAAGGGGAACAACCGCCTGGCGGTGGCCGCTGCTTTAAGCGAGGAGTGGGTGATGGACGCATTCCGAAGGCATCAACCCGGTGAAAGGAGGGAAAGGGAGAGGGACAGGAGACACGGCTTCAATACCAATCGAACAAAATATCTATGATTGACCAACCAGAATGAAGACGTTGGGGAAAGAAGAAAGAAATAAGAGTACAGAGAAGAGGAATATAGCCCGGAATATAAATATCAAAGAGAAACACGATTACTAACCCTCGCAACCACACCTGAAGAAATAGCAAGCCAATATAGTGAAATTTTATAACCGATACCGATACTTATTTCCGCAATTCTGACCTGAGATACACAGCGTTTACTGTATCTTGTGACCACCTTTCAACTCATCTCACCTATCCCACACCATCCCAATCCTTCAATTAACAACTCAATTCCGCAATGTTCTCGTTGGCAAGACAGTTGGGTCGGTTGGGCCGTGATACCCTTGCAACACCGGAATCAATACATACCATATTTATTGAATCTCTATCCACTTTTAAATGAAACAACTCTTCCTCTATTAAGAAGCGGACACCTTTTAATATATTAAGAATAGGTGGCAAAAAAGAAGATGCCAAGGACTTATGTATGAAAATGGTAAAGCTCATCATTTGCGAAAGCAGAAAAACAGTTAGTTGAAAATTGCAAATATGATACAGGGCGCTTGAATATCAATTTTCAAGCTGCGTGTATCATTGAAAACAGTAACGTACTTGTAGAACTCAAATGCATGAGGATGAAAAAGATAAACCAAAAATGATTTCTACAGTATTGGATTGAGAATAGTGAAAGGAATAGTAATTCAATGGGGAGGTCGACCAGGGTTTGTATTTTTTCCGTATTGATTACCATTACTAGAAATGACCCTGTTTGTGTCTTTGTACTTGGTTTCCTTATTCTGTTTGAAACCCCCGTCCGTCATTACCTTATCTCCCAATACTCGTGAATGATAGTACATACCTCCTCTACGACAAGTACAATCAAGGACCTCATCAAACAATCAGGAAACTATCAAACTTGTTGCCATAGACCTCGGTCTGCATGGAATTAAAGAACTCAACAAAGAAAACAATTCAATCGCCGATCACTCCGCCAAAACAATGTCACCGAGTGATGTTTCATGACCCAGCCAAGCCTCGTCCGCCAGCACACAGAATCTGAATAGCGTCCGAAGCTTAGCACCTGTAGATTTTAGTTATTATGACATAGGCTGGCTATATGTATAATTAAGAGCCTACAAGTATCTCGTACACACAATAGGAATGTAACGGCGTACGGGACCGACCCCAGTCTGGTCCCGTCTTGGGTTTCCTTGTTCCTGTTTCCTGTTTCCTTGGCCTCGTTTCCTGTTTCTCGTGTTCTGTTTCCTGTTTTCCTGTCTCTGTTTCCCTGTTCCCTGTTCCCTTGCCGTCGGGTCACATCCCCGGCTGCAAGCCCTGTTCATGTCTTTCTCTGTTTCCTTGGCCCGAACCTCCTGTACCCCTATCCTCGCTTAGCCCCTAGTCTCCCCGCTCCTGAGTCCTAGTTTACCCGATCCCCTGTAGGCTCTTCCCTGCTCTGGCTTTACCCCTGTCAACCTTTATCGTCGCGGGACTATTCAACCCGGACGTATTGGAAGATGGCTTTGGTACCTGGAAGCATATTCTACGGCCCGAGAAGGTTCTCTATGTCTTGGCTATGCCTCGACCTCTTCACAGCCTCCGATCCCCGTTGCGCTTCGTGAGGTAATGCCCAGCCCTAGAGTCTCACATGTCGCTAGGGTATTTGCCGATCGATTCCAGTCTGCGCTCCTGTCCCCGTCTCTGTCGCCTCGCCTCGCCTCGTCCTGCCTTGCCTTGTCTCGTTTCTTGTCTCCTTGACTCCTGTACTTTCCTAGTTTGTTCTAGCTTCTGTCTCCTCGCTTCTGTTCTCCGTTCCTGTTTTCTTGTGCGTTCCTGTCTCCGTTCTTCGCCTGTTCTTTCCTCGCTCTCGTTCTCGTTCTGCTTTTCCTGTCTCGGCTCTGCTTCTCCGCTCGCTTCTTAAGGCTGCCTGGATTAATCAGCGGCGTTATGATTCTTGTATATAAGGGGGCTCTCTCTCTCTCTTCGAGGGGCTTTCCTTTTAGTTCTCTAGTCTTTTCTTCTTGTACACCAAGTACGATTCAATTCAGTCTTTTGCCTAGAGAATCGTTTCCCTCGTAGACCACGTTCCTTCCTCCGGGGCTCCTCGCCTCGGGGGAGGACTCCTGAATCCTCGTCCTCGTTCTGCGTCCTGGCTCCGCTCCTTCCTAGAGCCAGTCTAGTTCTAGTTCTCGTTCTCGTCTGCGTGTTGGCTCCGCTTCCCCTAGAGCCTGACCTAGTCCTTCTCGTCCTCGCTTCGCGTGTTGGCTCCGCTTCCTCTAGAGCCATTCTGTTTCCGACCACCAGGGGGGTGAACCCCTGGACCCGTCATGTCCTGTTCCCGTCCGGCTCTGTTCCTGTTCTCGCCCCGCTCCCTTCGCCCCGCCACCGACTCCTGTCCTGTCTCGCCTCTCGTCCCGTTCCCTGTCCCCGTCGGTGGCACCCGTTCTCAGTCCGTTCCCTGACCACCTGGGGGGTGAACCCCAGGACTCACCGATCCTAGTCCCCGTCCCCGGCTCCGTTCCCGTCCCCGTTTCGCCTCCCGTTCCGTCCCGAATCCATCTCCTGCCGACCACGCCTGCCAAGAACCTTAGTCGCTACGAATCTACGAGGGCCCCTTCACGAAGACACTCTCTTCCACGAGCAACGCCGTTCGCCCGTAACAAGGAACCTCGTAATGCAACCTCTCGTTTAGTGAAGATGGCCCTTGTGATAAGCCTTCGCTAAGGAGCTTTGGCTATGATCCTGAATAGCATACTGTGCTCGTTCACAATCATGGATATATCTACGGAATTTTAAGGAAAGTTGATTAAGAGCTGAGACTTCACCGGTTGGACCTCCGGTATAGTAGAGGATTAGAGTGGGATACAGACCTGTTTGTATTCTTTCCAATCTTTGTTAGTTCTTGCCACTTGCACTGGCCTTCCGGCGGCTTAGTACATGTTACGGGAAATCGAGTGAGAGGGTATGATGGTTGGAAGTACGGGTAACCAGGGACAAGCATAGAAAGGTATCGAGGTGGTGTGGGGCAGTCGTGTACGACCACACCTGTACTATACTATCGGGCGGCATACTCCGGGAGTATTGCTGACGGCTGCAGGCTATTCTCCTTTGAGAAGGTGACTACTTAATAAGTATGGTACAGCCTGATAGCCGGCATTTGTGAGTCATAGGGGTTACGCGAGATAGAATGTGCTAGATAGAAACGGGCCTTGGCATGGGTTCCAATCATGGGTAAATAGATAGGCGGATTCCCGCGAGTTGAGAGGGACTTTTGGTTCAGTATCAGCGAGCGGAGTCCGATCTACAATATCACTTGTTTAAAAGCTACAGAACTATTGCTTAGCCGTGCCATACTTTAAATATCCCATTACATTACAGAATAAGAGAGCTCACAGGTTTTTCTGGTTAACTAAAGAATATGTGCTATACTCACCAAAGTTTAAGGATCCCTACTACTCGATTCGCTTTTACGAGCAGTTTAAGTAGAAGGAAGATCGAGGAGAGGGTGTTTTTGATATATCGTATGCAGCCCGGCCTTCCCTGCATCAATTGAGCGGGCGACATTACTTCCGGCTGATCTACCGCTCAATACATTATATACACAGTGCCAAATTGCTCGCATTCTAGTGTTGTAGGAACAAAGCCAAAAGCCAGACAAGCTACAGAAAATCCAAGGACACTGCCAGAAGAATAGAATTAATCAAACAAAACTCCAACCATAGGCAACAAATAATACGAGGCCTGATAACCGATAATCCAACGCCCTGATACCCCGTTGGGCTATAGCTGCCCGGTCGCAAATATACCGGCCCCCTAACTGTAACTACTAGTAAGTAACGAGATAAATAGCTGGGCCTCACGGTCTGAAAATCGAAACTCACCTATCCTCGTGTCTAAACCGGCTCTTGAAATCCCGCATAGTATTTCGCACCCGCCTGGCCACCTTCACTTTCGCTCCCCTGAAGCTCCGGAGGCTCGACCGGTTACTCCGCCTACTAAGCCTCTCGATATCCAAACCCCCGGGCTTCTCAAACTCGCTCTCCCTACGAAACCTTGCGCGGATCTCCTCCACCGCCCACCCGGCATCCCCGCTGGACGGAACCGTCAGCTGCGACACCGTGTTGGGAGACAGCTCCCGGACCTGTTTTTCAGTGGATTGTAGGTTGGCTTGGATCTGTAAGTTCCAGCCTTCGGCGGTTGTCTACACCTCACATCAGCAAATCGTGCGACAACAGGCCGTGGGAAACCGAGACGGGCGGGCTCACGCCTTGCATATCAAGCCGAAAATGCTCGTTGGTGTATATCGTCCCGTACGCATCACTGAACGGAGGCTGCAACTTGTGGTCAGGGATTTCTTCGACAAATGTCTCGAATGCACGCTTCGCCTTCTTGGTCATCCTGGACTCGAGGGCGATCAGGTTCGCTCGGATTATAAACAGCCAGCAAGGAGCGGGGTGAACAGGACTCACTGGAATATGTGTTACGGTCAGCGCTCGTAGTGCTTCGAAGGATGATGCGAGAGGTTGGGAGGTTCTCCCCATGGCCAGAGAGCGGGGGATTCAGGCCCCCGTATTTAACCAGCACACAGCCACACCGGGCAGGCAACGGGCAATCCATAGGTTTTGATTGGCTGTGATTCGGGATGCTTTCTTTTCTCCATTGGCCAGGATGGCCAAGGCTTACCCGGATTGGCGCGCACCAAACAACCGAAAAGCATGAATACATAGCGAAACCTAACCCTCGGGGCGTGCACGTGCAGTGTGATGGGCCAAGTTTCTCAAATACACGCAGTGCACAAATACGTAGTCCCAGCCGGTTGTTGGCGCTAGTTATGCAACCATCGCCCACCCTGGTTCCCCCCCTCCATCATTGGGGTTGAGCTCTCGACAGAAAAGAGAAATCCTACCAGACGGTTTCAAGGGGGTACGGTCAATCTAAAATACACGCCACAGGGACGTATGATACACAGGAGGTCGATCGGCTACCCACCCCCCCCCCCCCCCTTCCTTCCATACAAAGTCTCGGAATTGACCGTACCCCCGTGAAGGAGAGTCTACTGTAAGGGTAGGTAACAAGCCGTGACATTTGCGACAATAATTCTTTGTGGAGTCAGGGTTAGGCTCACCAAAAGCAACAGTTGCCTCAACAGGTAAATCAGACTACCGAAAAGGGACGAAGGGATTGGTGAGGGTGAGCCAGCTGGAAGAGAGACTCGAAATCTGAAGATGGGGGTGTTTCCAAAACGCTCTAATAGTTGTAATGTGCTTTGTGATTTCGACACTTTGGGACTGTGAGATATCAACGGTATACCACTTGAGCAGAGCAGTACGCCTCATGCTCTGTATCATTGTCCTCATCGGCCAAGAGCCAGGACCGGCTTCGTTGGAGAACCGCTGGCCTCATCCTGTGAGATGTAGATGAGCCGGGTACGCGTTATCCTGTGCCCGAGACACTCTCCGTCCCTGACAGGTAGCCCATACGCAGTGTGCCCGCTTGTGTCTCTACTCCGGATCACCGCTACAGCAGTGCCCGCTCCGCCTCATTAACAATGCACCACCGCACATTGATAGAAGACAAGACATTCACATAGAGTCCACGTCAACTACAACGCAGGTCCCGGTAGCATTAATGTGGAAAACAGGGACAGCAACCACCCCGGGAACAGGGCGACTCTCCATCACCACGCCGGGGGCTGTAAACTAAATCACCCCTTTCTTCCCCGCTCAGCGAAACCCCTTGCCAGCGCCAGTATTCTGCCCGCGCGCCGAGCCCCACCCCGCGCCGTCAACGTCTTCCTCCACCGCCACCGCAGCGGCACCCCCGCCAGCACTGAACCGACGGCCGCCAGCAGCACCGCCACCAGCTCCAAGCCGAGCACCAATTCAGCACGTAACCAACGCCCAATTCGACGCACAACTCGACTCCTATTTATCCCGAATCAGCGGGCGGGTGCGAGTGATAGCCCATGACGTCCGTGTGCGAGTGACATTATGTGACCGGCTAGGGTTAGCTATGGTTAGCCACATCGTGTGATCCAGAGCGACGAGGTGTTTTCCCGGGCGTCTGCGGTGCCCAGCGGAAGGCACAGAGGTAGGTGCGCGATGGGATTGGCCGTGTCTGTGGTAAAGTCTGACCTTCTAACCTTTAACACAAGGGTTATCCTATACTTGCTTCTCCCATCAGCTTCACAAGTGAAATCTCGCCATGGCAGGCCACACCGCCACGAAGCCCGCTGGATTCGGAACTGGATCCGGAGATGATAAGTACCGAGTGATGCACCGTGACGCACTCGCCTCCCATAACTTCGTTTTTTGTCTCTTTCTGTTTAATTCATTGTTTACATGCAGCTCATGATACACGCCTCCCTTCTTGCGACGGCTTTTCTCTCGTTTATTTATCTTCATTTTGCTTGATTCTTTCCTTGCGGCCGTGTGGCGCCGGATCGAGGCTTTATCTTCTTCTTTTGCTTTGTTTCACTCACTCGTTACCGGCAGACCGTAGTCTGTGGGAGGTATCGCACCAGCCTCTGGGCTACCCGCTCCTCGATCCTCCACCTCCGGAAAAGTGGTGGCACAGAAATACAAAGAAATGATGACGGACCTTCAAAGATTCGGTACTATAAATGACATTCTCCTTTACCGCCCTTCAGCCCTCCCCATCCTCATTTCGCCTCTTCCCCCTTCCCATCGTCTTCCCTCGATCATCTCCCTCCTCTTTTATCTCTACCCCGTTGGACTCCTTCCAGACCGCGAGCGCAGCTTCGGTAGCTGTGTCTGTCTGTCCACTGCAGTTGCTGAACTGTATTGGCCTTGTTCGTTGGGTGCCCTGATCTGTTAATCAAGACGTTGATTGGGCAAGTGTGCGCATAATTCCTAAAGGTCGATGGATAGGTCGATCTTTTCACAGAGCCCATATTGTGATGAATGGGGCACTCCATCTAACCATGTCACCTAACTGCTCGATTCAAGTTACCAAGCACACAGACACGCAGGTTGCGAACTTTGTCCACCACCTATCCCTGAAGCTGTAGCTATATGGCTGCATATGCATGTATGTGCACAAGCTTGTCAACTATGTGTTTGCTCAACTAGCAAAATACACTAATTGTCGAGGTGTTTAACAACTTATAAAACGTCCCGTACTTATACCAAAGTATCAACAACCGAGTATAGTATACGTTTGGCCGGGGGGATTCGTGCTCCGAATCCTTGGCTGAATTTCAAGGGAGATGGGAGAGCTCTCGGGGTTCCGCGTGTGGTTTGATGTCTGCGCAAATCCATATCCGATATGCGAGTAGTTAATGGGTTAATTAAAAAAGAAGGAAAAACTATCCCGAAAATCAAAAAGGGTATATCTGGTATTACCGCCACTAGCAGCCTCCACCAGCTATACATATGAATCAAGATTCAAGTCAGACATTTTCCCACTGCGATATTCTAAAATTAATTGGAAAAGCGCTTTGAAACGGAGCAAGATCGACCTTCCTACATATAGATCTTTTTCATATGTGGAAATGAATCCGGAAATGCGACTTAAACGCAGCTTTTTCTTTCTTGCGTTTTTATTTAATTCATTAAGTACATGCAACCGTTCGGTTATGGTAACATCGCACTACCCTGAACTGCCCCTCCTCCTCCGCCTCTAGGAATGCAATCTGACATATAAGCCGATCGCACATGCACAACAAAGCATATCAAAACCGAACCAAAACTCCAATATTCCGTAACTGCAATCATCAGTAGCTTTCTAATATTTATGAGAATCTATATAAGACAGCCGGTACCCTTTTGTATCCTTTACTCCTCCGCTCCTTCCCTATCTCTCGATCCGCGCGCGCCCCATCCCCGGTTTCCCTCGTTTACTTGTTGTTCGGCTTCCTCGGTCCTCTACCCCCGTTCGTGTCTCCGTTTTGCACACTGTTTCCAGATCCCCATTGCTTGTCAATACAAAATTGGAGCTATATCGTTTACGCAGCGGTAAAATGAAAGACATATTTTGGAGATATTGAACCTGGAGAGCATTGAGCAGCAAGTGGGAGAGTTATCATCTATGCTATAGTTTATGTGATATCCCAAGCCCACACTTAATCCGCATCTAAGGTGGTCCTTAAACTATTACAAAGAATTTCCCTGAGTGTAATATTGTTAGTGATATAAAATACTGCTACCAAGGAAATCTAAGAGATAGGTTTCTTTACGCCATAGTATTAACTTTATGCGACAATTTTGTATCTAGAAACAAAATTGACATAACTTGGAAAAAAAAGAAAAGGACATCTCAGAGACCTACCCGCCTATGTAGATTTATTCAACATCTTTTCGGGTACCTTTCTTACCCCCTTCCCACATCTTTACTTGACGCTTTACTGTCACCGGTTTGATTCTCCTCATATACCTTTAACATGTTTCACCGGGAAAGCGATCGTCACCCGGAAAGCAATCAAGGGTGACAACGAGATGATCCAAAGTTGCTGAAGAAGGTTGAATTTATATACAGTTACGGAACCAAGTAGCCAGAAGTGTTATTTAGATATCTCCCAACTATCTTTGATATGATTTACATTTATCTAGCGAGAGTATTGTTTCAGAGAGTATTGTTTCAGAGAGTATTGTTTCAGAGAGGTCGTTGACTGGGTTAGGGAGTGTAAGCTTTATCGACTTCACCAAATTTGGTTTATATTCGTTATATAACTCCGGGATTCGGAAAGGATACACTGAACCATCTTATATGTGCCCTCATATATTCTGTTTTAATGCCCACAACCTCCTTTTGTGAAGTTCGGTTGGTTTCCCGGTGATGATCGCTTTCCCGGTAAAATACGTTAATCCATACAAGTTTAATCGTCAAAGTCAGGATAAACCCCGTACCATAGTAACTCTATACCCTAGATGGGGCTTAATCCAGTAGAATCTCCACTAGCCGCTGAAGCACAAGATCATCAGAGTGTGTGTATTACGTAGTGTTCATACCGGTAAGGGAAATGCCTGTACTAATTAGATCGAAAACGGCTTGGCAAAGATTAAAACGCGGGCGCAAACTTGTTAACCAATTAAAATTATATTACCGGGAAAGAACTAGCCCGAACTCAGTTCTGCAATCAAACGTAGAAAGCAGTTACTACATGTAGGTATAGTCTGCAAGAAATTAATGAGTTGAACAAAAAAAAAATGGTCACCAGGTACATATAACAATAGAGTGACTCTTGAGCGAAAGACCACCTAACCTAGGGGGTAATACTAACTGCACACCAACATTAACAGCGACAGCCGATAGTTTGAAGAATAGATTCGACCCATACATGTCTCATCGTATTGTGCACCTGGCCCTGTCGCTTCGAATGCCGTTGGCACCGAGGACGCTCAGTGAAGCACCTAATCGCTCGGGTCACACAATATCACTCACATTAGCTTGGTCACAGGATATCACTCATATTCACGGATCATAGACTATCACTCACTTTCCTCAGTCACAGTGTATCACTCACATTGACCGGCGGAGGTGCGGGCGGAGGTGCAATTAACTGCGGTTACCTACATACTGGTATATATATAGTGTTAATATCCCATTCGGGACTTTCGTCCATCACATCTAAAACCTCAAAGCTCGCTCTACACCGCAGGATACCATGCAAGCGCTTTCTCGCAAATCACAAGCCTGGATGGTTCTTTAATGATGCTTCCAGATGCGGGGGAAATATGATAGAAGTTGATTTGCCTGGCGGAACATGGCAGTTCTCCGGTTTTCCCCTCATCTCGCTGGCCTTGATTGCTGCTAGAAAGATTATACCTATACTTGGGTACTATCCAGCCCGGGATTTCATCGAACACGTCTCCACATTCCCCGTGACCCATGGTATCTTCGTGATATCTGGCAAGGATGAGTTCAACCAACAGGTAATACCACTCCACACCCGTTTATTTGGTTGAAGGTTCGGAAACGTAGCCTCTACGGCAGTCCTGTGGCTGTCATACACAGACAGTTGCGTTTAAACCAATGAATCTTTAATGCAAGGTGGCGCAGCCAATCGAGATAGTTGGCATCATGGAGCCAATCGCAGAATTGTGGCTAGCTACCACGTGATCTTGCCTACCCCGGCACGGTGATGATAAGCGCGAGGCAACAACGCACCTTTCTGAGATCATACACAGAAATAAACCTTTGCGGAACGCAAGATGGCAGACACAGCGGCTTGCACCCCTTTAGCTCACAGCCCTTCAGCACCACGAGTTAACACAACTATCCGAGTTTCGAACATCCCGATATCCATCTCACTCGCTGTTCTTCAAAAATACCTTCAAGAGCTCGAACGTTCACTTGGCACCATCGCGGAAAGCAGTGCCGGGGATCTCTACATATCCCTCGCGCCCGAGGCATCGGAGGAAGGCTATCTGCGATTCCAGGTTGCAACCGTGACCTTCTCCCGTCTTATTCATGACTCCACTGCCATCAGCCTGGGGCCCCCTGGAGACACATTTGAAGCGACAGTAGACACCCATTTTCGGGGGCTCACACCGCTCAACAACCCCGAAGATCCAGCGGTCGAGTATGTGCCATCCGTGTGTTTGGGCTTTGCCTTTCCTGTGAATACTAGAACTAATACCGCGTCTAGCATCATCGCTGTGACTGGGCTAGCTGGCCATGCATTTGGTTCCTGGAGATCACGGGCGGGGTACGGGATGTGGCTGCGGGACTTTCTTCCCAGTGATATGGAGGAGAACGGTTACCGGGCAAGGGTTTTCACCTATGGATATGATACAACACTCATAGGAAGTCACTCGCATGCTGGAATATATCATTTTGCCAAGCAATTCATTGAGGCAGTGAAGGGAGCTAGGAGCAAGGTAAGCAAAACACCTCCATGTACTATGGCGCCGCATGCATAAGCTTATGTCAAGTAGTGTTCCTCTCGACCACTGATCCTCATTGGACACAGTCTCGGTGGATTGGTCATCAAAGAGGTAAGCTCCCACAATCTGATTAGGTGCATATCCCTTCGTCTAGCGAAAGAAATGCTGCCCGCCCAAATGGGAAATTCTTGGCGTGGCTTTACCATAGATCCTGTTATCACTCTCATCAGATAAGATATCTCTGGCCCATAAACCCAATTCCTACGGTATATGGTGGGCAGCATTGCCACACGAAGGGAACATAAAAGACTCTCGCTAAATAGTGCAGGCCATCATCCAGTGTATTGAAGACGGTAAGGATAGCATCCTAGGCGCGTTTCCTGGGATACTATTCTTTAGTGTTCCACACAAAGGGCTTGCGGACGCTCGTCTCTTATGCATGGTACACGAGCAGCCAAACAGAAATCTGGTTCAGGATCTGTGCGAAAACAGTCAGTTCTTGCGCCGTCTTGACCGGTCCTTTGGCTACCACATGAATCTCCGCGGAATGGGCACCGACATTATATCTTTCTACGAGACGGATGAGACCCGGACTGTCAAGGTAACTAACGTTTCCCCAAGCCCACCCAGCCATCCTCCAGATCCAAAAGGCAAAGAAATATGTTTGAACGACTATCCACACCCGTATTCCCAGTTCTAGCCTCAACGATTTGTGATAGCGGCTGTCTTTTTAGTGTTGATTTGGATGCAAGTAAGGGCTAATAGTTCTTCACCATAGGAATTGAGCTCCGGGGTGTGGGGAAGGTGCGGACCCTACGTCAGAATGGTTACCGAGGAATCAGTCAAGCATGCTGCGATGAATGGTCAATACCTCTCAATGGATGCCGATCATTCTTCAATTGTGAAATTCGCGGATCGTTCAGATCAGAAGTATCAGCTTGTTCGTGGTAAGCTACTAGGCATCGCCCGTACAGTATCAATCCCACCATCGGAAACAAAAGGTGCGTTTTAGGGATTCCACTCATCCTTGTGGAAAGGCCTCTTCCTTGGCCCCAAAGATGATGCTAATGAGATGATAGTCCCATGCCAGGAAAGGACAAGAGTCTGCGAGTGGCTATATCCCGGGGTAGTCGATAAGAAGCACAAAGAGATAAGCGACAATAGGCTGAAGAACACAGGCGGTTGGCTTCTCGCTGACGACAAGTTCACCTCTTGGAGTGGTGGTTCAGGGCCTCGGCTGCTCTGGGGTTGTGGGATCCGTAAGTGGAATTGTTCTTCATGGGCCACGATATAGACTGACAGTGGGATAGCCGGTGCCGGAAAGACGTTTCTGACGTATCATAACCCACTCTAACGCAACCTCTTGATGTAGCTGACGCTTCCTGCCCAGCTCCCTCGTGATTGATCTGATCCTCGGCCGCTCGAAGGCATGGTCGAGCACAGTCGGGCTGGCATACATCTATTTTGACTATATGGCTCAAGATCAACAGGTACCAATTACGGTCCTCCGCGCCCTGATCAGGCAGCTTATATGCACGCCAAAATTTCCTATCCCCAAGCCGGTTCAATCACTTTACGACAGAAACTGCGCGGCGGGGACCACCCCCGCGCTGGAGGACCTACAGAACGCCCTTGCTGCCACGCTTGCACTCTTCACGGAAACCTTCTTCGTTTTTGATGCGTTGGATGAGTGTCGAGAGGATACACGGAAGCAACTGCTGCCATTGATATATTGGATCGCGGGCAGAGGGGCCAGGATCTTTCTGACCAGCCGTCCCTACCAGGATATCGCTCTTTCCCTCACCCCACCCGGTCTCAACAGCCATGTTGAGAGATTGGAGATAGCGGCCAGGGAGGAGGATGTGATGATTTACGTTGAGAACAAGATTCAAGACCACGACGATGCCCGAGACCTGATCAAGGACGATTTCAGAGCAAAGGTTGTTTCCAAATTGGTCGACGCATGTAAAGGAATGTGAGTTGGCTCTGACAGCATATTATTCTTCACTATTCTTCTGGGTTGTGGCTAACGTCCCATGACAGGTTCCTACTCGTGCGTTTCTACATTGAGGACCTCTGTGAATACCCTACGATAGAAGACATCCGAGTCGCCTTGGAAGGAGTTGGCTCGATAATCGGGACCGAAAAGGCGCTGAACGACACCTACGGTAGAGTAATGGATAGCATCCGCGAGCAGCACGCCAGTCGTTCCAGGCTTGCTCTCAAAACCCTCACATGGCTCCTAACGGCGGATTTCACGTTCACCGTTGACGAACTCCGCATGGCCGTTGCGATGGGTGACGGGAGCCGTGTGGGAATTCCCAACCCCTTCAACGAAGCAGAAATGCCCGACCAATCATTAATCTTGGGTGCATGTCGTGGGCTTGTGATGATCGATCACAACAGCCAGACAATCAAGCTTGTCCATTACTCGGTTCACGAGTATCTCGAGAAGGCCAGTGCGCTGGGAGATTTAGCAAACCGCCATCTCACAGTTGCTCTTGGTCTCCTAGATTATATCTGGTTGAGCTACATCGAACCCGAACCACGCCGCGACTGCCTGCTGGACTCCTGTAAATTTATAGATTATGCCCGAAGGACCCTGCACACCCACATGCAGGCCTGCCATCACATCGCTCCAACAGAAACCCTCCTCGGGTTCTTGCGGAACACGGATCTGGTGAGGCATCTCGGCGGACTGCAGTGCTGGTCGTTGGAGCCGAGACTCACCCGTGTTCCGGCTTGGGACGGCGACGCTCCTCGCGGATACGGACTGTTGCATGAAGCGACGGCATGGGGAAGCACCATTCTTGTGAATTGGCTGCTGGACGACGGGGTCGACATCCCAGTTGAAGCTGGGGCCGTCACACCACTGCATGTTGGTAGCGGGGAAGGCATGGTAGAGCTGGTCTCATTATGGCTCGACAAGGGCGTCGATGTAAATGCAACCGACGGAGGTGGGAAAACACCCCTCACGTGGGCAATCCGCGTGGGTATGGTGGGTGCGGCTGAAGTTCTGCTCAGGAGGCGTGCCGATCCGATAGCCGCATTGCAGGCGCCTGATTGGGACAACAAAGAGGGGTGCAACCCACTTATTCTGGAGCTCTTGTTCAAGTTTGGGCTCAGCGTGGAGCGTAAGTTGAAGCCTCAGCTGTCCAATGATCATGTGACATACCTGGTACACGCCATATCCCATGATAACTCTGCTGTTGTTAAGTTCCTGCTACGGAAGGGCGCGAGAATACACAGCCGTAACCCGGCAGGGAGCACGCCACTTCACGAGGCGGCGATGCAGAATCGTACCGCCATAGCCCGACTGCTGCTACAGCATGGCTATGGGGGGCACGAGGATTATGAGGGGGATGAGGATGTGTGTGGGTATGGGGGCAGGCCCGGGTGTGGGTGTTCACACTGCGGTGGATGGGCTCATAGAGCACCTGCGGGCATGCTGGTGGATGCGGGAGACTGCGAGGGTAAAACACCTCTGTGCTACGCGGCAAAAAACGGGGACCCTGATATGCTCCGGGTGCTCCTCTCCCATGGAATAGACGGGAGTTCGAGTGGCCGTGTCCGGGCACCGCGTATGCACGAGCACGCTGCTGCCATCAACGCCCGGGACAAGAACGGAAAAACGACTCTGTCCTACGCAGCCGACATGGACAAACCCAGTACTGTCATGGTCGAGATGCTAATGGCTGCCGGCGCTGACCTTACGTTGCTCTACGATCTTGCAAGACCTTCCTACACATGGCTGCATGTGGCGGCGGAAAAGGGCCATGTAACCCTGTTTAAGGCGGCACTGGATGCGGGCATGGACCCCCATGCTCGAGACGATTCCAATGCGTCCGCGCTCCACTTAGCTGCCTACGACGGGAGTGTGGAGGTGGTATCTCTGCTCATGGAGAAGGGTTTAACTGTCGTCCTGCGAGACAAGGAGGGGAAAACACCATTACACTACGCCAGGGGGACTGCCACCATCGCCTTCCTGCTCGAACGGGGTGCCTGTATCAGTTCGACGGACACTTCTGGTGGTTCGCCGCTTCATTGCCGGCTGGTGGGTGCCCAGGCGAGTCGCTGGGAGTGTATCTCAGGCGATCACTGGGACGCTGAAAGGATGAGGGAAGACGCACGGCTCTTGATAGACAGCGGGGCGGAAGTGGATGCGCGGAACAAACACGGTGTGACGCCGCTACACCTTGCGGCTAGGGTGGGAAATCTGGACACGCTGATCCTGCTGCTGGAATGTGGGGCGGAGATGGGAACGCTAGACGTCAACCAAATGTCGGTAATGCATCATGCTGCTACGTCATGGTACAAACTGGATGCGATGTCATATCTCATTCGCACGGACTTGAGCATTGAGCAGCGGGATATCAACCAGAGGACACCTCCGCACCACGCGGCGCGGGACCCACGGGCACCCACGTGTGACCAGAAGATTCGACTCCTTTTGGAGAAGGGAGCCTCGGTGGACCCGAGGGACAGCGATGGATATACACCGCTAGGGTGCCTGGCTGCTGAGTTATCGGGATCGACTTACCCTCATGCGGGATGGACTTACCCTCATGCGGCATCGAGCTTGATTCTGGCGGGCGCCGATCTGACTGCTGTTCACGATGGTGGAGTGAGCGTGCTGCATGACGCGGCGGGAAATGCTAACAGAATGTTGCTGCACATGCTCCTTGCTACCGGCGCCAACATACACGCGTGCGACAGCGACCAAAGAACCCCACTACACCACGCAGCGCTGGGCCACGGTCAGAAAAGGGGCTTAATCAGGTTCCAGCATAATTTCGAGGATTTCTGTCCGTGGCATACTGCGGCGGGGATATTGATTTGGACGGGCGCCAACGTAAACGTTATTGATAAGGATCAAAACAGTCCATTACACGTGGCCGCGCGGCAAGGTTGCAACAAGTTGCTGGCCCTGCTCCTTAATGCCGGCGCCGACAGACGCGCGTGCAACAGTAACCAGGAAACACCGCTAGATATCGCCATTAACTGTGGGTTCAGCGCCGACTTTACGGAGCTGCTGGTTGATCGGCCCAGTGAACACCGTCCCGCCAGCCAAGTTGAGACGCAAAGTCAAGCTGCAGAAGTGGTGGAAATTGACAACGCACCTTCGGGCAATGAAACCCCCGGGACTCAGTACCCAGAGGATGAACCTGCGAGGAAAAGAAGAAGATTTCGATAGGTACATCCATAACTGCTAATTCCGTCATGCGGTAGCCCGGTGTCGCACGAGCAGACTGGCTGACTGATATCACAGCGTTTCCACCCAAGCCGAACTAGTGCCATTTACCCTTTGCTAATCCAATGTTAGCCATTTCATTCAGATATGGAGGTGTGGGTGCCTATTTTGGGTGGTGATAAGACTGTTTCGTTCGCTTTAGTTTTAGTTTACTTTCTCTAACATTTTCTCGCTGTATGTAATTGAAATTAGGAGCTGCGCTTTCTCGTGATTCCCGAGTACTCACAATCTGTTTACCATGGCGGTCCTGTGCTAAAAAACCGAGGTGCTTTAGCTTAGACACCTTGGTAGCAGGTCCGTCCATTCTTCTGCATGCAGTTACTACTCAGGAAACAATTTCGTAAAGATGATTTGGCTGAAATAGTAAGTATTTACTCCATGAGGAGTAAGACGTTCGTGTCCTTCCATCCGCAGCCTCCAACGACCGTTCATAAATTTCCTGCTTTTATGTAGAATACGTCTCCTGCAGCCCTCCAAAGCCTTATAGACCTGGAAGTACTAATGGTCGCTGCAGAAGTACCGAAGTGTTCCCGGATACACCTTCTCTCCCACAGCTGCCGAAAGCCCGCACGGTAACAGCACTCCTTCTCCCTCAAGTGTGCACGGTGACCCTAAGGCCAATGTGGATGCGCAATTCCGAATCCTGTATGGGGTTTCCCAGTGTTCCTCGTCCTCGTGGCTATTATGAAAAGGTAATATTTCTTGCAAAGCTATGAGCCGTTAACAGATTTTCTCAAGGTCAGGCCGACATTACCTATATTACGGCAGAGCATCAGGTCACAACCCCTCTCGAAGCTGTCTAGGCCAAACTGACAGAGGTTGGCACACCCAACGCCAATTACCATGTGCTTATTCTGCGTGGCAGTGTGGGGTCGACCATTCCAGCAGAGTAAAAAGTGGTGGTTGTTCCAGTCGAGTACTGTATTCTGTATATACACACCAATCTTGCTTACTTACCATCTCCTTGCCTCATGCCCAAACTCACCACAGAAACTGCACCTTTGCAAGTGCGCCGGGCATTACGATCATAGACCATGCAGTGTACTAGCTCAATCTTGTTTGAGCATGTCCTACGGGTGTGTTCTCCATCCAGAGACAATTCGGAATAGGAAAGGTGTCGCTTAGATGGAATGCCGATTCGATCAAGTAGTACTGGTCCCCCGCCAGCTGTCACCGGCTGCCACTGTATCCTGACCATACTAGTTGCTCGGGTCGTAATCAAGTGTGCTTGAGCCTCAACACAGAGATTATACGCGTACCAGTACTTCTGCCCGTTCTGTCACCGCACACCTATACACCGCAGAAGTCTATATGGCTGGCAGATCCCGCCACTGGTTACAGCCGTCGAGGTGCCTCTGGAGCGAAGAGACACATTCAAGCGCTTGTGGGGGAGTCATTCACAAGCTGGAAATACCTTAGATGGCTGTTATGCGACGCCGCACCAAAACCTGTACAGTTAATCACAGAACATCGCTCTCACACACCAAGACTCACGGGTTGCGGTTGGTTCTTGGCTGTGCGACCGTGTACCTGCATCGCGTTGTGTCCGACCTCGCTTATCTGGCGAGATCGATCGCGGGGCGGGAACCCGAACCCCTGTCAGGCACGGTAGCTGCTGCAGTGTGTGGTGTGTGTGTGTGTGTGCCCTGACATGTAGGTTGACGTCGGTGGATAATGCAGCCAGGGTTAAATGTGCATGTTGCACACACACTCCGCCATACGATTATGACCCCCCCACTGCTTTTCCATGCATGTCTCCGGTCGCTGTGCCCGTAGAGTACATAGCCAAGCGCATTTTTCATTCCGCATGCATGGGCTCTCTCAGGACAGCATTTGGTATTGTGAGGTTGATGGTGGTGGTTGTTGTTTGTATGAGTGCTAAGAACACAATAACACAAGAATTACGTGTATTTCCCAGCTGACGGACGGACTCTCCCCTAATCATATCAAGTATCACCCTCCACACCTTTACGTCGCATCTCTACTACCTCTGCTCGGTAGAGGACTAGAATCACCGGACAGGTAAAGGTTTTTGGCTCACGAGAACTACATGCACTGCTGAGTTCTTCGGTCTCTCGGTTGGAGGGGTACTGTTGTGGAGGCTAGAATTACAACAGGTCTTTGAACAGTGTTATAATTATCGGGAGTGAGTGGGAGTGGAGGGTTGACCACTACTGGATGGTGCTGCAACAAATCTAAATATTATAATAAACCATAAACCATCGTTTAGTCCAATTATTGTGGCTGAAGGAATTGACTAGAACCGGGGGGAGGAGCAGGAGGAGGAATATGAAGACAAAGATAAATTGGAGGAGGAACCTTTCTCTTCGCCCATCCCCGGTACAGAGTTTTGCTGTGTTTTTGCGCTTTTCCTGTCCGCTTCATAGGTCATCCTCTTCAGCGGAGTATACGAATAGGGCGCCCTAACAACCAGGAAATTGTTATAGCGTAATAATTTAAGATAGCACCCCATTCATCAGGAAATCCTGTAACCATCCGGAACAGGCCGAAGACAGGTACTTCCGTAATTAGTCGTTCAATGTAAGTTGCGGGGGCCGTAGGAGGTTAACCTCGCAGCAGGCTACTTGCAGCAGTTGACTGGAAGATGGTCAATCCCGGCACGAGAAAGATTAGGTGGCACTTGTGGAGGTTTTTGTCTTCACCCATTATTCGTATGCAGACCATACTCTATCACGATGCACTTTGGGGTAGTTAGTGAGAAATAGGTAATAGATAGGACCAGGAAAGTTCACTGCCATCGGGATAGAGCCTGTTCTGGCCGATCCAAAGCCCTCCTATCCACCAGAACATACAATCCGGGCGCCCTATTCACAAGGAAAATGCTTTTACCATGCATCAGCAAAAAATAGGTTTCACCAGGGCGGGTTCGGGCGTCCAGATGCTCAAATTAGTCTTCCGCGCCCAAGACCTCGTCTTTTGCATCCAAATCTCGTCCCGCTGCGACTAACATGTGACGCGTCGTGCTTTGGTACCAAGTATGCATCCAAAATGTGGCGTCTCGTCTTTTGACGCTTAGTATGTAGTATATAGGCTTCCAAAATGTGATGAAGCGTCTTTTGCCACCCTACCGCCTCCCAAAATGGGATACATCGTCGTGAATCTCCCAAAGACGTGGCGCTAGTCCCAACATCGCCAGGAAATGACGCAGGTTTGACGCGCTCTCGACATCTCGAAGGTCCATACCTGCTTACCTACCTGCCTATGTGCGAGCTTACAGTCTTCCACCACCCTCAACCTTTTCCCAGAGTAGGTTTCAATCCGTCTCTCTGCGCTGGGCGGGTCGGTGCTAGAACACCGATATTGGTGAGGTGAGACGTATTCGGCGAGACTTCAACTAGATGATGATGTCCATCGATCGGGACAAGAGTTGCTCGGTCTTCTATGACACACCTTGCAAGAGGCTTTACTCGCCTGAACATGTCAACAATCGTTCGCTTGCTCTATAGCTCAGAGCACTCACCTGGCGTGGGGAAGGGGTCAAAGAGGCACCGCTGCAGCTGTCCACTATCAAGAACACCCAACAGAACCGAGACTCTTGTACCATTCGTGCAACTAGCGGAGGAACTTGTGTAAAGAGGTATGGACTTCATGCGAATACACCTAGATAGCGTCATAGTATGCATCCCCAGGGAGGAAAAGTGGGTGGGTTTGGCAGAGAGGTGGCCATGGCCAGATTGAAGGTTTCGGGGCTTTGTGAGATGCCGGAGCACCCTGACCCTCTCCCGATGACCGGAATACCCCAGCCCTCATCCAATGGGCCATCCCAATCCCGTCCCGAGATGAGCGGCGGATGCGCGATGGATAAGGGCTGGTCTTTTTCCTAGATCATCCTAGCTAGCGAAGCTCTGGTCCGGGAATACTGATGGACACAAGATAGGAGAAGACTATCTCCACGGTGGCCTACGACAAAGTGGATTGCGGACAAAAATGGTTTAGAGGGCGATATTATATTAGATGAGAAAGAAATTCCAGCTGCTGCGATGCATTAGGAGTTTCAGGTTTATGGCTCACAAAAAAAAAAAAGCAAGTCACAGATGCCTCTAGGCTGAGGAAAACTCGCTTTGTATGGAGCAGCTGCGTGGGTCGGGGTAGGTTGGCTGTGGTCGAGTATAATAGAGGGGCAAGTGAGAGAGGGAGGAAGTCGATTATCTCTAGCCTGCTACATACCCAATTAGCCTCTAACGATCAAAAGACCAGCATTGTGTCTGGCGCCAATTAGCTCTGCACATTAGTCCAAGTCGGGTAGTTATTCATGTGTGTGTCCTGTGTTGAGCCTCAAAGGAATGTGACGCTCATTACTCGATCGTCCCGACGAGTATTGGAGGTGTATTGTCTCAGGCCTGTCCAATTCGCTTTTTGAACTGCAAGGCTTTGCGGTGGACTCGGTCGCCTTTAAAATTATCGTTTGGTCCCGCATGTGCAAAAAGGTGCAGCTGGTCTGAGTCGACCAACAGATCCGTCACACATAAGTTCAGAAGAGCATCCGCTCTTCGAGGAGGTGAAGGTCACCTCTGAAGCAGTTGTGTCGTGGGTCAAAACCTAACCCAGACAGCCAACAGCCACAGCGCCCCAAAGTGGCGGCGGAACTCAACTCACCCTTTTTAGTTTGTGGTTTGCAATTCGACGGGATTCTCCACCTCATGATTCTCCCTCTGACAGACAGAGATACTATCGATTCAGCGCGTCCTATAATCAGTATCTCCATTTTTGTCATCTCGAGCCCTAAAAGTAATCATCTTCATCGGATGTCACTCGGCGCTAGATGGTACCGTAATCATTTGAAAGAATGGCTTTTTCTTTGTTTAATGAAAGAATGGCTGGTCATATAAGATGTCGAAGTTATTTTTTCAAAGGAGATTAGGAGGACGTATTCAAGAGAAACAACCAAATATGGAACTTTCAAGGTCTTGTGTGACCGGCCGTTCTTTCGAATTAATACGGTACTTAGCTACTTATATATTTATTTTTATCTTTTGGTTAGGTAGTGGCGGCGGATGGAGAGGCGTTCTGGTGAGATCATTTTGTACTTACTCGTCAGCCTCTGGACTGGCGCTCATCATAACTGAAAGGTTGCATACGAGTAATGAATAAAACAAAAGGAAAGAAAAAATATAGCTAGTAGCCAAGGTTCATGTGCCTGGGGGTGCATTCTCCGGGTCGGGTTATGAACGGAGTTACTGTTTCTTCCGACCCCTGGCTACGTAAGTATGCACATAATATTACATACTAAACACTAGATCCCCCCAAAACCCAAACTTGCGGGCATGAATGTGGCCCTATAGTTCCGTATTCTGTACTAGAATGTAAATGAAACTTCAAGATAGATCTTTAAGCAATGAGCCCATTGGAAGTCTGCCGCTCTTTTTGTCTGGTAATGTTCTGTCATTCAGTACCTGCTACCACGCCAGATGAATGTCTGAATATACAATCTATATTTGCGTATATATATATCATTTCCCGTATGATTTTCGTTTCTTAATATAATCAACGACATGTCCGCACAGCGCTTACCTCGTCGGAAACTGAATGAAAGAAAATGAAAGAAATAGCGAAAAAATAGAAACACAATCTCAAAGTAAAAAATACATATATCCTAATATTTAGAGGGGGTGCTGACCGCGGTAACACGTTCTTTTGTTGCCGTGAGACCCTGTTCGCTGATCAAGATCATGATGGGAAACGAGACCTCTAATATTTATATTTCGACCTCTCTATCATTCAAGATATATATACACTTATCATCACTTAGACTTTGGTAACTACATAGATCGCGGAATCCGGGGGACACTAGTGCCTGGGTAAATGGGATAGCATCTCTCAGATGCAGCTCTAGCTCAATGTACCAAGAGATTACATATCTGATTTGTAGCTGAAACCAATGCTGTGGGCGAAATAAATCAAATAAAAAAGAGAATGCTTGGGGTGAGACAAACTCGATATAATCTGCATGTAATTAATGAGTTAAACAAAACAAAACAAAAAAACTCGATATCACGAGTGAAATCTGGTGATTCTAAATTCTAGGGCGAATACAATGCAAAACTGGTATGCCAGAAAACGTTGAATACTCGGAGTGTAAACTTTGGTTGTCATATCTGCTACGTAATCATGTGCATATCAAAGGAACCCCTGGATGAAGAGCTGTAATTTATCCGCCCAGAAACAACGCCGTACTCAGAGGTCTTCTCATATTCCGCTCTCGGTGTTATGTTTGGCGCTCAGTTACACACATATATGCCGTACTCTAGAAGCCCGCAGCCTGCTGTTTTAACCTTCCCCATTAGTAGAACCATCAAACATGAAGATGTTCAAGCTAACATGTGGCCCCTGATATGTATCTCAAACATACAACAAATAACCCTTCTCCATGATAATGCCAAGACTGTCATTCAATGTCACTCGCAGCCCAACCAATCGGAATAACTAGATTTCCAGTTAAGTATTCGACGAGACACAAGCAGACGCGATACTAAGCCAGCTCCAGACTTCTAGAAAACCCTTCGACCCTCCTGATATACATGCTGTGCAATGAGAGAAAATAAATCGATTCGGGATATTCGGACCAAGCAACGTGTACCCGGGGTTGCCTGAAAGTGATGCAACGATCAAATAGTCCAAACTTCTCACAACCAAACTAGCTGACGGAATGTAGAGCGAATCTATGGTAATTTCAAATGTGATGTGGTGAGAGTTGAGATGGTTGTCACAAGTGTTCCTCCTGCTGGCCAAAACCCCCAAATCATTGACCTGAAAAATTGCAGACTCTATGTAATCTAGAGACTCATTTATCACGCGTATGACTAAAATATCCATCCTGCTCAAGCATTATGTCGCGTTAATACTTGAAGTTCTGAGTACCTTTCGGCGTTGCTAGGTCAAGCGTTGCTAGGTCAAGCGTTGCATATCTTTCCGGCATCCCGGGTACATGTATATATGATTACTCACCAGTGTAGTCAAAAGGTTACTCACCAATACACCATTCAACCAGCTAGCCCTTAAACCTTATTAACCCTGCAAACCTTAATTCCACTATCGTCCACCACCTATCAACCGCTCCTATCAACCAAACAACTCCACTACCTATCAACATTCATGAACTGTACATACCACCTGCCAAAGTTGACGGATAAGGCTAGTTGATAGTGAGCGCAAAGAAAAATCGCTGGTAACGGTGAATTATACGATCTAAATACCATTGGCATCTTCACGGAGAATGAAAACACGACATAGATCGAGGAAATAAAGGATGGCAATTGAGGCTCTGCACTGCAAACATTGATAAGTGCATGAGGCTGATGCCCAGTATCTAGATACAGCGATCGAGATCGCTAAGGATTTAGCTCATTGGACAAGAGTATCGACCTTATTTTGAATCATTTGATTGAAATTCGGGATGCAGGAAGAGACCGACGTGGAGAACAAGTAGTAAGATCCAAATTGAGGTGAATATATATGCAGGAAACGCCCAGGCTAACCCCTTTGCCACGGCGAAACAAACGGCTCGACCACTCCTGGTACGGAATTCGAGATCAGCAACCTTCTAGTCCAAAGAGCGCGCTGTCAGAGCTCGGAGTCCGATAGGCTCCCACCTGAGGAAATGGGGAACGATATAGTGGAGCTCTTTTGGACATTTTACAACATGTTCATTGGTACAAGAGAGACAAGCGACTTGTAGAATGCCCTATGCCTAGTTGAGGGGCTTAAATTGGTCGACGAGAGTATTGCGGCAGACGTAGAAAGTCTTGGTATTGCGCGAGATCATCAAGCCACGGACAGGAATCATTGTTCCACGACTCTCTAGCCTCATGGATATACAATCTCTTTCATATCTATTGTGGTAGTCGAAATATACTCACTTATAAGAGTATTAGTTGGGTGGATAAAATACGAACTTTCATCCGTACCCAAGGAATGCTGCCTGCCCTTGTATATGAAGCCCCCGGCGATCGGGGGGCTGATACTTTCCGCCCTATAGCTTACGAGGGGGCCAGAAGTATACTGACTATACTGGTCCCCATCCATAATCCATTCGCGTTCAAGGGCTTTCTCCGCGGAGAGGTGCTTACAAGATTCAGGCTAAAGTAGTAGAGATATGACGCTCACTAATGAAGATGGTGCTTTTGCTTGTCTCAACGCGATATTTTGAAACTACACCCACGATCCCTCTTCGCAATGCCGCACTAATCGACGTGAGTCCAATTCAACTTGGGGGGTGGTGTTTAAGGTGAAGTAAGCGCTGCCGCTATCGTTCGCGGAACTACCGTAAGCAATACCTGATATCTTCTCATTATCGCTGTCGCTATCCGTTTCGTGTCTATTCTCTGAGAAAGGTATCTTTCTAGTGTATAACTCATGCGTGAGTACGTCTAAAGCCTATATGTCCACAGTTTGTGTACAGCGGTAAGTGATAAGTGATGAAACGGCCGAGACAGAATGATACCTGTTTTGAGTAAAACGCCACCAACATACGGTGTTTGCAGGTATAACCGTATCCCAGGGCGTTCCATCACTTATTACCCATCGCTGTACATATATCTTCGTCCTTTCCTGTTGTATGAGCTAAGACCCAGCACCTCCGGTGCCATATAATTGCGTGTCCCTATCATGTTTCTCATGCCGCTCACATCACGACGAGTTGACTTGGCGATAACGAAGTCGACAAGCTTGATATGAAGCCGAGGCATGGAGGCGATAAGTACATTCTGTTACCTGTTAGAAGATATAGAGAGAGTGTCATCCAGATGGAGAGATATACCTGAAGCTTCAAATTACGGTGACAAATCCGGTTATTATGCAAAACATCGACTGCAGTGAGAGTCTGTTTGCTTAAGATGCTGCAATCTCTCTTTGCACGCGTCCGGTCGCGTAGCATGCATGCATGCAAATCTCCGCCTGAGATATATTCTATGGCTATATAAACGGTATTTGCAGCATCCTCGTACCACCCGTAGGATTCTACAAAGCTATGTGTATACTAAGGATGGTTAGTCTGTACCAAATGAAACTGATGGAAATGGAAGCTTACCTCACGTAGAGCTATCAGCGTATTCATCTCCCTCGCTATGGTCTTTTATAATTTTGATGGATAGCTCTCGCGATCGACTTGACTGCACGGACCGCTGGCTTTGTGCGCAACAAACCCGATTCATCTAAGGCAGATAT
Organism: Morchella sp. 2018-W38C; assembly: GCA_024713705.1. Taxonomy (NCBI): domain Eukaryota; kingdom Fungi; phylum Ascomycota; class Pezizomycetes; order Pezizales; family Morchellaceae; genus Morchella; species Morchella sp. 2018-W38C. The sequence continues at coordinate 1,818,763 of JAMJEX010000008.1, read as the reverse complement.
TCTTTTCTACTTATAAACCTCGCCGTACCCCCCTCGCCGATCCTCAGGTTATTTTTCCAAGTTTGACCTTCGTCTTCTTCATTTTTCCGAGTTGTAACAGCTCCCTTTGCAAACTCTGCTACATACTTCCACTGCAGGTAGTTCTTCTGACTACTCACCGTCTTGATCGCCTCATATAGGGTGGCGGAACTCACTGTATATCGCGTGGAAGAAAGACCAGTTAAAAGCGGTAGCGGTACGAGTTGAAGGTTGATCGGGAGCAGGCTATGTGTCCAGCCATTTAAGTGCTCAACGAACCTCCCGTATAAACTATTCTCTTCATCATCGAACCTGATGATATCGGTTTATGTTGTCTCCACAGTGTATTCCGCATCGAGATTACTGGGCAGGGGGATCAGTGGCCCAGGAGGTCCCTTGTAGTTAGACCATCTCTGTCCCTGATTCGTTGCGTACGTTAGTGGTCCTTGATCACCCACGGAAAAGGAATAAGGCAATGCATATCTACTCACTGCCGCAATCATATCTATCAGGCTATGCTCGTGGAAGGCTAAGACCCTAGTGTTAGTAAAGATTCGGGCGAGTCGACTGAGTAGGCCAAGATAACACTCTGGATCTCGAAGTGATATCAGTTGACGACGCAGCGAGCGTACGAACTCTTTATTTAACGCACGATCATCCCTTGGTCCTAGTGTGATCTCTAAGTGGGGATTTTTGTGCGGTGGTCTGAAAAGTGAAATCGCCTGAAAAGCTCGGAAGATGGAGGAAAAGCAACTGTTATATTTGGACTTCAAAAGGTGCCTGATGAGTTAACACTTTAGATGAGTCCTCAACAGCCACGGTGTGCTGCAACAAAGGACACAGTACAAATCGCTACGGGAGAGATCGTTACGTACGAGAACGATTACCGGACAATCAGTGCCAGGTCCGATGAACACAAGAGGTCTTTTACACTCATATTCCTGGCGGATAATCAGAAAGGGTGCTATGTCGGCTGGAGGAAATAACAAGAAATACCCCCCCGCATTCTAGCTTTGTTGAGGTCTTCCAGTAGCTGGTCCGCGTAATCTGAGATATGGTTGGACGTGATGTTCTCGAGTATGGTATAATATCCAAACAACATGGCCCTGCAAGATGGGAGATCCGACCGCAGAAAGTCCCGAAGCCACATCTTTCCTGACCCCTCCCTGCTACACCACACGCTGTAGGCGCAAGTATCAAGCCCAGGAACAGCAACAACACTGAAAGAATATACATATGTTAATAATGCACACCTGGCAATCTAGGAATATATACATACATATACTTTGCTTGTGAGTGAGGTACATACTCTATGCCGATTGGACCCTGCGTATTAGAGACCTGTGTCAAGCCGCGGATGCCTTTGTCAACGGATACACCGCCAGAAAATCGATCCGGAATAATTCAAAACCCATTGTAGGTTTCTTGGGCATCTGGTGTTCTCAGTGGCCCAGGAGGAGCTGTGGTAAACTCTATTATTGCGTTTTGAAAATCCCGATTGGAACAAGATTGAACCATGCTGACGCGTATACCATGGGGATCATGGTTCAAATACTCCTCATTATTAGCAAACGCTGCCCTCAGCTTTGCGACAGTTTGATCTGAAGTAACAGCCGACGGGAGATTCCTGATGCGAAATACAGAGACCATGATCCCACTTGCCATTATCTGGTCTGAACTCTTTTCCGTACCTCATGTTAGGCCCTTCGTCTGGAGAAGCTTTGTCGGAGATGGTTAGAGCTGAACGGGGCAAGATGGGGCAGAAGGCTGTTCATACATGTAAGTATTCTATTGTCAGGATCAAGTTACCGGTACATACATCATGATACATGTAGGTACATGTACCTTGCCAAGAAGATGCGTGGGCGCTTAATATGCAGGTACACTACCTACTTCGAAGACCTATCCCCACCACTGCGGGTAGAATGTTAATTCTTAGAGTTTCATGCAGGCGTGGGGTACCGCAAAATCCCAGGAAGGATAAATCGGACTACACTGCAATACTAGGTTTCGGATTGGCCAAATGCCTGTTTGGCCTCAATCCGACATACCCAAAGCGTAACTTTTGACCATCTTGACCAATGAGTGGGGGGTTCGTAGTAGTCAACCTTCTGGAACGATGGCGAACCTTGGACTAAACGGCGAACGGCGAATATTCAGCCAACCTGGCTGGCCTGGATAGTGTTGATATCGAGCCAAGTAAAAGGTGTCGGTGCGCTTCTGTTGACCTTCGCCGACAGACGGGGCTTGCCATTGTCGCAGAAAGTACATCCATGTAGGTACGTACAGTATATCCGCGGATCCGGTCATTGGCTCGCTAACCCTAACCCGCAATTGCATATCCGTTCCTTTTTTCTTCTCTTGGCTCGCGCTGCTGCAATATAGGTACGGGCTGGGGTACAACAATTCTCCTTGAAGAAGCGCAGTTCTTCCTCCAGTTCTCAAATTTATATATGTGATTTGGGGATACTTTCCGTAAACTCTTTTGTGCCATAGCTCATTCTTTCAATACATATGGGGACCGCGAAGGAAGTATTACGAAGGGAAAGACATGACCTGACATACTCGGCCCAAGAGGGGAAGACGGGCAAAGGGAGAAGACAGAAACTGTATCTGGATAGTTTCTTTTTGTTTCATTTTTCATTTTCCATTTTCATTTCTATCTTGTATGTGGCGGTGGATGTAGCGGGGTTGCCGAGTCCCCTTTGCTGGGCGTGGCCGGGAGTTAGCGGGGAAGTTCTAGAGTTGTGATATCGCCACAGACTACGGTCTGCGTGTAATCAATGAATTAAACAAAAAACAAATTTCCCTCACTCTTTCTTACACCTAGTTCACTATCCGTTGAGATTTTCTAGAATATTTTCCTATAGATTCCGACCCAATGAGCAGATTCCACTGCTCTGGCGGCAATGTTATAGATGCATGAACTGAGCACCCGTATTTATCTCTTTGCGCTGCCAAAGTAATATTCTGTTCAATTTGATTGGTCCTGGAATAATGTATTTCCTCGGGGGAGACTGACCTTCCCTCGGCAACCACTGGCAATCTGTTTAACTATAACATAACTAGGCCCTGGGGCTCTGGGAGAAGCTTACGTCGACTAGTCCCACCAAACTGGTCGTTCTAGTGGATCCCCTGACCGGCTACTCGCCAGAAGGGAATCGTCCTAAAACTAACTTGGCATGCGTACGAAAACAGCATTCTAGCCTTGACATAGGGATAAATAGAGTGGATTGAGGAATGTCATGGCATATCACTACATCTATCTATCTCTAGATGAACAATCACTAAACATCCAGGAACAAACACCCCCGGCCCACCGTAGCGCCGATAAAAGCACCCCCATAAATGCACCATCCTTGGGATCCATTCCATCACCTCCCCAATTCTCCCCTACTCCGCCCGCCTCTCCATGATCCCTAGCACCTTCTCCCTCACACCTCCCTCCCAATCATCCCAACAAACACTATACACCACCATATCCCTGCCCAAATCTTCCCCATGACCTTCCGGCACGCTCCTCCCATTCCCCTGCTTCCCGTTGCTGCCCCCGCCATAAAACACCCTATCCCACCGCCGCACCCCCTCCTTCCAAAACCCCATCCTCTCCGCCACGCGCATCGACGCCGTGTTCACAGTACTCGCCTGCCACTGCACCCTCCTCAGCCCCAGCCCCCCCCGCGCCGGCGGGTCCAGCGCATACTGCAGCAGCAGCCCGACGGCGTTGGAGGTCACGTGCGTCCGCTGGAAGGGCGGGAGCGTGATGACGTAGCCGATCTCGGTGGACTGTCTGGGCACTGAGGTGTTGATGTAGGCGATGATGCCGGCGAGGGCACCGGCGGGGTCCTCGCTGGGGGGACGCGTCTTGTCGATGACGGCGTACAGTGTCATGGTGGGGTTGGGGCGGACGACGGCGTCGAAGAAGGTGGTTGTGAACTCGGCCGCGGAGGTGAAGGGGGTGAAGGACATGTGGTCGTAGATGGACGGGCTCGGGGAGGTGTGCATGAAGTAGGAGGAGGCGTGGAGGGAGGGCTGGATGGCGGTGGTCAGTAGGGATTGTGGGTGATGCTGGTAGGGCTTACGATGAAGGGGATTAGTTTGATGAGGTCGTTGGAGAGGTCCTGGACGGGGTAGCAGTAGTTGACATCGTCAGGCATTGTGGTTCTGGGGAGGTTAGTAGCTGGCCTTGCGGAGGTAGGTGTATGTTGCACGGAGGTGTGGCATGGTGGGGTAGATACATGTAACCTATCCCTCCTCTGGCTCGGGAGAGGGGCTGCACAGAGTCTACGTGTATGTCTGATTGGTCGCGAGTGTTGATCCCTAACCCTGACTGAGTCTTGCATGGCGACCAGTCCATCCACCGGACTCGATACAGGGCCGGTCTTGGCAGATATTCAATTTGGCCTTGCACTTTTTAAACCTTTCAGCTCAAAATGATTAAATAGAGACCGTAGATTTATCCTCCTCGTGATTCTCTTTCTCGTTGTGATGATAGATTTGGGGTTCTACCGACCCTGTTGTCGAGTCCCCCACCATACGCCGTAGACGCCCCCTCTACCTTCACCTCCACCGCCACCGCCACCACCGCCACCGCCACCGCCACCACCAGCACCTCCACTACCCTCCCTCGCGGCATCAAATCGATAACCGAGTTTGCGCCTAATTAGACTCCGAATCAGCACCTGATTCGACGCCTAATTCAGACACAGGGGAGAATTAGGCTAAGGCGAGTGATATCCTGTGACCCAGCTGTATGAGTGATACTCTGTGACCGAGTGAATGGGAGTGATATTCTGTGATCCAAACTGTTGAATTGTTTTGAGGAGCGTCCTCGAGGCAACAGGGCCAGATGCATGATATGATCATCCCCTTGTTAGGCTAAGGCTAGGAGCTTTTCTTTATACCAATAAACATGTAGGCATTACTTATTACATGTAGTAATATAACCATACCTAAAGCAGTATTCAAACAATTACCATCAGAGCTAGATCAGGCACAGCCCAGAACCGCCTGAAGGACAGAAAAGAACAGGAACTCCACCGGCGACGCCACCTACAGGTCTCGTCTTGATCATTTAATTTATTTGCTGCGGAGGGCTACTTGTGCCACTGCGTTCCGTTACACCACCGTTCCGCGTTCACATTCCGGATGCAGGGGGCTCGGCCACTACGGCACGTGTTGGAATATTCCGGAACATTGCCAAGCACTCCCTTCCATGGTAGAGGAGGGACGATCTCCTTCAACCCCATCATTCGATAACTGGAGACAGCAACAAAGACAATAGCTTTTACGTGACGAGTAAAGACAACTTCGCGCCGCCGACCACCGCTTTCAGCTAGGCAGGAAATCCTGTGTGCTGAGCCACGAACTGCCACAAGTCCTGAATACAGACGAAGGGATAGCATCAAGGTGAATCCGTCATTATTATCCCTCTGACTGTCTAAAGTATCAAAGACTGACTTGCTGAATTCAATAGTGCTGGAAAGCAGCCCGTCCTACGCGAATCACTTTCTCAGACACGGTAGCCAGCATATCGAGTATCAACAATGGGTTCTTTCAGCAGTATTTTACCATCTCCTTGCGTTCGTGGCGATGGATGTTCGCTAACAGGGCGTTTCTTATGGCAGAGTTGATTCATGTTGACGAACACCCCTTAGCACTTTTAATGCAGCTACCGTGGCCTCTGCCACTGTTATCCCTTCGTTCGTCAGAGCAAAGTCGGAGACATATGAGGCCCGCGATGGCGTAGTGATATTCAAAATATCAAGCAACCTACAGACTGTGGAGACACCCGAAAAAGGCATAGGAGGAGTCAGGGAAGGTGACTTTACAGAAAAGGGTTCACGGAATGAGGGTTAGGTTTATTACCGATAAGAAGCTGCCCATTAGCTCCTGGTCGTGAAAACACACGAAGGGATCTGGCAAATCAGGACAGACAGCAAGTATCTGAAAGATGGCTTGAAGAATGAAACGGATGCTCTCGATAAGAAAGTCGATCTTGTCAAGTCCACTCGAATGTCAGATCAGCAGAATCAATTTGCACAGTCCCTCGAAGCAGCAAAAACAAAGTGGGTCCAATATAGATCGAGCAGGACAATGGAGCACAAGTAAGTGCAATGTTCTTCAAGAGAGCTTTCCATTAACAACTACCCAGGCGAGGCGTTGTGCGAGCAGCAATCGCCGCTCCTCCGTTGAGAAACCACTATGTTGCGACCCTACTGCTTCTTATCGATTAGACCTTTCCTCTGAGCGGGACGAATCAGAACACAGGAGCAGCCAGCAACGTGGTCTACGGGAGGTGGAGCCCCCTCTTGCCCTTATCAACCACTGCGATATAAATCCTCAGGTAATCATACGTTATCAGGGACTAGCCTTATCGTACCCACGTTAACCGCACATTTCCTTGATAGTCTAAGCCAATTCGAGTGAGGCTACTCCGCAAAGTTAATAATCTGTCTTTTCGATCCCTCCTTGCATCATCATTACACTCACTTTCCCAGCTATCGATCCCTTCGTCTGCTCCTGCGTGGAAATAGCGCCGTGATCAACCAAAATCTAACGAAACTTGTTTAAAGCACTACTTGGTTGAGGATTGTTGCGTGACGAGTGGAGACAACTTCGCACCGCCGACAGCCGCTTCCAGTTAGGCAGTTAGTTTATATGGTGAGCCACAGATTGCCACAGATCCTAATAATTGCTAACCAAAAGTACTGACCGTATCGGCAGCTAACGCCCCCCGACGTTCGGTACATTCATTCACCACACATTTAGTCTCCGAAGCCGCCTCATTTCAAGCCAACCACTCAACACTACCAGGGTTCAGCCATGAATTCATGGATGTCGCATGGTGTTAAAACAGAAGCTGGACGTCACAGATCCATTGAAATGTGCTTGTCTAACGCCACTTAATCATTTCATAAATATCGGATGAACCGGGACTCAGATCAAAGGGTTATAGTACTTGAGAACCTCGATCGATTGTTCGTGTTTGGTCGCCTCATTGATTAAGCGGAGAGAAAACACGGGTTGAGGCTGGTTACAAGGATGGGCGAGCACGATGGAGGGGGAATAAGAAGTGAATACATAAATATTTAAAAGTGGCTGAAAGGGAGGCGGGGGCCAGATAATATCGGTTAATAGCCCATCTACACTAGGAAAATGCAACCAATGGGTACTGGCAGACCGGAGGGGAAATGATCCTTCGTGGTTAGAACAACAATATCAACCAGGTTATTATACGACGCGGAGATCTGTCCGAGGGTAGACCTTTGGGCCCAGAGAACGTCGCTGGGACTAACGCCATAGGTGGGATTCTTGATAGCCGAATAAATGCCTAGGCTACAAAGCGCGCGCCGAATTAGACTATGAAAGGTTCATATGCGTAACCAGGTACATGAGCTTCGATGGCGAAGCCCGGTAGCCAATAACTAAAGTGACAAATAGTAAGGGAAAATAGCTAAATTTCCCTACCAGATGTAGTGATGAGACAGGGAGAGATCATTTAACGTACCAGAGCGGTATGATTCCGCAAGAAGGGCGGCGCGATTCATCTACCTCTGCTTCTTCCATCAATTCCGATATATAGTCGTGCTACGTTAGTAGAGCTCCTCTGTCGGTGGTTATGTGTGCAGATAGTGTTGAGCCTGAGGACGTTGGGTATATCACAGAGCACAAGCCTGAGTCTGGCATCGTGTGGGGTATGCACCCGGAGCTGATAATAGTTCAGATGATCACACCGAGATCGGGTGTTGGTGGATTGTGGAGAGGAAATGACGTGGCCAGTCAAGAGGATAATAGCGGCGAGGAGGTGGGGAGAATGATGTAATGACCTGTGTCCTCGGTGATTATGGACAACTATGCTAGCTAGAGCTGTATAGGTAACATATTGTCGGTCATGCAACCGGAAGAACACATAAAAGGATATGTATCAATTGAGCGTGAAAGAGAACAAGTATGATAGACTGACATTGTATTTATATTGCCAGAACAGACGGTCACCTGAATAGAATCATCCTCCTCCTCTCGCACCATATATACTCATCCTTCGAATAAACATAGTTTGAAGAACCTGGGCTACAATGTGTAAGGTTCTACTCACGCCTGGAGGCATGATTGACTGACACGGTGAATTGCCAGAGATTGTTCCCCAAAGCAAGACATCTTTGACTCCACAAGGCCGTTAATCGAACTCTCGCTCGTCCTTTTTATTTCCACTACTCAAAGCAACGAGCTCTAAGTTTCGAATAACGGACTTTGGGGGTGTTTTGATCCAAATCAAGAAGATTTCGCGTCACTCTGCCCCACTTAGGCCTTCATTCTCTAATCACATCCCATCTTATATCTAACTTAAAGTCTGGTTGCGAAACCTATCTGCTCAGGCATGGATTTTGACACCCATCCCTTCGTCTGTTCCCGCGAATCCCGGCCTATTAGCGTTGTGGCGCAGGCGGGGCGCTGAGCAAGGAGTAAGGCCAACACGCGGTTGGACCTGAATCAAGAAATGTGGCAACGTACCTTAGCATAAGCATATAGGCGGACTCACTCCTCCCTGTCACCTATCATCATCCACAATTCCAATCACATCTTTCGTCCTCCTTCATATCAGAACCAAGAGAAATCTAGACCATCACGGGAACACAAGGATGGCAGCCCCAAAGCGTGGAAACGGCGTGGTGATCAACCAAAGTCTAATAACGCTTATTTAAAGCATTGCTCGATTGAGGACCTTTGCGTGACGAGGGGAGCCAATTTTGCACCGCCGACATCTGCCTCTATCTGGGCAGTGAACTTTGTGTGATGAGCCACGAATTGCCACAAGTTCAGAATACAGACAAAGGGATACAAAGCCATCATTGAGTATCGCTCCGACTAAGGTCATCATCACCACGATAAATCCTGAGTACTGTGTTCACTCTCCGGATGTGCTTGTTTGGCTAGCTAACTGTAGAATGTCTAATTTTAAGCGTTTACCAATGCTAACGTGGGTCGTCTGATCAACTCAGCTACGACGGTCGCTGTTGGCGCAATGACTACTACCTATATTGCCACCTCCTACACAAGTGCGGCATCTATCTCAACCGATAATGAGATTGAATCTACGGACAATAGGATTTTTAATGTGGGGAAGGTGTTTAAAGTGCTGAATAAGCAGATGACAGCCCTACAGAAGATGTTGTATGGATTATGAGGGCTTCTACTGGAGGGGGTGGTGATATGAGGGGTATTATGAAGGTATATGAGAACTGGGGAGATGTAAGAGGCCTAACGGTGACTGCTAAGGGGTGCAAATGGTGGACACATCGGGTGGGGGGCTTATATACTATATGAGTGAGTGAGTTGAACAGGTATACGTAATGCGAGCTTTACCCCTTAACTAGAATATATTTATAGGCTAGTAAGTGTCTTTCCGTTCGTTTTGGTAGGAGTGAGTTGGTCGGCTGATTTGCTAGTCGTATCTTTAGCCTTGCGAACAGAGGTATAGTGTACCAATAGTACTGCCTGAGTTTAAGCCTTCACGCAAGAGTAACTAACATATTTCACTGAGATATGTTCCTCAATAGAGGAGGCCAAAGTTCTCTTAAGTCCAATAGACCTAGTATTATTAACACCAGAATTATGTGTGCCATGGTCGTTTTTGAGCCTACTCAATTGTATTGTCGATGAGCCCAACCATATAGTACTACAGTCTTTACCATATTCTCAATATTGCACTTTAGCTACGATGGCGTAAAAGATGATATTACTCTACACCGATTCTGCATGAAAACTTGAAAGGGCTCTGTATTCTCAATCATACGTAATCCATCGATTGAAAAGGGTGTTGTTGTGTTGTCTTAGAGGAGGGTTCCAGGAACGTTTTCGCAACTAAGGCAACTCAGAGTTTTCACAATGTCAAACTAGAGTCAAGCTCAACAGGGTCTTCTTTCCCCGCTGATTCTGCCAAGCTCGTTCACTTGGCTGTGGTTTCGCTAGATAGTAGATAGAAACAGTAGGAATCTCGTTAATCCACTCATGCGCATCACTAATTAGATGACAAGGCATTTGGCGACCTTAAGAGAGTCATAGTTACTCCCGCCGTTTACCCACGCTTGGTTGAATTTCTTCACTTTGACATTCAGAGCACTGGGCAGAAGCCACATTGGGTCAACACCATTTTCTGGCCATTGCAATGCTATGTTTCAATTAGACAGTCAGATTTCCCTTGTCCGTACCAGTAAAAAGTTGTGGTTTTGCATAGACAAGGTATTAAGATTAATAGGATAGGGGGTAGCTTCGAGATTCAAACCTATGTTACAATTAGTATTATTTTTGAGATCCAACTAACTAAGCTACTCGACATCCCGTTTATTGTGCTGGACATGTGTTCACATATCCCTGTATGCTATATGGTATGTGTTTTGGCTGCTTCGCCAATTTCTGCATCCCTGTCCATTATGTGGTGTGTGTCCTTGTTGCATCGCCAACTCTTGTATCCCTGTATATTTTGTATCTCTGTACATTATATGGTGTGTTTGTTGTTTGTGTTGCCGATTGTTGTATCCCTGTACATTATGCGGTGGTGTGGAGTATATATTGGATGTTATTTAGTTGCGCATTAAATTAGTGCGGCTGGTTTAAGCGAGTTGAAGATATAGTAAAGGGTTGCGGAACCACCATTCTTTTGAATAGTATTTGCTCTTCCTTAGAGTTGTATATTTGCTAACAAGGCAAGAGGTACGTAGTATGTTTTCCTGTCATGTTTATTGATACCCTTTATTTCTGTTATCCTTATATATCCCGAACATAAGAAGGAATTCCAACACCTTGTCGTAGTATCTGTCCCTGTAGTTTATTGGTTCTGTGTCTGCATTATCTTTTGTGACTTATGTTTGGCGGTGCAAATGTTTTATTCCAGTTTGGATATGGCACACTGTCAAACATAGGCGATTTGTGAGGCCGTATTGAACTTTTTTCTTCCCTATGTTTGTTAAAGCTTTTTAAATCAATCCCTTGGGTATTACTTGAGATCAAGTTTGTTATACTCATTCGCTTAATATCCTGCGGGTCAGTTTCTTGCTAACGCTTTGTACATTAGGATATCATGGTGTTTGGGTACAATTTTCAAGTGATATTGGCTTCATTTTGTAGATATTGTGCAGTCCCGCTTGAATGTTGTCTTTATAGACCCAGTTTAAGTGGTTTATATGGTGCGCACACGCATAAAATTGATAGGGTGGCGTACAGAAGATACAAAAGTGATACAATTGTGGCTGCAATATCGCCTCATGGGCCAATAAGAGGAAGGCCTTCTGCTGCATCACTACCATGGCCTAATCGGGTTTGCTTTTTTAAGGGTATAAATGCTTCTGTAAGGGTATAAATGGGTATAATACTGTTCCACTTTGTGAATGCTTGGCGTATTTTACAAACTAAAATGCCCAATTTCAAATTTGAATAACTTTTTAACTAGGACAGATATCAAAAATCCGGTAGATGAATCTATTCTTCATTACTAGTTCTTGAAATTCAACTACCGGATTTTTGATATCTATCGTGGTTGAAAAGTCATTCAAATTTGAAATTGCACCAATTTTTATCTATATTTATTGGTGTGCGCACCATACCCTAATCTTGATATTCATAACGTTCCTCTTGTTTTCCCGCCCAATTCTGTATTATTTGATGATAATTGTATGATATTTGTTGAGAGCAGTTACCATAGATTATGGTTTGTGTTTTACCCGGAAATTATTTCCCGCTATAGCTGAAATTCTTAGGGTTAATTAGTTAGCGTTAGTTAGGGTTAGTTAGGGTTAGGCGAGCGTTGGAGAGGACCCTTGTGGAGCATCCAGTGTGTGAGCATTTGGAATACTATATGGCGTTTGGTATAATAACTTATGTAATCCAACGTTTTGTCTAGCTGGATTTCAGCACCATTGAAGTTGAATTTAAGCACGGCGTTTTCCCTTTAATATGTGGCGGGTTGGCTTTGCTGTTTAAGCCCATATGGGATAGTAGGTGGTTGTGAGGTTCGCTTGTTTGGTGATATTCCAAGCAACCGGCTATTCTAATGGGGCGATTGTCCCAGTGTAGAGTACCCTCCAGAAACATTTGTAGAGATAGTTAGCAGTGAGGGTACGTTAGGGATATGTACCGTGCGTTAAAATTGAACTCCCGTTTGTAGCCATCAGTGTTTTTACGAAGTTCCTAGTCCTTGCCACTACTGTCAGTTGCTAGTGGGATACTTTTTAGGTATTGAGCATCGTCCCATAGCGGTGGCAAACACGGGGCCGGCACATCTTCGTTGCGGTTTTCTGCAATATTTGGAGATGGTGGTGATGAGACTGAAGGTCAGTTGACCGTAGGCATTGTTGATGAAGAACCATCCAGTTGGTTCTCGTTGTGCTCCCCCCTGAGCACCTCTCCCCTGAGGACATCCTGATGTTTGGGCTTGAGTGTCGAAGATACTAGTACTGGAGGAATTAGTGGGACATCTTCCATCACGACAACGTCGTCGATTAAATTAATTAATGGCACCAGGGAGCGGGTAGAGGGGCGCTTCTGAAACGGAGTGGTGAGCTATAGTAAGGAATGAAGATTTTTCGAAGCCATTTTTGTGTGGAGCTTTGATAAATTGATGATAAATTTGAATGTCCGCAATATATGTACAGCCACTCTGCAAAAGTGTTCGTGATTCGGATTTCAGAGTGAAACGTAATCGTGGCGGACCATCAAAAAACCCCAAGGGAAGACTTTCCCTGTGACCAATGGCACCCGAAATCAATGAAGGATAAGATAAATGACCACTTTCTTTTATCTATAGTCACGAACTATGTTATATATTTTTTCGCTATTTTAAATCTCAATATTAAAGGTAACATCGACATCGGGTGCGCCACACTGCGCACTGACATTAAAGCCAAATCACGAACAGTTTTGCTGAGTGGCTGTATGTTTATATTGCATTAGTCATATGTGTGACGTGATGAGAAATGCCTGGGGAGGGATGTTTTAAACCTGGGTGCCAAGGCTCCACAGCTGTTAGTGATGTCGCTATCCCGTTTTGCGAATATTGGAGCATGCTTTCCAGGTATTGGTGATGTGGCAAACCCGTTTTGTGTATATTGGAGCATGTTCCCAACCTATTAGTAATGTTACAACCCCGTTTTTGGCATATTGAAGCATCTGTGATATAAATGTTCTTGGTGTGGGTATTTGTGTGTGATGGATACCATACCCATGCTAGAAAATTCTTTTCAGCCGTAAATTTGGGCTCACTGTCTGTATAACACTGCTTTGATAATATTACATTGTCGCATTCCCACTCCCCATACTAAAGTTGGGGACAGTACGCTCGCGTACCAAAGAGGTATTATGAGAGCTTGGCCAAGGATTCAGCCAAGGTCATGCCCTCTTGCGGTGAAACGTGTAACCAAGCATTGCCAAACGTTGAACGTTGGGGAGCATCACGCACTCCCCAACACTGCCCAGGATTCAAAAGTTTAGTTTTGCTGGGGAACTTGCCAAGGAACACCAAGTTCCTGCCAAGGCAATGTATTACCAATGTATGCTGAGGTACCGTTCTTTGAGCGGTTTAATCAAGTTCAACCATTGGACTTGCTGAGTTCCCCATAACTATGCAGCCGTAACGCCCCTAAAAGTGACAGGCATGGACTACTGAAAAAGAAAGAGTAAGGCGTTGGCCGAGAAAAAAAAAAGAGCTCAGAACTTAGTGCCGCCCGTGCATAAACGAATACGTATGCACATATGAATGAGTAATTTAATTTCCAAAGTCTTAATTTGGACTTATCGGCATAGTGATCATGGAGTGTACTACAAATACAAGTGTAGTATTTATACACTTGTTGTATAGATCGAGTTTTTGTAGTGAGATCATGTATCGCATTAAAAAGTGTAGAGTTTATATACTTGTTGTTTATATCGAAATTCTGTATTAGATTCGTTAATATTATTAGCGTTCGAGTTTTATATAGAAATCGATTTATTATTTTGGTGAAGAGTGTTTATCCTAGCCTTGTATTTTGCGGAATTATACGACCCGTATTAATTTCTTATTGTATTTTTATGTTAAATAGCTGCTGTATGCTGTTGTGGTAGTTATGTTTATTGGTGGTACGCCAGAGTTTACCTTTGGACAGCACAAACATTTGAGATTTTATTATTTACAATAGTGGGGGACCCAACAAGTCGTATTCTAACAAATCTGGTGGGAACCAGACATGGGCTAAAAAGAAGAGATACGGGAAAGGGAAAGGGGGTGTAAAGAAAAATGTTGCCGGCAAGTGTTCATCTCATAACTCTAGGGCTTTGTAGAGTTAGGTATGACGGATCTCATTGATAAGAGGGGTCGTAATAGATATCGGTTGACGGTTGTCTCTACGTATACGTTGCAATATTATTATTACAGGAGTCAGAATCATGGGAAGGATGACCTCTAGGATGCTTCCAATGATATGCGTATGCATACTGTACAGTTTGATATTCATGGGCAGGTAGTACATCAAAGTAAGCCTTAGGGGAAGCACTGTAGGACCCTTTTCTCGCTTCCGCCTGGTAGTATACTTACAACATCCTGTAAGACTGAGTGTAGTCTGCAGGTTTATTTTAAGTTTCAGCACCATTACTCGATCAGAGTATACCCCATCACTCAGTGAGATTGTCCCTGTAGTTTAACCTAGTCAACCATCCTTTCACTACACTCTCAATCTGCTACCCGTAGCTATTTGGTACACTCAACAGGCTTGCTTCCTATGGATCATAGGACTACAGTTCAGTAGCGATACCCCTCCGACCGTAATCAATTCACTCTGCACTGTTACAACAACTACAAAATGCGGGGCTTATCTTATCATTCGGTGTCGATGCGCAGTGACACGGGCATGAGCGATATGGACGGTGGCTTCTACAGTCCTAAACTTGAACCAACTCAAAAAAACAATCGTGTTCAAACTACTTGTATAGCCTCTATGCTTCAAGAGGAAATTGAAGAACTGAGAGATACAATCAATGGGCTTAATCATGGGTCCAATTCCCTTTATTCAGCACCTCCCTCCAGCAACCCACTCCTATGGACCTTACACTCAATAACTATACCGGTACACACGCCAACGATCCGTTTCATAGCATTTCCATGAAGCCAAACACTTGCTTGCTAAGAATGAAGGCACCCAAGTCTACGATAGAAAGTGAACTGGTACGGCCTGTCAGGATTGGATTGCAAATATAACAGGATACGTGGAGTTCCACACCACTAGAGGAGAATTCTGGATCAAAGCTGAACATATTCAAATAGCAGCACCTTATCTTACAGGACGAGCAAAACGTGTTTGGGTGATTAAGAAATGTATGCATTAGATCACCAATGATTCTTTGCAACAAATAACCGATCTCAAATAGTTCTCCCGGATCACCCGCAAAGCATGCACCGACTTTAACCCTTAATAATCGTCTCCGCCAGCAGTACAACAAACTCATACAGACCAAGTCAGTCCTTGAGTTCAACATTGATTTGCTGGAGCTGGCAGACCAGTTACCGCAACGTCAGCCCAACTACAACATTAAGGAACACTTCAAGAACAGCCTTAGGGATCATATTTTGGATGGGTTGGATAAAATTCTGGATCACCTTGAAGATCTCTTACAGTACATACAACTATTCAACCGTATCTACCGGAAGTGGTATGTTAGGCAAAATCACAACTCAGGCCCAATACTGCTCCGCACGGCAGAAGAGACTTCAGACCATCAAACCATAACGTACACGCTGATAATAGTTCCGGGAACTGTCAACACAGCGTGAATGCGATGAGATATGGTACCCCAAGGATGGAAAAGGGTTCCAAGGAATAGAAGGATCATTGTTTTACAAACAGACTGTTACAATTGTGGTTCTGAGTCACACAAGAGTGCAAAATGAATAGCATCCAGGCACAAGCCGGCCAAGCACGGGCGCCAACGGAAGAATGCCAGATTCAACATCAACTCTGGTACTGTCAATCCATCGTGTTTGTGGAACCTGCAGCGGCCGCCAGCAGGGATGAACGGGGGTGGCAGGAAGTTGCAATGGTTCTAGGAGATATTGGAGCAGGTCTGTCTGTTGGATGCACTGGGCATTACCGATTTAACCATAATGCACGCTTGTGTCAGAGGAAAAGATGTCAGAGTTTGGTTGCACTCTGGTGTATTCAGGATTTATTTGGTGAGTGGGAGAAGTGCAGAGACATTGAGGTTGAAGGTGAAGCCTAATAAAGAGAAGAAAAAGATTGTCTTACCCAATAGAAAGAAGATTCCTCTTATAAGTCAGGCTGCAGTTCCACTACAAATGAGAACATATAGGGGAACGTTTGAATCCTGTGTTATAGAGTTCTCAGGGTTTGACATTATTCTGGGAATGGAATGATTCAGAGCTGTGAACCCATTACAGACTGGACAACTCTAGAATTTACATTCAAGGATTACCACGGACGTACGCATATACCCTGACCGGGCAATCATAACAGGGCTACTCGAAACGGCACGGACGACCAGGAATCACTCAATCTCGGATCCTGTCAGTCAGTGAAAAGAGTAATCAGGAAAAAACATACAGAGATGTGTCTATTTCTAATCAGAGACTGCAACAATACGGAGCATAACCGCTTGAACAGAGAACAAAGAGCGAATACGGGAATGAATGCAATTGGAGACAATCTACCCAACTGTTCAGATCCAGTACTCAGAGACATTATCAGGCAATATCAACATGTCTTGCACTCTGATTTACCGGCCCCCCCACCCCGGAGCGCAAAATTTCTTATACTATTGATACCGGAGACACTAAATCCGTAAACGTTAATGCGTACCCGCTCTTATCGGTTTAAATAAATGAACAGAGAAGACAAGTTGCAGCCCTTCTACACAAGAAGCTTAGCAGAGAATCATCAAGCTCCTCATCAGCAAACTCTCCTATTTCTCAGGGCGCAGCCCGTACGCCCTGGGCGCCTGGAGCGCCAGGCGCCGCCAGGGCAGAATGCTCGCGCCTGGCAACGCCTAAGCATAGCGATCACGCCCGACACTGCCAGGGCAGAGCGTCTGCGCCTGGCGACGCCAGGGTAGAGTGCTGGCGCCCGGCAACGTCAGAGCATACTACTTTCTCTCCTCTCCGCCAGAGCAGAGACTTCAAGCACCCAGCACCACCAGAGCAGACTGCTCGCCTCCGGCGCTGCCAGAGCAGTGTATGCTCGCGTCCGGAGCTGTCAGAGCAGAGTGCTCGCGTCCGGCGGTGCCAGACCAAAATAATCGCGTCCAGCGCCGCGAGAGCAAAATACTTTCATACCGCTTCCTAGAAAGCGTGTGCGTCCCGCACTACCAGAGCAGAATATTCTTTCCGCCGCCCAGAGCAGTTTGTTTCGCTGGCGATGCCAGTGCAGTGTGCCGCGTCGCCGCCAGAGCAGAATACTCATTCCACCGCTTCCTAGAGCAAAATACTGCTTGCCGCTCCATGCTGCATCGCCATAGCAAAGCACTCCTTTCACCCAGTCCCAGGCAACACTTCCTCCGTCAGGAGATCACTCGCCAATGCTCTATTCACTTTCTGCCACTAGAGCATCTTATTCGCGCCCGCTGAGCACTCCCTAATGCGTCATAGAGCACTGACTGGGCAATGCTCTCTCCGCTATTCCCACTTAGTCTCCTCTAGGCGTGTCTGGCACCTCCAAGCGATATCATCTCTGTCCTGAGAGCACCTGGTGATGCTCTCTCCGCCATGCCACGCCTGGGGTATTCCACCTGCGTCTGGAGAACAAACCACTAATGACTCTCCGCCCAGAGACTGGCTACAAGATAACGGACGCGTCGGGGCACGCCGGGAGAAAGCCCCAACGCCCTGAGAGCACTCGTCAATACTATCTGCGCCCGGAGATCAATTCCCAGTGAGCTGCTCTCCAGGCACTGCCAGAGCATACCGCCCATGCCCAGAGAGTACACGATAATGCTATCTTCGCCAGGAGACAGTTTCTCAACGAGCTGCTCCCCAGTCGCTGCCAGAGCATATCGCCCACGCCCAGAGAGTACTTGATAATGCTATCTTCGACAAGAGACTCTTTGCTAACGAGTTTTTTCCAGGTTCTGCCAAGAGATATTTCTCACGTCCAGAGAGCACAACGAATGCTTCGAGAATGCTCCAATAGCACTGACCAATGCTCGTAGAGCTGCGGAAACATCTTTAATAATACTATTCAAGGTGGGACACCCCCCACTTAGACCCAAATGAATCGATACTCTTTCCTCAAAGGCAAGGTAGGCATCGCCAGTCTCTCAAACGATATCTCACGTGGGTATTCTTCACGCCGCTGAACGGTCAGTCGCGGAATACTGATACGAGCACTGTCGTGTATACTGGAGATGGCTACCAAACCTTTGACGATGGGGTATGTATCTGTCGATTCGTGAAAGGCATTTTAGCCTTGAGGTTTATGCCATGACGTGCGGCTCGTCCTGAAAAGCTCATTGCCCTGCCTAAGCAGCACTCCGGCGTGAGCTTGCTGGAAATCATTTCCATGCATAAGCAGCATTATGCTGGTGGAGCGAGCTTGCTGGATAACAGACTCAGATACTGAGCGGCCGAAACTCACCTCCCTCTTCCAATCCGCATGCGTACTAGCAGAACGACACGAATTTTGAATTAGACGGTCCTATTGGGTCTAACATTCCACTCGTAGAGCACTCGCCACTGCCCTCAGAGAATTCACTGGATAGCACTCGGTAA